>OY735214.1:637500-1192500 GCA_963457665.1 Thysanoteuthis rhombus | reverse complement strand
TTTGCTAACATGGTAATTGTTTGGAATAGGTAACATAAAACAATATGCCGATATTTTGCAGGGGAGGTAATTGAGACAGACACTATATATCATTAGTTGGTACAGCAGGTAAACTACTACAGAGCAAATTTCTTAATTGGTCATTCTTGAATGGCTAAAAGTGGCTAGATTTTGTAGGTATTTCAAGGAAAAAATGAAAGCAAAAAACTTTGTACATTTAAACTGTATTTTACCTATAACAAATTTACTTAGAAAGGTTATCGCTTAGGGTTAGAGGTAATGGTTAGAGCTAGAGTTGCAGTTATCAAAATAAGATGATTAATATTTTTTCTCAAATCAGTGGCTTTAAATTGTATAAATTTTTTAAATCAATAGTTAGAAATTTCCTGCCAATTTGCGAAATTCGTAGACAATTCCCTGACCTTGAGAAATTCATTTTTTCGTTGACAGGTGAGAAACCTGTCCAGAGGATATGCTCACCAGGACTACACCAACCCATTCCAGAAAGAGGGTTTGGTTCAGGGTATTTTTTGATGCTTGTTGCATACTCAAAAGAGCAAACCTAATTAATTAGATATTTTTTGATGTGCACATGAAGGTCCCCACATTAAACTTGACTATGAGTCAGATTTTCCCTCATGGGGAAGCATATAGATCAGTGAATATTTGATTCGGGTTTACAAACTTGATTTTTCTCAAATCGTTCAGAATATCAAAGGGAGATAAACTGTAATGCTGACTTATGCAGCCGGCTGCTAATCTATTCTGGACGTTTACATTTTGGTGTTTACAAACCAATTCCATCAAGTCACTGATTCCAAAATCAGATAATACAGATCAAATAATGGATGGAATAACAAAATATTTTACCTGAGGATCCCAGAAACACTGAAATCTGTTTTTCTCTATCGTTTCTTCAGAAAGAGTGAACAACAGCTTTTTCCAGTTATTAGGTTTCAGTTAAAATAATTGTATTTTTTGTTATTCTAAAATTTTATGTTTATTTTTGGAATAAACTATCATTTAAATGAGTTCATGTAATATACCATTTTCAAGAGTGAATTTTGCTCTATTTATCTAAGCTGAACTTTTTCTTTTCATTATTTATTCAGGTTTATCTTGGGTTTTCAAATCAAAGATGGGAAAAAGTAAATTCAAGCAATTTTGTTGTACGATTTCAGAATGGATCATAGAGCAGCAGAAACTGCTTGCAATATCATTCAAGTATCTGGACAGGAGATCAACAAAGGTACAGCTCAACATTGGCTTCCCAAATCTTAAAACCAGGATAAGAAGATGTGGACGTCCTTCTGTGATGGAAGACATGCTATCGAGGGTCTGGAACTAAATGTTGACCATTCAACAGCTGTTCAACACTTATAACAGAAAAAAAATTGTCAGGTCACGTGAATGACCCAGCACAAAAAGTAAAAAAGCTGGCGTGTTGTGCCAACAACCCTGCAGAAATTTAACAAACTAGGTTAAGAAACTCTACCTCAACCAGCTTACTCACCAGACCTTTCTCCGACCAGCTACCACTTTTTCATGCATTTCAATCACTTCCTATGAGGGAAGGTTTTCAGGCAAGCAGCAGCTGAAGACACCTCCAAATAATTTATTGGTTCCAGGACGATAAAAATCCTATGCTTCCTGGATGAATAGATTTGTTTCTAGTTGGCAAAAATGTGTAGATTCTGAAGATTCTTATTTCAATTAGTAACTTTTATTCTAAGCTGAGATATACTGCTTTGAAGTTGGTGAAAATCTGCCATCATTTTTGCACCATGATAGAATCTACAAAGCACTTTGTATTAGTGTGTTAATTCCCAACAAAACTGTAGTTTAATAAACAAACCAAACATTCTATGGTGTATCTATGCAGTGTAGGAATCAAACACAATTCTTTCTGATTTTCAATGAATTTGAATTTTGTAAAATCATTTGCAATGCATTTACATCATATACTTAATAGCCTTGCTCAGTCAGTAACACTTGCATCAGTTCCTAACCACTGATTACCTCTTTTTCCTTCATTTTCAATACACAACATAGATATTAAATGCCAAGACAACTCAGAGATTGATTATCAAATAATTTTTCTTTGTCACCAGAAATATTTTCATTCATGCAGAAAGTGACTACAACTAATGGTGGGGTACAGAGTAGAGGTAAAGTTAGTGGCTATCAATAAGTAAAGCCAAAACCCTGTCTATATATTCAATACGGCCAGTACTCAGATGCAACTGTAATTATTGTTTCTTTTTTTCTTCTACTGCCAGAACTTTCTGTCACACACACTATATAAGTAAATTAAGGCTTTGACATAGTTAGGAAATCCTACCCCTGATATCACAGTTTTTGTTAGCACACTATAGTCAAAATGTTCAAGCAAGGAGAATAAAGCAATATCTAGTCCAATCAAGCCAGTTTTCCAAGTAATCTAACTATAATTGAAGGAATCTGTGAGTATATATGTATATATACATCACAACTACTCAACAACTGGCCATTGTACAATGTTAACAATCGTCAGATATATTTGTCAGTATACAAGGCAGTGCAGTTGTCGAGCTCTGAATTTTGGGGATCAGCACATCTCAACAAGTCTAATAAAAATCAATGAAACATTTAGAATTTTCTAAATCTACATAACAAGTTATCTAAATTGGCAACACTGAAGAGAAGTAACCAAAATATTCCGAAGCCGTAGTTTCGTACAATGGACGGAAAATCATATATAACAATTATGGCAGGCTGCTTGACACAACATACACTATGGCCCCTTCCATACAGGCACTGTCCCAGTTCACTTAATTAAGTATAAATTGACAAAAATATGTTTGCCTAAGGGAGAAAGCTCTAGGTCTATCAACTGCTAATTATAGTTTTTCACTGAAAATAGAAGAAAAAGCAAACAATTATAATATTAGAAGCGCTCAACCAATCTCTCCATTGATCACCCCAAACATGTCATGCAACCAGAAGACATTCATCATGTGATGATTTCCATAGAGGGGTTAACCAGACCTGTACATTTCATAAACAGAATGGGATAGACACTGAGCTTTAAAGCCACCAAAAAGTGGCTTTTAAACAAGTTCAATGTTTTGCAAAACTTTGGAAACCCTACCCAAAAAATTATGAAAATAAGATTTTTTCAATTTAAAAATAAAACACTTGTTTATTGTGTACAATATCTCACCAGAAAAGTAATAAGTATTAACCCAAGTTGAAAAGTTAGTATTTACAAGTATTTGATCACAGCCTTGACTCTCAAAGAATTGACTCTGCAAGGCTATTGCAGAGATCGCCATTGACTTCTTGAGTCCAAATTGTCTTTATTACTTCTTTTAGATTTCATTGTCATAATCTTACTTTTCATAATATTCCACAGATTCTCTATTGGATTAGAGTTTGGTGGCCATTCCAAGATCTTGATACCAGAATCCTGAATCCATATTTACACATGTTTAGCAGTATGGCACAGTGCATATAAAATGGGGTCGTTCCATACCTGTATGAATGGTAATAGATGTGACTCCAAGACAGACAAGTATCTCACTGAATTCATTGTCACTTTTGATGGCAGAAAATATAATCCTATTTGACCACCACCAGATAAGCAGAGAGAGATGCTTAATAGTTGGTTGTATGAACCATTGACTGGTTTATCAGACCACATTATCTTTGACCAATTTTTTTTCCAGTTATAAAATCTCTTGCGTTTCAATAAATGGTACTTTGTCATCAATGGTTTCTTCAAAATTCTACAAGCTTTCAGGCCAAGATTCTTTTTCAGAATATGATTCAACATACCAGATGAAACTGTCACAATGGAGAAAACTGACCCTAAGATTCGTTCGCAGTACGGAATAGATTGATAGCTATCTCTCTTTTTGTTCACTTCTCAGGGGTACGCTTTGTTACTTTTGCAAGTTGCCCTCTGGCTACACATCGTCTAAAAATCTTTGAAACGACAGATTTCGATACCTTCAATTGGTTACATATTTCATTATGACTCTTGCCAGTACATTTCAAATCAATAATTGCTCCTCTCTGAGTATCAACGAGTTGTTTTAAAAGTTATACAACTAAACTGCTGTGGAACTCTTCAATGGAGAGAAGAGAAAAAAAGGAACTCTTTTGTAAATTCTATTAAAGAAAATTATTTTTGGAGACTCTAAGTTTCCAAACTTTTGCCTGACACTGTACAATGAAACCAAAAAAAGACACTTTAGATTTCTATCTTTTATTATGAACAGAGGAAACTTAGTGGAAACTTTGCTTAATTTTAACAAAAACTTGAAACATTCAGTTAGATACCTGGTATGCAATGACCAAGAATCAGGGGGGGAAGTAATGCATGTCACATGAACAAGTGTTCAAGTTGAACCAGAAATTGATATGATGCCTAATTCAAGAACTGATCAGAAGAAAACACAAAGATTTAATCTGTTCTGTCAGAAATTAATCTTTCCACTGATGTTATAATCTTGTTCTTGTTAATTGCTCGTTTTTTCAGAAGAATCTCATTTCATTGATTCATACTTCTAGGTTATATTCAAGACTTCAATTTAAACCTTTCGGTAAGTTTTTCTGCCGTTGTAACATGTGAAATGATTCAACTTAATTTGACTGACGACTGACCTATTTTTTTTCCATACTAAAATTTGACCAAGCACTGACCAACTTCTCAAAAAAAACAAAAAAACTAGGTATTACTTATGGAGTCAGCTCCCAGTAGAGTATGGAGGCTGGAGATGAAGATCTGGTTTCTGCTGCACAAGTCAGCTTAGTGATCCTTGAAAGTTTCAAGTCTGGTTGAGACCAGGACTTGATTCCCACAAGGTTTTATGACTTTTCACTCCCCTGGCTGGATGCAAGTCCACTGAAGGGATACCTCCATCCTGATCACACAGTTTAGTGTGTACTCAATTAGGTGCTGAGTGCACTGGGGAATTTTTCCTAATAAAAATTTTCAATACTCTTTGCTCACACCGGGAATTGAACCCAGTTCTTTCTGCATATGAGGCAGACATGCTAACCATTGTACTATCCAAGTGGACTACATGCTTTGTACTATCAATCAGAATAATGAAAATTTCTGGAGCTTGTTACCTTCATTAGACTCAAAATGTCTCTATTTTCTGTTACAGCAGGTGCCATCAGCTATACAATATTTACCACTAATTAATTTTTTCTACAGATATAAAAAATTTGATTTATCAACATGATTTATGCATAAACCTTTCATGAATTTTCCACACATTCATTTACTCAATGTTAAAACCAGTGCACAAAAGCTCTCAACAATTTAGGATCATCTTCCAAATTGCTTTTTTTTAAAAAACTATATAAATGAATACATAGTTTTTATTCATTCAAAGCAATCAAAGTAATCTAGCAATCACATAAAAAAGTGACCTTTTAGAAGGAGTCAAATTTGGGTCCACTAAAAGTAACAAGCACCGAAGTTCATAATGTTTATTTAATCTTGTAGCAGAATTTTTTGGACTTCTTTGCTGTTTTGATCCCTGTTTTAGCAGATTCATTCTTTGACCTTCATATTGAGATTTCCCTTTGAGATGGTGTGAGATCTGGATGCCAAAGATTTCTGCAGACAGAACCAATCTAAGAGTCAGTCTGAAGAATAAAGGATCAAGAGTGACAAGTCCAAATAACTCATGATGGAGAAGGCTGAAGAATGCATTGGCCAAAAGATAGGGAAAGAATACTGATCTGAATATAACTCACTAGAGACCGACCCATAGCATTTGATCTCCTTCGAGTCTCTGGACCAAGCAAGCTGAGATGGCTGAATTCCTTTGATCTATCAAAGGGTCAACTCCACTCTGACAGAAGCTTATGAGTTTTAAAAATATCATGACCTTTGTAAAAACAACTTTTAATTAGGCCATGCAAGGAGAATTGATAAAATAGTTTCCAGATATTTTTCTAGATGATTCTAGATATAATTTAGGGCAACTTAGATATTAAACGAAAATTTTTTTTCTTTCTTTCTTCCATTGTTTGAGGACATAGAAATACAATCTATCCCTTTTTTTCTCTTCTCTTTCTATCCATCATTTGAATTTTTTACTTTTCAACCTTAACCCTGAAGTCTGAAATAGTCATTGTAGTTAAGTGAGGAAAATAAAGGAAAAACAAAGAAGGAGTTTGACAATAGATTTCTTATCTGAATGTTTTTCTTTAATTCTTTCACAGCAGTCAATCAATTTGAGGGAGATTCTAATGTAGAGGATTTTCCTTAAAGATCATTTTAAAAACATCTTTTGTTGTGAATTATTGGGATTTGAACAAAAATCTTCTTATAAATGTGAAATATTGAATTTTTTACAGTGACATAAATAAAAAAATCTCAGAGCCAAAACGTATTTTTATGCAGTTTAGCTATGAAGTCTCAAATACTGTGAAAAAGACGTACTTCATTTCACATTGGAAAGTACAGTAAACTCCCCTTGTTATGGCACCCTCGGGGATTAATTCTCAGTTTCATATAAGAAAATTTAAATGTTGACATCAAGGGGAGTAACCACAACACAATAATGGTTCAAGGGTACGCAAATTTCATACTCCCAAAAGATTTATTTTTTGGTCTCATTCTATTCTAGCTGATTAAATCTTTTTAAATTTTACGAAAAAAATTTTTTCAAATAGATAAAGGGGTCTGAATTCTACATTTCATCCTTGTTTTGATTAAATCTCATTTATTCATTTCCAAAATTGAGGGAGGAGTAAAGTTTACGATTGAAGTTGTATGTACAGAAAAAAGTTTATGTTTCAAAATAATAAATTGAAATTCATATGGGAAATGAAAGGTCGGCTAAAAACTAAACAAAAAGTGAATAAATAAAATTGCCTGGTGCCTGGATATGTAAGATATATTTTACGCCTTTCCAAAAATGCTAATTTCACCGTGCAGTATCATCAAAAATGAGATGTAGAATTCAGACCGCCTTCCCTTCATGATATCATGAAGAAATAGTATCACAAATTTTTTTTTAAATAATCAAAATTAGGATTATGTAATTGAATAAGAAATGAAACTTTCTGAAGGATGAAATTTGTGTACTGATTAACTTCATTATTGTATCTTAACCACTGATCGATGTTATTCCTCAATCAACTTTAGGTAAATCAAATTTATTTTTTGTCATAATAATTTTGACAAACTTAGTCTCCACCACAGAGGAGTTCTATTATCAATTAGGAGCAGTATCAAGTTTGTGATAAGGAGAATTGAGAATGTTGTTATAATGGATTTGACATTATAACAGGTATGTTTTATACCAAGTGTATTAATAATCAGTAATCAAAAAGTACAGACAAAAATTAATTTCTATTACCCTTTCACTTCAAGATCAATGGTGGCAATAAATTCTATGAGTTTCATTTCGCGCTTATTGCACAGTGTAGACAACCCAATGTTATATTTAGAAATTAATGCACTTCTACAAACACCTAATTCCATCTTTTAGAAACCATCAATCAAAACTGTCATCATAGGTTTTCTTCAATTTCTAAGTTGGTCTGGCTGGATTCTTAATTACTTTAAGCTCATCTCTCGATAAGATTTTTCAGCAAAGTTAAAGAGTTGGCTGTCAAAAATTGATCCAATGTTTGGGACAGTTTTCACTGATTGATGCTAAAAAAGCTTATATTTGTTCTTTTTGTACTTAATCCATTTACACAGGTAAATTGAGATCTCACATGTAATGATAGATAAAACTTATTCAGAAGATTCATAATAATAAAACAATATGAAAAGTAAGATAAATTTTATGTCAATTTTGATAAAATTCTAGAAATCGCCTTTTAAACCAAAAGAATCATCATATTTACTTGCGTATAAATTTGATACAAAAAATCTGGGTCAAAATTGGTTGGTAACATACTTGAGTGTAAAAAAAATGATAAATTACTGATTTCTAACAACAAAAATCATATTTGAGATCACAATTCACTAGGGTAAATAGGTTTAGTTTGAATATAACAAATCTGAGCTTGTTTAGTGATTATCTGTGAGAACAGTCCTAAACATCCGATCAATTTTCGATAGCCAACTTGAACTCTTCTAACTTTTCTTTTGAATTCTTTTTCAAATTTGTTTACTTTTTGCATCATTACTTTTACCCATTAAAGCTCAAATTTATAAAAAGAAAAATTTTTGCACCTCACTAGAAATAAATTGATTTTTGGAGTGATTGGTGCATATCCAGCTATATAAGCATATCTTGTACCTAATATATATAATGGGTCTGGCAGATATAAAGTACAGTTGAGTAATAATTCAAATTGAACATGATTGCATCTTTGAAATTCTACTAGTTTATCTCATATAAAATATGTGTGATAGCTCAAATTTGTTTTGGAAATCTGTACATTTTGAGCAAGAGCTCAAACAGTTGTCCTTATATCAGTAACTATAAAATACCTTAAATTCTCATGATCAACAACTGCTTTAGGGCATCCTTGAAGATCATTATCCAGGTTCTTATCTTTAGAACAAAATTAGTGCAACCAACATCACACTTTTCTGCCAGAGGAAGTTCCCATTCCACAAGTGAAATTGATGTTTTTGAGAGCTTGAACAGCATTAGTTTGAACTAATTCAAAAGCAATAGTCTGATTCCCTTTGTGGACTACCACTAAGAGTGGGGAATTATCTTATTAAAACTGATATGATGAATCAAAAGTTAAAAATTCAAAAGAAAGCTAATATCATATAATCAGTAGAAAAAAACACATTTTCTGCCTAAGAATTTGTTGAAATCACAATCATAAAGACAGATGCAAAAAAAATAGCCATTTCATATGGCTCAACATGATATATATAATAGTGTGGGAATTAATGGGTTAACTAATGCTAGTTTTTTAAATAATGCAGACATCTCCATGAGCTGCTGTAAACTAATCTCTAACAATAATCTTACGAGAATATAAAAACAAACCTGCCATTAAAATTAGTTCCGTTACAAGGAGAGTTTACTGTATTTTCAAAATTCCACATCCAAATTACAGAGGTTGATTTTTTCTCAAGTGTGTTAAAGCATGTTTTTTAAGCGTTGAACTATGGGAAAAATCCGTTCCACAAGCCTCACAACGATATGGTTTCTCTCCTGTATGTGTTCTCATGTGAGTTTTTAGATTTGAACTACTTGAAAACTTGGATGCACAGATATCACAATGATAAGATTTCTCACCAGTATGTGTCCGCATGTGATTCTTAAGGTGTTCACTGCGAGAAAATTTCGATCCACACATCTCACACTGGAATGGTTTCTCTCCCGTGTGTATACGCATGTGGCTTTTGAGATAGGATTTTTGAGAAAAATCCGAACCACATACATCACAGTGGCATGGTTTTTCTCCAGTGTGTTTCCGTTTGTGTCGTTTGAGGTGTGAATTCTCTGCAAAATCTGCACCACAGATGTCACAGTGGAATGGTTTTTCCCCAGTATGTTTCCTCTTGTGTGCTTTGAGATTTGAACTGCTCGAAAATCTTGACTTACATATCTCACACTGGAATAATTTTTCATCGTAATGTGTTCTCACATGTCGTTTGAGATACTTACTCCGAGAGAACTTTGAACCACAAATTTCACACTGATAACGTTTTTCCGCAGTATGAATCTGCTCATGGCTCTTGAGATATTCTTTCCGTGAGAATTCTGAGTCGCAGACCTGACAGCTATACGGCTTTTCACCAGTGTGTATTTGCATATGTCGCTTTAGTTGATAATTCTCCAAAAAGTTGCGCCCGCAAGCATCGCAATGAAACGGCTTCTCACCAGAATGTTTCCGTTTGTGACGCTGGAGATGAGATGATTTTGTAAATTTTGACCCACAAGTGTCACAGCTCAAGGATTTTTCGATTGTGTGAGAACGCATGTGGATTTTGAGATCTGAACTTTTAGAAAATGTTGATTCACAAAAGTCGCATTCAATAGATTTTTCATCCGTATGTTTTCGTGAATGTAATTTGAGGTGCGAATTTTGTGTAAACTTAGCTCCACAAGCTTCACATTCATATGGTTTTTCTCCAGTGTGTGTTCGTGTGTGTCTCTTAAGATGTGAACTGTTTAAAAACCTTGTTCCACAAACCTCACATATGTATTTCTTTTTAACAGTGTGTGTCCGCTTGTGTGAAATGAGTTTGGATTTTTCAGAAAATAACAACCGACAAATTTCACAGTGAAAAGGTTTTTCACTGTTATGAATACTCAAGTGGTACTGCAAGTTCAGATCATCAGAAAATTTACACTTGCAAGTTTCACAATAAAACAGCCTTTTCCCATCAACTTTTTTGGGAGGTTTGTGTTCCTGACTGGAAACCTGTGATGAATTAGGAATAGTTTTCTTATTCTTACAGCTTCTCATCCGAGTTTCCATATTTTTGAAGGTATTTTAAGGAAAGATGAAGGTTCAAATCCTTCTTCCACCGCTCTTTTTATGACCTGCAATGAACTTCTTATTGAAAGCAAAGGGAAAATCCTAATCTCTTGCTTAGAGGCAGAGGGACTGAATTTTTTTTTTTATCAATAAGTCCACTCTTAGATTGATAAAAAGAAAAATTGAATGTTACTATCAAAGGGAATAACTACTGATAGAAGTTATCCCTTTGAAGCTTGGGTAAATGTTTCTGAAATTCTATTCCCAGAAGAGTCCCACCATTGGTTAGGAGTGGTTTTTGACATTAAGAGTCAAGCTGCAAAGTTTCGGGTTCCAACTTTTCTTTCATTGCTTCCTTGTATGAATTGCAGAAAAAAAAAAAAATCCAGGGATCTCTAAATTTGGTTGGTAACCAATCTAGGAGAAGGACAACACTGAATTTAAATCCAGGAGTCGACAACACCAAGCTATTGCAGAAAATTGGCAGTCGTAGGTTGTGTAGAGCAAAGAGCGTGGCACAACACAGATAGCACCCTGATCATCGACTGTATCCTAGGCAGTCTCAAACCGTCTTACAGTTGAATCCTGGTAAACAGGGACAAGAGAGTGAGGCTGATGATGAGCAACCCCCCCTCATCATATTCCAAGTCAAATACAAATCATAACTTGAGATGAAACCAGGACCTTCAGCAACAAAGTACAAAGATAGCTGGATGTTAACCATCCAGCAAAATAAGCTTGCACTCAGGGCTTCAAAAGAGAAGGGGGCGTCACAGGTTTCACCAAATGAGAGAGTCAATTCAAATGTCTATACAAATACTATCATAGAAAACTGGTCATACTGCAAGCACAAGTTTCATTGGTAGAGATTTGGATTTGTGAAGTAGAAGATTTTCGTATGAAAATGTATTTTTTCAACATATTTTGGTGTTTTAAATGAATATAACCTTCATTTCTTCAAATATATTTCAATTTTTGAAACTCTTGACAGTTAAGCGATGATAGAGTTGAGTCGGAGGATACCCTGGATGAACATGATGTAAAAAGAATAGTGTCAGATACAACAGAAGACTTTCTGATGTTTATCTTTTCGACAATCTGTTGAACCTGAAAGAAAGACAAAAATATGACATTCAGGATCTTGTATAAAAGACAAAAAAAACAGTAACATAGAAAAAAAATTTGTCAAACTCAAGTCCAAGTCTAGAGTTGACTTGGTTTTTCTATCATAACAAGAATAACAATTGTGATCTCATATGAAATGTCAATTTTTCATCCATTCATTTATAAGATTATGAAAAATGTGTGATGATACAAAAAGTAAGATCACAATATGAAAGATTTTGATTTATCTAATTGAAGATATTTTTCTGATCATCAGTAAACAAAATAAAAAAACAAAACCAACAAATCTGATAGATCTTCTCAAAACTTTGAGAGATTTTTTATGAGGCTCAATCATAGATATGAACAAATTAGATGTAATTCCCCTAGAAAAATCGACACTTAAGAAATTCTTAATCTGCCACAAATCAACATATTTAAATTCTGATAATAATTTTTATGTTTATTTATTAAAGGATGAATTCTAAAATAATTTTTAATTCCAAACATCAGAAAATCTTTTCAAGATTTTTGCCATTTTGACAATCCATTCTATGAATAAATTGCTGTTTTACCTTATTCCTACATTGCTGTTTTACCTTATTCCTACATTGCTGTTTTACCTTATTCCTACATTGCTGTTTTACCTTATTCCTACATTGCTGTTTTACCTTATTCCTACATTGCTGTTTTCAATGATTTTTACATACTTAACAGATAAATCTTGCAAGATATCAATTGTGACTTCTACTTTTTTAGAAAAGTAATCTGAAATCGCTCTGACTGGGTGTAAATTCTAAGGTTTTTGATTCTCAAAGTTGGAAAAATATTTTTCTTCACTGTAATCTTTTAGTTTTATTAAACAAATCATAATTTCTGGAGAAAATTTTTTTACTCAAAATCAAAAAAAAAGATTTTTCATAATTTTTATAGATATACTCAGTTTGAGCAAATCCTGAGTGCTTTTCTAAAGACAGTAAAACTAATAGATATCTTTAGTTATTTACCTGTAAAAATCAATAAAAACATCAATGTTAAATGAAATAAATCATTGAAATTATAAAAGGTTGGGAAGGAATCATAGGAAAATAGTTTTTTCTATATTTGGAATAAAAAAAATTGTTTTTCTATTAAAGTTATCCTTTAAGAAATAAGAATTGAAAATTTTATTACAATCGGATAATTTGCCAATTTTTGAATTTCTTGGTTGTTGAAAGTTGCGTTCATACTGTCATACTCACTAAATTAGTATGACAGTAACACTGGCATAAATTCCTGATCAATGAAAATCCCTTACTTTCTAATTTCTAGTGCTTTTCTATTGTTAACAATAATAGTCCTATTCTGCTGACAGGATAGGGTTATAATATACAGTGTTCTGAAAAAATACACACAATGAAAATTTTGAACAACTTTATTGCACTGAGATTTTGAACTGAAGTTTTAACTGCGGAAACTACAGATGCGCTAAAAAATATTCACAACATTTGAGTTCTTACGCTTGTGACCACACAAATGATTTGAAAAAGCTTGGTTCCTGCTAGGAATGTGTCGTTTGATTTTTCCACGTAGTGATTGGATGTGATGTACATCAGCTTGCAAGGATTGGTGCCTACTCAGTAACCAGCATCAAGCCTTATCAAATGATTCGTGTAGTCACAATGATATAAGGGCTTTGAAAACCAAGCACTGCTGGGGAATTGAACGTGGGTCCTGGGTTTCAAAGACTTAAAAAAAAAAAGAAAAAAAAAAAGCAAATATGTAGAGAACAAAAATATATTAAGCTGTGTTAGCTATAATTGATTAGTTTGGAGGGGATTAACGGAAAAAAAAAAGACCCCAATCTTGTCAAACCTAACAATACTAATGAGGTGTGGCACTAATTTACTTTTACACTCCCAGTCAAAAGGGAGATAATCACCTATCATCAAATGGAGATTTAAGAACAAAAAAAAAAAAATGTATCGCCATTTATTTTCTACATAAATCATTCGTCATAAAATGTTTAAAAAAAAGATATTTCCACACCTTAAAAATTTCAGTATCTTGGCTAATTAACAACAGGTTCATTCGACATCAAATGAAACGTAGGTTCAAACCCTTAACTGGAATTTGCATGAAATTTTGGTCATTTTTTTTCTATGTTGTAAGCAACACAGTCAATTTTTTTTCAAAGTTCCCAACAACTTCAATTTTCCAAATAACTGACCCAATTTTCCCAGCAATTGATAATAAACCATTTACATTGGAGATATTCAAATAAAAATTGGTATGGAAGGGTTTTAAAGGGGCAAGAATCCAAAAATACCATCACTTAAAAGTTATCTCATACACAGTAAGAGCTGGATGACAAAGAACAAATATACCTCAGCCACTAGATTATAGATAACTGCTCAAAGTGAAAGTTGATAATTATTGCACTTGAAAAATGGTTCGAATTTTGATAAAAAAAATTTTTTTATGAGATAACTTACATAGACAGTTATGCAAAGTTTTGGAAAAATTAAAGATGTAGGGTTAAAAAAAATTACTATTTTTGTGGTGATTCGCCATGGAAGGACCCAGCAATCCATTTCAGATTGTGTTGAATATGAGTGTGTCACATCTCTGGGAATTGGATTTAGATTTTAGGACGATCATACAGAGACAGATCTACTAATATGGATTGTTGGCTAGGGAAATTAAATGCCTGAACCTCGCGGGTAATGAAGCTGTATGTCACCAACAAGAGCAAATTATTTGGGGCATCAGTTTGCTTCAAAACGATACGAAGATTTCTTTTCGGTTTTTATCAAAATATTTCTAATTGTTCGTAAATATTCTAATTTGAAATAAGAATAAGAATAATCAAATTAAATAGCAATTCTTTCTTAAAGAAAAAATCCAAGTCAAATGATGGACTCCCGTTGTTAAAAACAGCGCACAATCTGAAAACACTGTTTATTTCAGAGCCAATATGGCATGAAGTTAGGGTTATAAGGTAGGTCTGGGGTTAGGTTAGTATGCAGATTAAAAAATTGATTTCTACTTTCAATCAAAATTAAATACAAAAATAAATAAGTATTAGCTTTAGATACAAAACCTTAAATCAGGGCACACACACTCTAAACATCATTTCCTCTTTCTACTGTCAATAAAAGCTCTGAACACTCTGCTTATTCATTTGCCCTAACTTTCTTAGTCGGTAACTTCCTTCCCTTCTCACTAACCTCCCTGTCTACAAAGTTTTCATTCTTTGACCATGACTATATATATTGTTTTTTGTCATTAATCTTCCTTGATCTGAGAATCCGTGAGAGCTTTATGACTACTTGATGCAAACACTGCATTTAATTCACTAATCGTTTCACACCTTTTAGCTACTTGCAATTAAAACTCAACTGACCGCCTTTTGATAATCTAACCTGATCAAACCTATTCCCCATTATAGCAGTCACTACTGATCATGCTCCATTCGATAGATAAGCCAAATGACATTAGACCCATTATGTCATTTGTTTCCAGAATCATTCTCTCCTATATTACATTTTAATGTATAGGATTAACCTAATAAACAACTCCCTTCTCCTCTATAAAGATGCCTCATACTAATCTGATCGAAATGGACCTCTTCTATCACAATCAATCCTACCAATGTTTTACATGTATTTCTTTTCAGCCTTTTATGTATTGTTATATATGTCTCTTTATTAAATACACATCCTATTTGTTTGTCTAATCATTCGAATGGGTCTTCATTATGATTACAAACACTTTCTAATCTCAGTGACCATTCATATTTGGCGCATCTAAATTCTCCCTTCTGTCATAGCGATTATCAACCACCTTCCTCTATCAACACTTATAGAGACATCAGTTTGTGGCAGTAAAAACAAAGCACATTGAGACAGATTCCTATGTTCTCAACAACTATACTATCTATTTACTACATAGAATCAGACCTCCAATACTACTCACCTTCACACAATATAGGAAACAGTAAACCTATATAATGTTGCTAACTGTATCTGTAACACCAACCATAAATCATATCCTTTCTAGTAGAATTCAATACAATACAGTGTCAAATATTTATAGTTTTCTGCTTTCATTCTTCCCAGTAAAATTCCTAAAGATTCTAACCACTTTTAGAAACTCAAAAATAGCCAATTGCAATTACTAATGAATTGGCATAATGTTTAATATAATCTATTCCAAACAATTATCAATTATTGATCTATAAAGGACTTCATGGTAAATGAATATTAAGAATAATTCATTTTTGTTTTGATTTTTTGGATAATGATTGCTAAATGCAAAAATAGAAGGGTCTCCAAGAAGAAATATCATGGTAATTGAGCCCCATCAATGTCTTCAAAACTCTCTCTCTCTCTCTGTATATATATATATATATATATATATATATATATATATACACACACACACACAGAGTCTCAAAAGCTTTACAGTTTTTAATATTTTTTTTTTGTGCTATTCCAGTCATTTGTTTCCCAATATCTGTTGAAGTAATTTACGTTTCTTTCTTCAGTGTTTTTTGTTTTACATAGACTTCGATCTTATGTGTGAAATTTTTCTTGTCCGGATTACAATTCTTTACAATGTAACCGTTTCAGGGATTCAAAAACAAAACGTTCATATTACCATGGCACCCTAGCAGTGTGGATTAAATATATATATATATATATATATATATATAAAAATTTCTGTAGGTGAAAAGTAAATTGTCTTCACTAAACTTGCTTGGAGATTCATTGTTTCAAAGAGATAGATTATTGATCCAAAAAAGACTTCACATCAAATTAAACATCATAATCTTGTTAAATCAGGTGGCTAAAAATGGCAACATTTTTCCATTTTTCATTCCCAGCTAACTTTATAGCTAAAAATGTTAAGTATGCTCGAAAAACATACGATGGCTCCGGAAATCTTTAGATGTTTTAATTTCATTTGATAAGTATATTACTTAAAAAAATGAAAAATTCAAACGTTAATTAGTGGAGCCTTCGTATGAGTTTTCGAGTGTACTTAACGCTCGAAAATTCATAAAAAGGATCTGATGAATGATGAAAGAATAAATAATGATCTTAAAATAATAATATGTTTTGATGAATTCAAACATTAATCAATTGTTAGAGCCTTTCATTGATTTTCTGAGCACATTGAAAATTGATTGATCTTAAATTAACACGATAGACTAATGAGAATAACACGATAAATAAATAGTAAAATAAATTCAGGAGCCATTACATTTTAAGTTGAAAATGAAAGCCGAAAACATCCAGCCATTTTCAGCCATTCTTAGCTACCGATTGAGGTAACTTCCTTTTGATATTTACGACAACCAATTTACATCAGTTCATGCAAGTTTTGCCGACATGTGATAGAATTGAATTTACTTACCTTTTGATTTGTCGTGTGTTATGTTATTAAAACAATAAAAGAAAAACTTTTATGCCCAGGTGACGGGAGTAAAACAATTTTCCTCACCCCCAGCAGGGAGACAAACATCTTCCTTCTTCCGTGTTGGTTGTAAATTCTGGGGCGGAACTTTCTAAGTTTCTTTTTCTTACTTAGAGCCTTCGACAAACTAAAAAAAAATAACGTCAACAACTCCAAAGGTTCTCGTTTTTTGCTGTTGTTTTTAAAAATAAAACTCCTGCACAAATAATATCAAAGGAATATATTCGTTACATTTTTCCGTTATTTGATTCAAAACTAAATACATAAGTAAATAAAATAAAAACAAAATATTTATGTACACATAAACAATGAATAAACGGACAATAATAATTTACTCCTAACACAATTCCACGTGCAACGGAGTTGACGGTGAAGATTTACACAAAAAGGGAGATAATTCAGTCAATACTCGCGTTTGCACACGCACACACTTACATTCACATACAGATGTTTTATTAATACAGGTACTTCCTCTACTATCGACCATCCCTAGACAGGAGCAGCGCCTACTTTTTCTACTCGCCCGGACCAGGCTCGGCCATAAAAACTATGAGGACGGGCAATTTTCTTTATAGAAGTAATAATATGGTTCAAGAATAAATTTTTGTCAGCACGGGCAAACTGCTGGGAGCCTGGGCTTGGCCTAGAACCAGTGTCTGTACTTGAGGAAAAAAATCATGTAAATCAGGAGTTAATATACGACGTATTTGTTTTCTATTCTATTTGAAAAAAAATGTTGGAATAAAAACAGTGCTGCCAATGTTGTTGTTTTTTTTTTGTTTTGTTTTGTTTTGCTTTCTCAATTTTGTAAGTTGAGTATTGTCAATATCTATATTCACATTTTTTCGTGATGTCAAGTCCGGTGTTACCAATCAAGACGTAATTTTTTTGTTTGTTTTTTTTTCTCGTATTCGAGAGTGACTTCCAGAATCGAAAAATTGAAGTCTCACCTCTTTGGCAATACCGAATGAAATCGTAAAGATGAAAATGATGAATCGGGTTTTAAAACACAGCGTACAAACACTTCAGAAAATAAATTGTCCGACGTACGACCATTTTTGAGGTACGACCTGCCAGTTGAAATGGATTCCAGGAGTACCTGTAAATATAGGTATGAGTAATAGGAACAGAATTTTCACCCGGAAATCGACAACTGACACATGTTGAAATCTGGCAAAAATCAGCACTTTATCCGATTATGATAAAATTTTTTGATAATTATTTATTAAAAAAGTAATTTTTCTTTCCAAATATCGGAAAAGAATTTTTTTCTATTTGATTCCTCAACAACCTTTCATCATTTTGATAATTTATTTCATTTATCTATTGGTGTTTTCATTGATTTTTACACACCTAACTGACAAAATCGATCAAGATATCAACTGCTCACCTTCTTTGTGTCCGGGAACTGTTCCAACTTCCCATACATTTATGTACATGTTCATATTGGTCCACACAATATCTCCAAAAGTTCTCAAATAATTTCTCTGAAATTTTAAATATCAGACAACAAAAGAACTGATTGAATTTTGGGGGAAAATCCATGTACAATTATCTCTTCTCCACAGTAGCTGTATGTCCAAACTAAGTAACATCTTCAAAAATGTCTGTTGAGACAATACCTGATTAAATTTTTGGGTGAATCCAAATGAATCCACAATGAATTGTCCTGTCAATGGTGCTAGCTGAAGTATATAGTCTCTGAGTGCTAACAGGGTTTTTAAAAGAATTACGATCTTCATTACACTACCACAAATGTTTAAGGCCTGAGATATTGTTTCATGATGATCAGAGTTTATAAATTGAAATTGTAAACTTTTTCACACTAAAATAAATGTTCTAAATGTTTTATCGTATTCTACAACATCAGTGTTAGCTACTTTAAACATCACTTTTCCGTTGGATATTGGTCATCAAGGCCCTCCCCACATCACAGACGATTAGTCAAAGATCCTTTGCTAAAAGATTGCAAAAATGAAACCACCAACCTCAAATTTCTGTACAATCATTCCTAATGGTGACTCGGTGAAAGTTGCTTGGGTTTTCAGTCTTGAGAAAAAAAAGCTGCTGTAGAGTTAAAAAATTTTTATTTTGCACTAAAATCCATTATTACTTGCCTTTATGCAGTTTTTACTTCTTTAAAATGTATTGCAATAATCAAATATCCTCTTTGAATTTGAATTTTGGTTAAAATAGCATGAAAATAGCATAGAGATGGTTTTTTTTATCAATTAAAATATTTTTGCATACCCACAGAGGGTTTCAGACCATATGAAGGCCGTGTTTACATTTCTGACTGAAAAAACACTGAATGTGATTGATGAGTGTGACATCAGAAAACTTGAAGTTGATTTTCAAAAATCTTTCAAAATTAGAATTAAGCAAGTAGAATTTTGATCTGGAGAAAAAGAGTCAATTCATAAAAGGTAACTAAAATGTTCCTTACTTCACAAACTATTTGGACTAAAATCTTCATCATGATTGTTTTCATCACACTTTGGTTGATACATCATTTAACCTTTCTCAGATGTAAGTTACATCTTATAGCTTTAGTTTGTCTGGCATTGAGTCACATGATAAGGAGAAGACAGTGTTGCACCAATCTTTTAAGTAGGAGGTCTTGGTTGCCTTGAATATCAGCATTTGAAACCCTGGCTCTTGCCTGGGCTTGAACTAACAGCTGGCACCAATGGGAAATAAGTGATTACCCCAACTATCAAGCAGATTCAATATAATAACACATCTGGTTAGTCACTCAATAGAAACCATCACATGACCAAGATATTTTAGCAGCATGCCATATTGGGGTGATCAATTAAAAAGTTAGAAAAAGGAGTGATCAATGGATAAGTTACTCTGCTTGACTTTTGTTGAACAGTGATCACCAAAAAAAGTCTGAAATTCCAAAAATCAGGCTTGAATTTTGCCAGACACAAATTAAGAGACTAATTTACCATAAGCTTACATTGCAAATTGAATCCCCACTAAAGACCTGGGGGGTCTTGACATATAAGGAGTAAATGTTGAATTTTTCAGCCCTGTAGCTCCACTGGTTTGACCTCAATATGCAACACATGCTTAGAGGCCAAACCAGGTTAAAATCCAAAGAATTCAATGTTGACAGTTTTGGTTGACGGTCTCTAGATATCTCGGAAAGAAAATTGGAAATCTGGTTCTGTTCTGCTGAACTTTACAAGGAAAAGGCCACTAAACAAATGCCTTGTTTTAGGGCTTATTCACCCCCATTCTCTTTATTTTTTTCAAATTAATAATGCTAACAGAGTTATCTACCTTGCAATCCATTTTTTTCCCTTGGGTAATATACCTCTTCAGGGCAATAGACCTCTCCAAGGTAATAAACATCCAAGTAATAGACCTCTTCAGGGTAATAGACTTCTTCAGAGTAAAAAGTGGAAAATAAAATATACAACATTATCCAAAAACTAGTGATGTCAAGCAGAAACCAAATGACAAATAGCAAGGAGGCCATTCATGACAGTCAACATTATCTTTTCAAACTACATCCAATTTCGCCTGATGTTACAAGTTTTTGGTTCCAGTAGTTTATATCTTATCCACTTCTCATTCTGAAGAAATCTATGACCATGGACAAAATGCACGGAGATTCTTTTGGGAAAAAGATTTTCAAATTCACTTATTCATATTGTCAATTATTATTACTATCTTGTCGTTTTTTTCCACCATATCTATACAACAGACATATATATATATTTCGACGTATAAGACAACACTTGAAGCATCAAAAGAACACCAGGGGGGATGAGGTCTTATAGACCAGATACAAAACCAGTGACCTTGAAATTCTACTCAATTTAGTTCCACAATCCACTCAAATCCCATCTTATAACAAATTTTTAAGCTACCTGTCTATTAAACATCTGACAAACAAATATACATTCACAGAATTGATAATACCTGTAATGCTGAGCAACCTGCAGGAGATAGTGGCTGAGCACATAAGGGGAGTATCAGGTTACTATTGGTCATTAATGGTCCTTAAAGCCCTCCTCTCATTATGGAAATTTTTATTTTAAAATCATTTGCAACTAGATTGCAAAAGCAAAAATACTGACCTCAGAATAATAGTGAGTCAGTGAAGGTTGAGGGAGGTCTTCAGTCTTGAAAAAAGCTGCTGTAGTGTACACAATGGTGGCTCCATGAAAACAATTTGATAATTTTTTTTCAAAAAGTCAAGCCAAAAGCTAGCAACAGACTGAACTGTGAATTAGTGCTTCAACCACCTACCAACTACGCCTACCTACTCAATCAACACTGCACGACATGTATGTGTACAAAGCAATCAACATTCTCCAATTAACTACAACCTCTACAGACTATTATCTACATATGGTATTCACCTTATTATACGCCTCACTGATGACATAACAATTCAAATGATTTATAGGTAATACAAAGGTATTTCTCTATTACGGTCATTTTATACTACCTATATGAACTGAAACCATGAAATTCAGACATATTGGGGCCATGTTGATGATAAATATATTTCCTATCCACAATTTGAAACAATGGACTCAACCACTTGAAACATCATTTTTTTAATAAAACTCAGATGACATTGATAAAATGTAAACATTTATTTACACCATTAACAGCTTTGAAGAAGTGTACTATTACGTCTTACCAATGTGAAGAAAACTCTCTAATCCCACACATGTACATATATGTATTGTGCATATATACATATAAGCACATTACATATATATACACACAATCATATCATATCATATATACATCATATATATATATATATATATATATATATGTAGACAATCATATTATATGTACATCATATATATATATATATATATATGTATAATACTTACATATGATATATACACATACATAACATATATATACATTACACACACATACATATATATGTATATATATATATATATATACCTCATGGTACTGGATGGGATATTGGATAGTCTATAGCCACACTGAAGAGTTGTAATTCAATGAAACAGCTGTCTGTGGATGACACAATTATAAATTATCATCACATACACATTAATTATGCATGTATATATATATACACCCACACACATACATTATATATGTATCATAATTGAATATATACATTATATATATATATATATATATATATATATATATATATATATATATATATATATATATACACACACATACATACTACAAATAAAATAACTAATACAAGCTATCATGGATGAACTTATTTGAAAAATTCTGGATCAGAGAGTTTTGTACACGCCAATTTTGAGTCTTATGGCTCAATTGCAGTGATGCCAATTAAGTTATTTTGGGATCAAAATTTAGTCCATAGCCTAATTAGTACTGCTATTACACTTCACAATGACCATCATTTCTATTGTAAAACGAATGTGAATATCATGAAGTTGTTCTTCTTGCTTTTTGAGCTTTTCTTTTTTGACAAAATCTTTTGAATGATGATCTGAATAGATAAGTTGAAAGTTTCAAAGAATAAACTAGCAGGCAATGTAGCAAAAAAATTCAAAGTAAATAGAAGAAAAAATATGTCACTGCAATCATTTACAAATTTGAAAGAAAAAAAAATCAAAATGAGAGAATTGTAATAAATCTATCAAAAAATTGCCAGCTGTGAAAGAAATGAGAAAAAACAGAACAAAACAAAACATTAAATTTAGCTACAAGCAAAGTGCTAAATTTGAAGCAAGAAGCAAGATTTGGAATTCGTGGCTAAACAAGAAAAAACAGCTAAATCTAGTCTCCAAAATTTCTAAATTGGCGACACAACTCAAAAGTGGGCAAATTTAGCAGTAGAAGGATTTACTTTTTGCATCATTTTTCCCCTTTTGGACCTTAACATCAATTTCCAATTACAAATTTTTGAGATGTAACACTTTTTCTCAAATCTTTCGTTTCCACATTGTCAAATTATTACCAACATTATGTCAGATTACTTTACAATCACACAACAAATATATATATATATATTTTTACATATATATATATATATATATATATATATATATATATATATATATATAAACATATATATGTATCAAGAAATGGATGTATATGATCCGACAGAATGATTATAAATTGTGTTAAATCATATAGAAACTCTCATTTGAAATGATCTCCAGTCATTACACCGTCAATGTATCACTCAAACTAGATAATATGAATTTTCTTTAATTGTCAATTCTACTAATGTTGTCTAGTTCAAGTGATACATGAACCATGTAATGATGGGAGATAATTTCAAATAAGGGTTTCTATATAATATAACACAGTTTATGATCATATATATGTATATATATATAGAGAGAGAGATGAAGAATACAGCCAATAAGTACTTGGACAGAGACATTTTGCATTTATGGTTTGGTTTGAAGAGTTGAAAACAGAAATTTTACACAAAAACAACCAAATTTTAATGCGATCAGTACAACAAGGCATGCACTTATGCATGTTTTGTGTATGATTCTCAATGTTTAATTTCAGGAAATGAATCTAAAATTGAATTAAATTGTTGAATGAATTTAACAAAATATTTTTTCTTTCCTGCAAAAATTTTGTTCAGAATCGATCAGCAAGGAGATTGGAAAGGCTAACTAACATTGCTATTTTGAAGAGTTGTCAAACTAATTATTTGAATAACTTTGAATGAGACCAATACACATTTTGGCAAGAAGCACTAAGCCTGTGCTGATCCAAATACTTATGGGCATATATATATGAGAGAGAGAGAGAGAGATTATTAAAAAAATATAATCTCATAGAAACAAAACATCCGTAAATTTTTTCATGTGTAATAACAAATATCTGTATAAAGGTAAGTTGTCATCAACATATTTCCCAACAAAGTATTTTCTTGCTTATAAATTTCAAGTCCAACCAAACATGTCACAAGCACAGTCCAATGGAGCTAGAAGACTGAAATTTTAAATATCTACTTCTTCTTACGTCTGAAAAAAACTTTTTTTTCAAAAAATTCCCTCCCAAATTAGGTTCTTAGTGGGGTGTTCAATTTGCAACCCAGGTTTATGCTGAATTGTTTCCTTAGTATGTGTCCAGCAGCATTCATGTTTTTTTGTTTTTTTTAAATTCAGTCTTTTTTGGAGGTCACTGCCAAACAAAAGGTGAGAAAAGTAACTTCTTTGTCACCCTTCTTTTCATCAACTGATTACCCCCAACATAGCATACCACCAAAAGGTGGTTTCTATTGAATGACTAAAAATAAGTATTTTTTTTTTATTCCCACAATGTTTTGGCTGATTCCCTCCACAGCCTTCGTTAGGTGCACTATCTGTATGGAGGGTGAAGAAAACTAAAAGAATTAGCATACATCAACTTGTTGCCTAAGTGTAGATTTAATTGATCCCCCCCAACATGGTTGCATGATGGTTTCAAGTCAGTGTGGTTTCCACAGGTCAACAGGGACACAGTACAGAATTAGTTGCTTCACAAAGAAAACAATGAGAAACATCTGTAAACAGGCATTGATGGAGAGAACAAGATGATAAACAGACTCTGTTTGAAAACTGCAACATTGTATATACATCTTTTGTCAATGTTTGTGTCTCAAATATAATTGTTTGTTTCCAATTGAGTTTTGAAGTTAATCTCTGTTAAAACGTCCGAAACAACAATAATGTTTGCACCAATAATACGACAAAAAAAATCATCCAAAATGCAATATAATCATTGGCAAATGAAAAAGTTACACACACACATTATATATATATATATATATATATATATATATATATATATATATATATGAACTATAGAGAGTGAGACAGACTTGGGGATAGAGTGTATAGAAGTTAGGTTCTTTTATCTGTAAATGTTTTTATTAATGGTCTAGGCATGTTTCACGAAGTATTACCATCTTCAGTAGTGTGTGCTGTATATGCGTACTTATAGGGGGTTACAGGTTTGATGTGGAACATGAGTCCTATATATATATATATATATATATATATGGAATGTATACATTAGTTATAAACACTGTATAGTCTACTTTATGTCTTTATGTCTTGTACTTTCTTTTTTAAAGCTCAAGAAGAGATTTTTTAAAAAAAGAAAGTGACATAAACAAGAAAAAAAAATCCTCTTTCTTTTCCCACTCTCTATATTACATCTTTCGGTCTTTACCAATGCTATTAACCGATTAAAAATCTATCTGTAACCACTCTCTCTTTGGGTCACTCAATTCTTTATAAATGCTATTGACCAACTTGAAGATTGGTCTTGACAGGAAATTTTCCCCATTCTGAAAATTGTCAATAATAGTCACAGTTGAAAACTAGAATTCCAAGGGAAATCATGAATCATTGCCATCCATAAATGCTTCTTTTTACTTTGTAAATTAAGCAGTGGGGTCATAAAATTGAGTTACTTTGTGAAAATGTTACCAGTATGGTTTGAATCACAAATTCATGATTAAAAAAAGGGTCAGATTAGTCACTCAATAGAAACAATCCCATGACCAATGTCTTTCTGCTGTATGCTGAGTAGGGGATGATCAATCAAAAAATTAGAATAAGAGATGATTAATGAATAAGTTATTTTTCTTATCTTGTTGTAGGGCAGTGATCACTTGAAAAGTCTGAATTTTCAGAAAACAACAGTGAATAAGACCAACACAAACTAAGAGACCAATTTAGCATAAAAACTTGTATTGAACATTCCATTAAAAACCTAGTTGGAGGGAATTTTCAATAGAGGAGTGTGTGTGCAAAATTTCAAGTTTCTCCAATGAACTATTAGAGCCGGGTTCGTATAAGTAGATAAATAGTAATATATACATTTCAGAAGTCATGAATAACCTAAACCCAGCTTTGGTGTTTAAACCAGTCTATTGAGGGTAGCAGTGATTAATAAATTCTGATCCTCACTGTATTTTACTTGGTGCAACTGAAAAAATACAGCCAGTGCACCTGCAGAGGGCTGTAGAATGGATGAGCCAAAATGTGTGAACAACAAAAATAACATGAAAAACGAGTTCAATTATTTGAAAAACTCTTTGAATTTTAATGACTCTTCTCAAAATTATCCACAATACGGTACAGTCAATAATTCAGCAGGAAACAAAAATGGATCAGTATCATTTTCTTGACTATCAGATTACTGATTGTTCATTTGTGGGATGCCAACTGGTTGATATTGAATTCTTGGGAAAACAAAGGGAGACAAATTGAGGACCTTTGTTTCATAGTTTATTATTTACAAAAAACCCTGTGTTTGGGGAAATTGGATGTCACCGGAATAGAATACCATCCAAATGTTTGTACATTTTGGTGCTAAGATGCAGAATTCCCTCTAATAGTAAATGAGGTTCTTAGAAAACACTTAATAGAAACTGTCTTGTGACCAAGTCATGTTGGGGGTGATCCATCAAATAATTACTTCTCCTGCATTTCACTAGGCAGTGATCATTGAAAAAAATTGTAATTTTCAAAAAACCAGCATAATTGCTGGTGGGCATAAACAGGTGATCAATTTAATCCAACTTCATATCACAAATTGAACCCCCACTAAAAACGTAAACACCAATTTAGGGGGAGAATTTTCAAAAGACAAAAAATGTTTTTGTAGATCTAATAAGGAGTAGATGTTGAAATTTTCAGCCCTATAGCCCCATTGGTGCAGCCTGTACATGGTACATACGTAGCCTGACTAACTCAATAACTGGAGAAACCTATGTTGACTGTTTTGGTCGACAGTTTTTGATTATTAATGATTTACATTTGATTATTTTGTAAATCAACGAAAGAAAGAAGTTGAAACAACAGTAGACACAAAATTGCTTGTCTTTTATTTTTTCATTCCAAGTTCTGATCTTCAGCACAAAGTCAGACTCGTGGAATATAATGATGTCATAGCCAAAGGAGAGGTGGAAAAATCTGGTATAGGGAACCACATCTGGACTGAGAGGGGTATACACAACTCTCTCAAATAATTAACAAGAAGCACCATTGGGCAGTAAAGAAGCTGGAAGAGGTAGCATAAATTGCTTGTTGGCCAGGTGCATAAGTCAGGCTAGTATCTAGTATAGGTTTCAACGTCACAGGATTTTTTTCACTTTACAGGTGTTGGGGAACTCCCCTATATACATTTAAGGATTGCCTGGTTATTTGATTGGTTACATTGTTACGTCTGTATACCTAGCGCTGTTAAAATGGATTCATCTTGTTGGTATATTAACGACCAGTTCTCACTGTTGCCTTAATTTCTCAGATTAGACACCAGAAAAAGATTGAAAAATGGAACTGATGAAACATTGAGTTGACTTATTCAGGCCGATAGGTGTGCTCTAAATCTAGTGCCTTTCCTCTCACACATGAATGGAATGTCTGGATATGGCGGCCATTTTGAATCCATAATGAAGTCATGTCATGATTATATTTGTGAAATGTTGCCATAAATGAAATCCACATTCTATAACCTTCAAAATGATTTACAACTTCTCAGAGTTTCTTAGGAAATGAGAAAACCTTAATGCATCCATTATGTCCTTGTCACCCTTGCTTCATAACCATTCCCCAAATCCTGGCTTATTATCGGTTAATAAGAACTTATTGAAAATGCTCTAGAAAATAATGTTAATTTCTGCTTTGAAGAGACTGTTTGTATTTGATAGTGTGTAAGAGTTAATATCTATCTATTCAGTTTATTTATCTTCCTCAGTCTCTTCATCTATCTCTATTGTCTTTTGTTGGTTTTCTTTCAGATATGATTGGCTGAGGACATCCAGATGGAGTCATGAACAAATCTTGTTAGTCAATCAATAGAAACCATCACAGGACCAATATCTTCTGCATTTGCTAGATGCAAACTAAGGGACCAATTTAGCATGCACTTTACATTGCAAATAAAAAATGAAAAACCTTAAATCTATCCACTATGACCTTGCTATCTTTGCTTTGAAACCCTCAAATGGAAACCTTGTTAGAATGAGTTGACTATATCAAGTATGCAAAGAGATTTTATTGTCCAAACAAAATTAGAAATTTGAATGACTTTTCTCAGAATCATGGACACGGGTCTGGTTAGTCACTCAGCAGAAACCATCATGAGACCAATATTTTTTGGCAGCATGTTGTGTTGAGGCTGATCGATTGAAAAAAAAATTGAATAAGTTACTTCTCCCACCTCTTCTTGGCCAGAGATCACAGAAAAGTCTGAATTTTCAACAAAGTGGACACAAAATCAGGGATCACTCCAGAATGAACTTACATTGCAAATTGAACCACCCTCCACTGAAGGCCTGTGGGGGGAGGGGGGGTGATAAAAAAACAAAACAAAAAAAACGATGCTGTGATATAAGTAAATGTTCAAATTTTCAGCCCTCTGGCTCATTTGGTGCAGCCTGTACACGTGATGAATACAAATATAGACAGCCAGACATACACGAAAACTGAAGAAATCTATTTTGACAGTTTAGATTAACGGATTCTAACAATAGAATATTTCATGATCTACATCAAATAATTCAGGTGCATGGTGTCTGCAAGGGGGACTAAATGGGCATTTGTGTCCCTTGTCCCCAGGATCGAGTCTTCTCAGCTATGGTGAGAGGGTTTGAAAGTTGGAGCATTATAGTCAATAAAGAATAAAGAGGCTGTACAATTCTTATCCAAACCTAATGTACCCTAATAAAAAGATGGTATTATTCTTTGCTGGTAACAGGATATAATCTGAATATATCTTTCCTTCCCTGGTCTAGAAAAGTGTCAGAGGATGCCCCTGACCTGCTGTATACTTTTATGCAGGTGGAAATGTTTGTGATTTGTATGGATATTTACTCAGCATAGTTTAGTCTGACACAAAGCCAAGGGGCACTCCCAAGGGGAAAGGGTTTGCTTGCCCTATGAAGCAGTATGACATGGGCTGTGTTTTTATTTGAACAATTTATTTGGCATGATTTGGATCAACGTAATCTTTTTATATTAGATTAAGGATAAAAATATATATAAATGTTTGAATGCATTAATGCGTGATCCGATCTCTTTTTTGTCAATTGTGTTTTCGTAGGTGTGTCTTCAGACTTGTACTTTGTGAAAATCTTGATCCACAAACCTCACAGTGAAAGAGTTTTTCTCCAGTGTGTGTCCTCATGTGACGTTTGAAATTTGAGTGATCAGAGAATTCGGATCCGCAAATATCACACTGATAAGGTTTCTCGCCAGAATGTGTTCGCATGTGTTTTTTCAAATTCGAAGTCGCAATAAATTTCGATCCACATATAATACATTCAAACTGCTTCTCTCCAGTGTGAGTCTGTACGTGTCGTTTGACATCGGAACTCCGTGAAAACTTTGTTCCACAAATCTCACATTGGAACCGTTTTTCACCAACATGTTTTTGCATGTGGTTTCGGTAATTGGCATCGTCAGGACAACTGCAACCACAAATCTTGCAGCAGAAGGACTTTTCTGATGAGTGTGTTTGCCGGTGCCGCTTGAGGTGAGAATTTCGGAAAAATCTTGAACCACAAGTTTCACATTCGTGGGGTTTTTCTCCAGTGTGTGTCTGCATGTGTCTTTTAAGGCTCGAGCTCTGTGAAAACCTTGATTCGCAATAATCACAGTGGAAGGGTTTGTCACTACTGTGTGTTCGTATGTGCTTTTCCAGTTCAGACATAGCTGGGAATAATAATCGGCAAATTTCACAATGAAATGGTTTTTCGCTGTTGTGTATACTCAGGTGATACTGCAAGTTCGAATCACTCGAAAATTTGCATTTGCACGTCTCGCAATAGAACAGCTTTTTTCCTTCAACTTTTTTTTGCGCTTTGCGTGCTTGACCCGAAATCCAAGATGAATTAGAAACGTTTTTCTTGTTCTTATAGCTTCTCTTCCGAGTTTCCATATTTTTGTCGATACGCTAACTCTTAAATTTATATGAGAGAATTCGAATGGTATATTCAAGGGGAATAACTACTGATCAAAGTTACCTCCCTTTGACCTCTTGGAATTGAAAAATTTTTTGAAAATTCTATCCATAGAAGAGTTCGATTATCTTTTATTTTATTCCACTGTCAGTTGGCGGCGGCTTTTGACATCAAGAGTCAAGTCCAAACTTTTCTTTCGTTGATTTCTTGTTGAACAGCAAAAAAAAACTTAATCCAAAATAGAGAAAGAATTTTAATATCTTGGTTCAGGGTTGAGGATTATCAACAAGTTTGGGAGGAAGACAACAATGAATTCAAAATGAGGAGTAGAATTCACTCCTTCCTCTGTGGGTAAAATAACAAGTGGCGTTAGGGACTTTGCAATCCTGACCCTTAAGACCCCACTTGGTCAAGACGGTCAGAGTGCAAGTTGAAGGACCGATCAGATCCAGGAATCAGGTTCTGGGTAGGATATTGTGTTCTAGGAATCTCTTTTAGAAAAAGATCTCATGGATCTTGCTCTAATTGACATCAGAATGGTCCTTGTCATAATCTGTTTTCCAAGCAGACTATTGCTTATTTAGGGAAGGATCACAACTTTTTTGGTTAATCTTCTCGGCAAACAAGCAGATCTTGATAAAAACTGTTAAGAAAAGGGAGAAAAAAAACACAATTAGCTATACATTAAAATGCCTTAAAAATTTTGAGATTCAGAGAAGTTTTTTCATTATTATTCATTTTTAATCAAGGATTTTAGCTGGTCCATTCATCAGCTGTCAACTTGCAGGAATTTAAAACAAAGAAATATTTAATCATTATGATATAGTCAGACTATTTTCCTCATTCATGAGTTAATTTGTTCACAATGTTTTAGCCAGGCACTCTCTGGTGTTCATCGGGTGTTGTTGGTTCTAAAATGTAGAATAACTACTCAGAGTGCATGCTCGATTAGACTGGACATATCCTCTCCATTTTTGTATTATTTGTGATTTTTAGATAACAAAACCTAGATACATTAAAAAAAAAGGATAGGATGTGTCCAGTCTAATCAAGCATGCACTTTAAGAAGTGATTCCACATTTTAGAACCAACAACACAACACCTGATGAAGGCTGGAGGGTACGGCTGAAACATTGGGAACAAATGTACACATAGATGAGGAAAATAGATCATCATGATTAATACAACCCTACCTAACAAATTTGTACAAAACAACGAAATACTTTCTTTATTCATTCACTGCTGGAAAGGACCCAGCTTGAGTTCAGTTGGGATAAAAAGCAACAGCAACAGGTCTAGTTAGTCACGTGACCGATGTCTTTTGGTAGCATGCAGTGTTCCCCCCCCAAAAAAAAACTATTTAGGGGGGAATTTTCAGAAAAAAATGAATAAATAAAATAAAAACTTTCTTGTATACATGATGAGTAAATGGTAAAATCTTTTGCCCCCTAGCACCATTGGTGCTGCCTGTACGTATGATACATATTTACATAGCCAGCCAAACCAACCTAGGAACTGATAGAAACTTATGTTGACAGTTTTGGTTGATGATTTCTAATCAAGATGGAGGCAAATAGTAGGAAAAAATTTCTTATAATGATTTACAATACCTACTTCTTCTAATGAAATAAATAAAATGAAAATTGGATTACCAAAACTGAATTATAAGTTAATAACAAACATGGCACATAAAAGATTGGGATCGGGAGTGAGTTTAAGGGTTTGATTTACTCTCGCCACTGAGTTCCAGTAGTTCAGTGGTAAGAACGGCCATATATTAAGCAAGCCACCCTCCACCATAGAGGGTTGTGAGTTCAATTCTCACCTGGAACTTTTTCAGTCTGATCCACAGTTAATTTATCTACTCACTGCAGAAGGGAACCCAGCCCAAGTTAAGATATGATAAAACGCAACATCAATATCTGCTTCTTGCATAAATGAATCACTGTAGCCTGCACATGTACCAAAACCAGTTATCTATAAGAATTATCTGAGAAAAAAAAAAAAAATTGATGTTGACCTAAATTTATCAAAAAATCATCATAAAGGATACATCTTTTATCTGAAATTATCTGAAAAGGTCTAAAATGTCCATAGAGACCCCCAAAAAGCGCTATAAAAAAAAACAAACAAAAGATTGTTTTTCAATGGTACTTAGTGATATACTGCAAATTTTGAAGGTTGTCTCCATACAAATAAGACAAAGAATACCTGGAGACACACGGACATATTGAAGAGAGAAGAATCAGTAGCCATTTAGCTGTTGACATTGATTTGATTAAGATGAGGTAAATAGCAGCAAAGAATTATCAATAAAGAAAAACTGATGATCATTCACTTTTCATTCACTGAAGGATTGTCAACCATTTTTAGTGTTGATTGAAAATAAAGAATAACATTTCATCCAGAGATCATTCGTTTATTTCAGATCTGCACTATTTATTCACTGCTGTGAATTGATAGCCTTAAGTTGATAATTGAACAACCATAGCATCAAAATTAGAAGTCATGTAAGAATATTCAATCAAAAAATAAATATGGTCAGAATAAATTCTATTTATGACATCACAGGCATTTTGCAAACAAGTTGATTATTAGACAAAAAAATTGAAAAAAGGTAGTTTTGAAGCTTACTACCAGAAAAATGAAAATGAATCTTTTGGAAAAAAGAAGTATTTTTTTGTACTTACAGTCCATTCTCAAAACAAATTTATAGAGGTAACAAAGGTCTTTATCGAATCTCAACCTAGTGATGGGGAAATGTTTTATATTCTAATATATTTATAAAAATAATATCTAAAATTGATTTTCAAAATTTTTTTAAGTATAATTTGAGATTAAAATAAAATTTCAAATTATACTTGAAAACTTCTTTCAAAAAACTACCTTTGATAGAAATTAGAACCTTCCTTTCTGTTTTTCTGGTGGTGAGTAACTTTTGAAACTTGACAAAAAAAAGTATGTTTTTTTTTCTTATTCGACGCTTTGGGATGAAAGAACAAAATTTTTTTTTAATAAAAAAAATGACTCGTTTGACTGAGGGTAACTAACTTCCTAAACACATGTTATTTGTTTACGTTTTCAAGACAGTGCCTTCTGAATGATGTCACCAGGTGTCAAGTCAAATGTGTCTGGTTATAAAGCGGTCAATCTCTGGGAGCAAAAAATAAACTCAGTCCAATATTACTCAACAATGAAGGAAGATGTTTGCTGTCATGAAAGTCAAGACGATCTGATGAGTTGTCAAATCAACCTTGGTTGTGGAAACTCCAGCCTTGCTTGATGCTGCTGAGGCAGGGATCCATCTTAGGGCTACTTTGCAGGAAGTGTTGCAGCTAAGTGGTGGCTCACCTATCATAGAATTCTATGAGGACAATAGATCTCTTGTTGAGTCAGTGTATGCCACCAGTCCCATACAAGGCTAGGTAGCTGCAGATAGATATATTTATTTTTTAGGATAAAATTACACAGGGATGGTGTTGATATCAATGCAGAGTCCTGGGTTCAGTCAGCTCACCAACTGAGTAATGTTTTGACTGAGGAGTGTACCAACTGTTGGGGGTCATTGGAAACCATTTGGAAAAAAAAAAAGAAATTTTGTGGATTTATTTGGTAGAGTTGTCTGCCCCTGATGGAAAACTAACTTGATTAATTTGTCCAAGATTTATTTGGCAATTCAAAAGAAGGGGAAATGACAATTGACTGTTAGGTGTTTATGAAGGCTTCAGAGTGGATGGTACTTGCTAATGCATTGTTGATTGATCTGCATATTGACTGTGGTGCTGGGATGTTAACCATTCGTGGCTAACCTTGAGTTGCCTGCCTTGATAGATAAGGTTCCCAGTGTATGAAGGAAAAGATTGCTGAACTTCGACACTACCATGCTGGTCATCTTTGCCCTGGCCAGTTTCTACTTGTTCTTGGTTTCCACGGCATCTACCATCTTCACTCTTCTGCAGTGGAAGCAAGCTGGGTCCACAACTCAGATGTCCATACACTGGAAATATGTTCCGTCAGTTGTTAGAGAAATCCAATGAAGCAATCCCTGTATATACTCTGCTCCTTACATATTTTTTTTTTAAAATTTTGATGTGTGTCTTAAAGCAACTCTCACAGACTCTCAATAAAAAGTGACATGTGTAGACAGAAATGTCTGTAACTTGAAATGTATTCATTGTATAGTAATAAGATATAAAACGGAGATAACCAGTTTGGAAACTTACATAGATTTGCGAAATGAAGAAATAGAAGAATTTACATTGGGAAATTTTAATCCAATTTATATACAAATTTCAAAACGCAACTAAAAAAATATACAATTTCAATAAAATTTCAGGGATGTATTCAGTCTTGAATTAATCTTTTTATTTTATTTTATGAAAAGGGATTTGTTTTTTTTGGTTTTTTTTATTTGAATGAAGTTGAAACTAGACATTCTTAATGTGATTTAATGACATAAACTGCATAATTGTGACCTTTCCTGTTTCAAAATGACCGCTGCTGGTGCCGGATTCAAAGTCAAAGCAGACAACAATAACCCTAACACTAACCCTAAAAATACTGGTAATTGTTAGGCCGAGGTTCGGAAAAAGGGGGAGGTAACTATTGTATACGTTGTAGTGAATAATAATTTCTTGTGTATGTCTTCTAATAAAGAATATTTTTTTGCTAACCTCAGCCAAACCATTACCGAATACTAATCCTAATGAAAAAGAAAGAAGAATAAAACACTAAACCTGCAGCTGGAGCAGCAGCCATTATTAAAACGGGAAAGGTAACAATAGCTATAAAGCAAACGAACTTTTGAGCCAACCCAATAACTAATTTTACTATTTTCTATCGCGTGCGACCAACCACGAGGATTTTCGAGAGAGTATTAGGAAAGGTGGTAATGTGACCGTACTGAACACATTTATTTCACATTCAGATACTGTAATCCCTGGTGGAGCTTTAAAGAAGAAGAAACTGCTAAAAAAGACAAGTTTCATGAATTAATGAATTTAGTAAACTTACCTACTTTCGGTTCTTGAAGAGTAATTCTTGTTTGTTTTTCTTTCCCTATATTCACACACAGCTGCTTCTCATCGTCGTCGTATTTATGAAAACATAATTTAATTTTATCAAAATTCAAATGGTCAAATTTACGACCATCTTTCCCCCAAAATATCTAAAAGCGAAATGAAACTCGTCAAAGGGGAAAAAAACTAGAATTTGTGATATTTTTCTTGAGCTTTTTCAACCGAAAACGGAAGAAGTTACGATGTAGACCGACAATTAGTTCCTTCTAAATATTTGGGTCCAACGTGAACAGATTAAAAAATGATTTCGTGTAAATATCCACCACCACCCCATTTCAGGGTTGGCAATTTGGCTATTTTATGTCCAACCTTGACAAACATGGACCTTTTGAGAAGTTTTTGGCTATGAACTTTTTGGTTTGGCCATATCTGATTTTTCTTTTTGATTTAAAAAAAATTCTAACAAACTGAAATTAGATTAAAGGATGTCTAAACTGAAAATCTATGTACTTATTAGCGGTTGGTAAAATCGAATTACCCTTTTCTCATGTACACGCCTTGAAGTTGAGGGATTTAAGATTGCATGAAGGGTCAATGGTCTAAAAAGTTCGAAGCCCCCATTAACTTAAGGACTTCGAGATAAAGAATTGATTGACTTGACTTAGTTGCAGGCACTAGTTGTTTTTGGGTTTTTTTAGTTTTTTTCAATAAATAATCATTTTTCGTGTGTACTGCAGCTTTACTATGTTTTATGTTTAATTTTAGCATTTGGCAATTTTTTAGCATTTGGCGTGTTCTTGGCAACAAACGTCTTCAACTATCTGACAATACTGCATCATTTATAGTAACATTGGTTAATTCTGTAATCGTACGCCCAAGTCAATATTCATCAAGCTGAATTTTCCAGCGTAAAATTCTACTTTAAACTTTATTTACGAGGCAAATAACAACCTTTCTCTTCTTCCTTTAAATGAAAATTAATGAATTATACAAACCAGATTGTTTCACAATCTTTTTTTACACCTGGTACAAGATATAATTTCATTGCAAATCCCTTATTTTAACACCTAATAAAAAGACTACAAGACTGATGATATTTTGATTCGTGGCGAATAAATTTTGCCACGCGTGTGGATGAGAATTCTTTCTTTTTAAGGTAAAATGAATTGTTGACATTCTGCAACATTTTCCGTCTTTTCAGCATTTTTGTGTTTATTTCGATTTTGTATTTCTTAAGGTTAGAATTCGGTTTTTGCAAATTGTTTAAAATGGGTAAGACTAAATATTATGCCAATATTTTGCAGGGGAGGTAATCGAGATAGACGCTGCAGCCATTTCGAATGGCTGAAAGTGGCTAGATTATACGGACTAGCAATAACGTTATTTTCGATCTAAAAATACCGTTTACTTCAGAGCCAATAAGGCATTTAGTTAGGGTCAATGTTAGGGTTTGGGAGAAGACTACTGTTATAAGGTAGGTTTTGGGGTAGGTGGGTTTTGGGGTGGGTGTGCTTAGGAAGTAGGTTGAGATTAGGAGGTTGGTCAGGGGTTAGGGTTCGTAGGTAGATTTAAAAATTTATCTCATTTTATTAACTGTAACCGTAAAACCAACCCTAGATCATATCTTTTCTGATCAAATTCAACAAAATACAGTTCCAAATGTTCTTAGTTTTCTGCTTTCATTTTTTTCAAAAAGATTTCTGAAAATTTTAGCCATTTTTAGTCATTTAAAATGGACGAATTTGAAATGGCACTACCTGATTAATTGGCAAAATGTTTAACCTTACCTATTCCAAACAATTACCCTTTTTTTCAATCTTTAAGTTCTCAGAATTTTTTCATTCCAGTTTTAGGTGTATTCAATTCTTCAGACTCTATGGTAATTGTTAGGATAGGGTTCGCAAAAAATTGGAGGTAACTAGAATAGACATTCATCTAATCTCTATCGACAACAGAATAAATGAAAGCTGAAAACTTGACTATTTACAACTGTTTTTTTTTAAATTCAACAATAAATGATTTAGTTTAGGGTTAGGGTTACAATTAACAAAAAAAGATGAAATATCTTTTTCATATTTCTAATATCAACATGAATTTACTGTTGAATTAAAATCATAAAATGATTAAATGAATTTTCTTTTTTCATTTCTAATGTTACTTCTCCGCACAAACTCGTATAAATAAATAAGAAGTATTGTTTCAAATTGTCTGTGTAATTAATGTTCTATGCTTTTATCATATAAACTGTATCTATAATAGTTACCTCCCTTTTTTGCAGACCTCATCCAAAAAATTACCAATTCTATAACCACTTGGAAATCTATTAGTTTAAAAGAAACATTTTCCAAGGTTTTACAAAGCAGGTTCTCTAATGTAACTATAAACATGGAGTGGGTACTTTGGGGTGATTTTTCCAGAGGTGCAAGACTGGGTATGCAGTGTTGGCAACTTGGAAAATATTTTTGTGATAGTTCAACTACTAAATAGAGACTAAATTTTTTTCAAATCATCAAAAAATGGCCAAAAAACACCAAAAAGATTCTTTAAATGGTCAAAAACACACCAAAGAGTGGCCAAAATCTTTAAGCTTGCCTGCGATAATTAAGTGCTTTTTTTTCATAGCCAAAACAAGAAATGAGCTGAATGCATTGAATTTAGTTCTTTATGCGCTGAATCGGCAAAACTGGAGGAATGGTTCACATGAAAAAGAGAAGGAAAATGTTCTAAAATAATAATTCTTTCAATAATTTTTTTAAAAAAAGTCAAGGGTCGATGGTATTAAAGAAAATGACCAGAAGACAAGTTGATAATTGGAAGATGAGAATATTTCAGCATTGGAGAAAATTTTGAAAGACAACACAATTAAAAAAAAATTTGCTTGAAGTTATTTGGAAACTAACTGTTCACGTTGCCTAGTGATATCATGGGTAGGATTTATTAAACAAATGCATTAAACTTCATTCCTATGAAGCAATAATCCCTTTCAGTGTTGACATCTGAACCTGGAAATTAAGGTTTCAGCTTTTCGTATCGCAGCCCACTGACTTTTTCATTACTCATCCATACCATCAATTTATTCATTGTTCACACTCATAAAATGAATATTTCTGGTAGTAGAGAAAAATATTTCTAGATTGTGAACCGAATTTTAAAAATTATTTTTACCTAAAATTTAGTTAGTCACTCAATAGAAACCATCAGGTGACCAACATCTGTTGGCAGCATACTGTGCTGGGGGTGATCAATTGAGAATATTGGGAAAAGGGGTGATCAAAGATTAAGTCGCATCTTGCCTTTTGTAGGGCAGTGATCTCTAAAAAAGAGTTGGAATATTAAAAAAATAAGCATGACTGCTGCTGGACATAAAGCAAGGGATCAATTCAACATACACTCTCATTATGAATTGAGCCCCCAACTGGAAATCTATTTAGGGAAGGGGAAAAGATACTTAGGGAGCAATTGGTTAGTTGAACATTAGCTGGAAAGGTTCTTGTTGTGGTGGTTTATGAAGTCAGTCAATCAGAGAACTAATTACGAAATAGATAGGTTAAGTAACAAAGTGGTTCATGGCAACAGTTGACATAGGTTTCTCAAGTTTCTAAGAGATGCTGCCTGTCTGCCAATCTCTGTGTCACATGTACCAAAGGAGCTAGACAAAATAAGGAGTAAATTCTTCATAGGTGCAGTTTGTATGCCGGACCAATTTAAAATCCAAGTATTTACTACCTTATCATGTCTAGAAAAATTGAAAAAAAAAGAAAAGTTTTTCTTTTTTTTTGAAGGGGGGTCAATTTTGCAAAGTAAATTTATCATAATTTGGTCCCTTAGTTAGTGTCCAGCAGCATTGTTTTGTTTTTTCAAATTTAGACTTTTTTCAATGATCAGTGCCCAGCAAAATGTGAGAGAAGTAACTTATTCATTAATCATCGCCAACACAGCATGTTGCCAAAGACATTGGTCATATGTCAGTTTCTATTGAATGACTAACCACACCTGTATGCATCTTAGAAATCATTTGAATCCTAACTTGAACAGAGTACCTTATTTCTTCTTCGCAAATATAACAGCTCTGATTACAAGCAGTGTTATCAACTGACCTCAATTTAATAGAGCAATCCTATATTTGAACACATTGTCCTATATCTGATATTAACTCATTAATGTCCTATATTCAGATGAATTGTTCTATATTGACTTGTAAATGTCTTATATTCCAATAACTTGGCCTCAAATAAAAAAAGAAGTTTATTTTTTAATTGCATTTTATTGAATTATTCTCCAAAAATTTCAACAAGAAAAAATTTCTCGCTTGCACCGCCAACAGATCAAAATTACATGCACATTGCTTGCGGAGTACAATTAGCTACACTACAGCTTAATTATATATAATTCTCAATTTTTTTTCTCATCCCAAAGTACCTCAATCAAAAAAACTTATTGTTTAAAAATTAAAAATTTTCAGACCAGTTCACATTATTCCTTATTGTTTAAGCATACTCTTTCATTTCTTTTATAAACAAAAAAATCCTGGAAGGGCAAAATTTCAAGTATTTTTCAGGCCATTGTCCAGACTGCCCCCCCCCCCCCGACTGCATAGCACCCTGCAATCTGCCCCCTCTATATTTCTACTTCCAAAAGTTGGTAACCCTAATCACAAGTGATGAGATTATGAGAGGGCTGCACCCAATGATTTTTATTGGAGCAGGGGGGTGGGGCAGGCCTCCAATTTGCCAACAAAGTCAGAATAAGGTAAAGCATCACGTCTCTTGAGAGACGACCCCCAATGGAGTATGGAAGCCATTGATGAAGTCTCAGTTTCGGTTGCATTCATCAGCTTAGTGATCCTTGCAAGTTTCAAGTCTGGTTGAGATTCTTACAGGGTTTTTATGACCAATCCTTTGGTAGGATGCAAGTTCACTAAAGGGTTATCTCCACCCTGATAACACAGCTGAGAGTGTGCTCAATAAGCTGCTGAGTTTACAGAGAAATTTGTACTAATGATTAGTTTTCCACACTCTTCACTCACACAGGGAATTGAACCCAGGACCTTCCACACGTGACACAGATGTGCTAACCATTACACTATCCAAACGAGCTAAAGTGGGCACGTAGGCCTCTGATTGGCTGACAAAATGAGCTTGCAGGCCGAATATAGGGAAAAATCAAATTGTTTTTATAAATTCATAGCTAAAACTCACTTTGAAAATAGCTAGAATTGGCTAGATTTCATATATTTCAATTGATATATCTATATATACTCATTTGAAGTCCAATTGTCAAAATGAAATAACTGTATACTAAGACTTCAGAACAAATAACTGAACATTCACTTTTATTAATTTATTTATCAAGTTTAGAACTCTGTAGGAAGACAGGTAGAGATACAAGTTGTGAAGTAAGTTATCTCCCTTGGGTATGAAGTTTAAAAAAAAAACAAAAAAACTCTATCGTTTGTGAAGTGTTGAGAGAATAAGATATATTAAGAATATATGTTGTCCTTTTTGATATATTTTAATCTTACCTCAGACTTATTCTTCATTTTCCAAACAATGCTATTCATTCACCCACCACCAGAGGGCAATCAGCCTGTGCGAAAAGATGCTAGAAAAAGCAACTAATAAAATTAAGATGAAAATAGAAAAAGGTCATAAAACTTTTTAAAAAATAATGACTCAGTAGCATAGTCAACCGTAGCATTAAAATTCTGATTCATGTAGAAAAAAATTCCATCAAAAAATAAATATGGTCAGGATAAATTCTATTAATGACCTTGGTGTTTTCCACAGGAAAATATCTAAAATAGAGTAAAAAAAATGTCCAGATTCTGGAGAATTTTGATGTTATTAATAAACACGTCAAAAGTTTGTTTGCCATAAATCAAAGACTATTTTAAGAATGAGTCTAGAGGAGTATTGATACCAATTTTCAAGTCTATAGACAAAATGGTATGGCCAGGGGAACTGGAACAGACAAACACTCAAATACATGCACTTATCGGCCTGAGCAAAATGTTGTGATAAAAATCAACTGATAGAATTGAGATGAAAGTCACAAAATAATTTAGAATAATGATATGAAGTCTTATTTATAAATTGAAGACATTATCAAGAATCAATATTAAAAGACTCTTATTTATAAATTGGAGACATTATCAAGAATCAATATTAAAAGACTCTTATTTATAAATTGGAGACATTATCAAGAATCAATGTTAAAAGACTCTTATTTATAAATTGGAGACATTATCAAGAATCAATATTAAAAGACTCTTATTTATAAATTGGAGACATTATCAAGAATCAATATTAAAAGACTCTTATTTATAAATTGGAGACATTATCAAGAATCAATATTAAAAGACTCATTTCTGTTCAAAGAGAATGATATGGATCATGTAAATTGTAATGAATGAAATGTCATATGTGCAAAGTGTTGAAGATTTCAAGTTGCATCAATCATTATGACTAAGTTTATATGAGAAACAATTTTTCATTGGTTCCAGCTGAGCTGGTTTCTGCCAATCAGATGTAAATTTGTAAGAGTTTGTTCAGGTCTAGAAATGTTCAATGAATATTGATAGTTTAACCATCGAGATGTTGAAAATTCCCTCTACATGTACATCAAAGGTTTCCATTAATGAAAACAATACTCAAGACAGACCTATTTTACTAGAAATTTGTAGTTCTTGAAAATTGTAGAATTTTAAGAATAGTCTTAGAATAAAGGTCTGAGAACACTGAAACAGAAAGTGAAAAAAATTATTTCCCATTTTGTAATTCATTGTTGCATTGGAGAAAATGAATCCCGGAAGAATATTCAGAAGAAAATAAAAAAAAACTGTGGTGTAAATACATCAATCTATTTACGGGTTCATTAAATAAATGCTAGTTGTCTGATGCACTCAAAAATGGAATGTCTCTGTGTAATGAAGGATTATTAAAAGTCATGTATTTAATTGTTGTGGCACTGAAACGAATGCAGCCTTATACTCACAGGCAGCTGTGACGTCTAATATCCTCTTTTAGGTTCTTTAACCAGCCAACACCATCGTTGGACATTGCACAGGTATAGCAGCTGAATTCTTCTATTTGGTCCTTATGGTTACTGGTTTTAGGTTATTCATGTGTTCTCATATCTTTATGTATTTCTTTATTGAAAAATAAATATATGATCCAACAGAAATAATTATAAATGTATTATATCATTTGAAACTCTATTCGAAATGACCTCCCATTAATATACAGTGAATGTGTCATTTGGGCTAGACAGCATCAATAGAATAAACAATTGGAGCAGCCCATTTCTTTCAATTGTTTATTCTAGTCACACTGTCTAGGCCAAATGACACATTCACTGCATAGAACAGGGAGGTCATTTCAAATACAGTGTCAAATAATATAATGCATTTATATGTATGTAGATGAAAATGATAATTGGAAGGTGAAGAGAAAAACTCGAGAGATAGATGTTAAATCTGAAAATTTCTTATTATTTCATGGGTGTAGTTCGATACATTTTGACGGAGGAAAAAATATTTGAGGCGATTCACAGAGAAAAATTTGCTGTCCACATGCTTGATACTGAAGAGGAGAATGTTGATATTTCTGTGTTTGGTTGTCTTGTAGGAGTGGGAGGGGAGGTGCTTGTATCTGTGTGAATGAGGGTAACATTCAGTGTGAAATTAGATGAGTCTATAAGAGGCAAGAGTTCAGGTGTATGTTTCCTGTCTTCGATAAAATTGACTGTCGGTTGTTTGCCAATACCTTGTATGTTGGCTCTGAAAGAGATGGCTGGCAACTGTCGAAGTGCATCGAAATACACCCATGGGATAATAAAAAATTTGAGATGTAGCACCAATCTTCAGAGTTTTTTTCCTTCCAATCGTCATTTTCATCTACATTCTGTCAGATCACTTCACATCTACAATTCAAACATTTATTAGTATCTATGTGGACCTCATTCAGCACTAACAGTTTATGGTAAAAAGTTGAAATTTTGCACCCACACCTCAATGATTGAGGAAAACTTTCATTTTACTTTCTGAAAATTCCTTCCTAAAATAGGTTCTTTATTCCAGGGTTGAATTTGCAATGAAAGTTCATGATAAATTGGTTTCTCAGTTTATGTCCGTGTTTTTTGTTTTTTTTTCTTTAATCATAAATTCATGGCTCAAACCATACTGGTAGTATTTCCATGGAGGTAACTTAATTTTACCATAAGAATTGCTTAGTTCACAAGGTAAAAAGCAGTATATCTATGGCAGTGATTCATAATTTCCCTTGGAATGCCAGTCTTTTATTTGGTCTCCGTAACTTTTTTGTAACTTTTGCATTTTATCAAAAATACCTTACAGAATTTTTGAAAAAAATTACACTTAGTGCAAACAAATTTTGACTTGTCCAAATCCTAACTTTTAAAGATTCCTGCGCAATAACCATTAATGGCTTCATATAAAATGTCCTGAATCTATGACCCATTAAGGTATCATCTTGTACATATGAATATTAAATAGAATTTTTATGTTTTTGTCTGAATTTCTATCTCGTTAACAATGTTGATATATTCAAAAACACTATGTCATATTCCTTTTTTTAGATCAATTCTTGAGATAAAAGATAGTAGAAAGTACGAGAAAGAAAGAAAGGGAAGATAGAGAGAAAGAAAGAAAGGGAAGATAGAGAGAAAGAAAGAAAGGGAAGATAGAGAGAAAGAAAGAAAGAGAGATAGAGAGAAAGAAAGAAAGGGAAGATAGAGAGAAAGAAAGAAAGGGAAGATAGAGAGAAAGAAAGAAAGGGAAGATAGAGAGAAAGAAAGAAAGGGAAGATAGAGAGAAAGAAATTTACTATATATACCTTATTCATTTGCCAATGAATTATATTGCATTTTGGATGGTATTTTTGTTTTTATTTGCAGATTCTAGATGCTTTTAGATGTTTCCCAATGGGAAACATTAGCGAGGTCATAAGTTGAATTTATTCTGATCATATCTATTCTTTGATGGAATTTTTTTAACACGACTTCAAATTTTAGTGCTAATTGTTCAATCATTGACTGTGATGGTGCGTTTAATTCATTTCTATAAAGCTAACAAATAAAATTCAAACATTTGCTTTCCATAATTTCTTGGGAACCAATTTCTTCAAAACATTTGTGATGAGATCAAGTCTGTTTTAGTTGTTCTTAGAAGTCACAAACTAATATAATAACACAAGAGGGATGAAAATTTAAACATTTACTCCTTACATCTAGACAAGTTTTTGTTTTTCCTAAATTTGACCCCCCCCCACCTGTGGCAAGAGCTTTTAGTTGGTGGTTCAATTTACAATGTAAATTTACTTTAGGTATGAAAATTTGAACATTTATTCCTTGTCTATGAACCCCCCCCCCCCATGTACCCAAGTTTTTTTTAAAGAGGTGGTTCAATTTACAATGTAAGTTTATGCTAAATTGGTCTCTTAGTTCGTGTCTGTCAGTTTTCAGAATTGTTTTTGGAATTTCAAAAAATCAGACTTTTCCTTTGATGATCACCGACCAACAATTGGACAGAGAAGTAACTTATTCGTTGATCATCCCTTTTTTCCAATTTTCAATTGATCACCCCCAAAACAGCATGCTGCTAAAAGACATAGCTGGGTCTATTGTATGACTAACCAGACCTGTTTTTTCTTATCATTATGCTTTCGCAGGAGATGGATGCACAAATAGATGAATTTGTGTAGGGGAATTTGTGATGAAGTCATATACATAAGGCATCTTGTGAATATGTGCATCATATACACACAGTTGTTTCTTATATATATATATATATATATATATCTAAGTATATAAGTACTCATATATTTTGTACTAACTTAATTTGTGTAAGATATGCTGAATCGGCAATAGTGAATGTAACTATGTGTTCACATATTTTATGATTATATAAAATTTAGATTGTAAAAAAAAGTTATCCTAGTTCTGATGATATAATCTTTTGATTGAATTAAATCTATGAATTTATTTTTTATCAAAAAAAGTAAATACGTAGTTTGAATTTTTTTTACAAAAAAAAAACTTGGTTTTAATTGGATTAAAAGTTCATTCAATCAAAATAAGGATAAGAAACGATTATTAATGAAAAATACATTAATTTATTTACAAATTAAGCAATTTAGCTGATATGGCATAACATATATATCCTATCTAAATGTGAATAAATAAGATATATATGTTATGCCGAATCAGCTAAATTGCCTAATTAGTGAATAAAACTAATTACAAAATTTAATTACAAAACATAACCGACTCATTGTTTTGATCAAATTAAATTTTGATTACCGTTTATTCTTGAATATGAGTCAACCATGAATATAGGATGAGTTTGGAATTGTACATAAAACTCCAGAAAATCAACTGGATCAAATATAAGCCAAATCTGTTAGTTTGCCATGACGTTTTCATGAGATATATTCAATTCTTATGAATACACCCGCATAGTATTTCTTAAAAAACCATGGTGATGAAATGAATTGAGACAGTAGGTATTATAGCTTGCTAGTAAGCATTGTGACTATTGATGTTCTATCATATACACTGAAGTACTTGCCATTTTTGACTGATCTGAGTCAAATGTTGATTTCAAGCAATATTTTTTGTGGAAAAAAAAAACACTTGTCTTATACTCAAGAATATATGATGAATTGAAATTTGGCAAAATCAAAACTACCTATTTATTAATCTTGAGAAGAAAAATAAGATAAAACTCCGTCAAAATATGAACGATAACACGTAACACATGATCCCAATTTTTTTTATAAGTTGACAGTTACACAAGTTTTCTTAAAATGAATTCTCATATGTCTGATCAAATGAGAATTTTGTCCAAAAGCTTGGCCACACACTTCACAATAATAAGGCTTTTCTCCAGTATGCACCCTCAAATGTCTTTGTAAATGACTGTTTTGCGGGAAAGCTTTTCCACATACTTCACAGTGATATGGTTTCTCTCCCGTGTGTGTGCGCAAGTGGGTTCGCAGGCCATTATAACGACAGAACTGTTTGTCACATATACTACAATGATATGCAGTCTCTCCTGTGTGAATTACCATGTGTCTCTGTAGGCTATAGTTCTGAGCAAATGTTTTCCCACATTCTCCACAGGGGAATGGCTTCTCTCCTGTGTGTGTTCGCATATGTGCACGAACTTTACTTTTTTCAGTGAAAAACTCTCCGCACACGTCACAGTGGAATGGTCTCTCACCAGTGTGAGTCCTGATGTGTGACTGTAGGTGTCCAATTTGAGAGAAAGCTTTCCCACACACATTGCATTCATGGGGTTTCTCTCCAGTATGTATCCGAAAGTGTTTCTGCAAGCCACCATTCTCAGAGAAGCTTTTGCCACACACAAAACAAGGATAGGGTTTCTCTCCAGTGTGGGTCCTCATGTGTCGGCTGAGGAGCCAGTTCTGCATAAATGATTTTTCACAGATGTCACATTTGAATGGTTCTTTCTGAGAACGTAAATTCATTTCTCTTTTCTCTGGAGTTCGCTCAGCAACCAAATCCTTCCTGTGATGAGCAACCAGGTCTGTTGAGGATACCTGAAAGTGTTAAAAGTGAACTTTAAGAGTATATACATATTTTTCTACTTTACAATCTGCGAAAAAATGAATTTTGAAATATTGAAAAAATTCACAATTTCTATTGTTACACAGTTTTTATAACTGGATTTTCTCAAACTCCAGTCCAAACCAAGAGTTGACTTTGTTTTTCTACAATAACAAGAATAATCCTCACCAAATTTAGGGGAGTAAAAATTCATATTCCTCTACAGTGATTTGGGATCATAATCAAATGATTGGTTGCTTACCAACTGAGCCAAAGTGACAAGTCTTACTTATTTACAAGACTTATCTCACAGATATTGCACAGGCCTATTCCATTCTAATAAATAAATACATTTATACAAAAAAAATATACTTATTTTAATAATTTTTTATTTTGTTACAAAACCAATACAAAAGTTGCAGTAATCATCTTTGACCGAAATAGAAGTTCAACCCTGTAGAAGGCAGATTTGTTCTGAATGAGTTCTTTATATTTGTTTTGTTTTTCACAATGTTAAGCAAAGCCATTCTTCAGATATTAAATTGTAGGAATTTGGAGAAGAGAAATTGTAGTTCAAGATGAGGCTTGAATACACTTCTCATGAATTGTTTTTTCTCATGAACAATACAGCACAATTGTATAATGGGGTATCCAAGTTTGATTTGCTTGGGAAGCTCACTTTTTATCACCACCTGTTAGGGCACTAGATACTTCAAGATAACAGTATTTATTACTAATTCTTTTAATCGGATAATTCGGCACAATGTAGGGAAGGGAGTCCTGATTGTGAGGTTCCATACACTTGCATACTCTATGTTGAAAAAGCAGTTAATTTTTAAATTCTCTGTCTGATGAAAAAAAAAAGTATTTTGCTTTGTACTATCGGAGAAAGAGACTCTCTTTCCTTACGGATATTACTTATTGCACCTGAAGAAGGCCATAGAATGAACTGGCCAAATTGTTGTGACACTATCAAAGATGGAAAATAGAGATCAGATTGTCTGAACAAAAGTTGGTATCTTGAGAGTAAAAGCATCACGTCTTTCAAGAGACAACTCCTGGTAGAGGATGATGGTTGGAAACTAAGTCCCAGTCACTGTTGCATGCAAGCTTGAGGATCCTTTCAAGTCTGAAGGTCATGACCACAGCTTCTTGCCAACAATTTTTTTTTTTTATGACCACCCCCCAGGCAGGATGGCAAGTCCACTGAAAGGATACCTCCATCTTAATCACAAAGCTTAGTATACTCAAATAGCTTCTGAGCACACAGGGAAGTGTGTCCTAATGACAAGTTTTAAAAAATCTTAGCTCAAACCGAGATCAAACCTGGGACCTACTCTGTGATGGGCTGACTTACTAACCATTAAAATATTCGAGCAGACTACTCCTAATTTAACAGCTGATAAAGAAAAGATCAGCTAAAATTGTTTTGACAAAAAAAAAAAAAAAAAAAGACACAGAAAGGATGAAGAAAACTGGCCAGAAACTATGTGTAGAAATGGAAATATTGTCAAACTCCTGCCCAACTCTGGAGTTGACTTAATTCTTCTTCTGTAACAAAAATGACAAGCACAATCCTGACCAAATTTAAAGGAGCAAAAATTGACATTCATCAACCATGATTAGAAATCATGACCAAATGATTGGTAGTCGTGTCTCCAACTGGCCAGAGTAAATTGATATCTACAAAAATTTATGCTAGAAATACACAAGGAATTTTTCCATTCTAATGAATAGACACAACTATAAAATTAACATTTCCCTACCACGATTTGAAATCACAATCAAGTGAGTGGAAGCTGGCTTCCTTAATGACTGAGCCAGACTGACAAATCTTACATATCTATAAAATTCATCTTTCACACACGCAAAGGCTTATTTGATTCTCATAAATGAATATTTTTTTAATAAGTTTTTATTCATTATCTATACAATACAAAAGTTGTAGTAATCATCTTCGGTCTGAATATTATAAGATGAATCAGACTCCTCAGCTGCCAAGCTTGTTTTTATCTCATGATCTCAAAAGAACTTTTCTATCTTCAATAAAATATAAAAGAGAGAGCTGTCTCTCAAAATGCAAGGTCTATTGTGGGAAAGTACCAGTACTTTTTATCTTGGGCAGAAAAAGTATATATGCCAGATCAGATAAAAATTTTTGATGAAATCTATATTTTAATGATCCAATTTCTGGCAGTACATTTAAGACCTTCCACTGCCTGCCACACATTAATGAAATATCTTAGTGCAAAAACTATTCCTACCAAACATTAATGAAATATTTCAAAAAGTATTCCTGCTACTTCTTGATACTATTAGTTCTCAATGTAAATGAAATGTATGGCATGGAATGGCAGAGAGTCTATTCATGTTCGAGAACTGGCAGAGAATAGCCAGGAGCTAATGTTCGAAAACTAATAGTATTTAGAAGTGGCAGGGAGTTCAGGTTTGAGAACTAGGAATGGCAGGGCGTTTATGTTTGAAAACTAGCAGGAAATGGCAGGGAGATTGTTCATGCCATAGAACTTGTAGTATGAGGGAACGGTAGGGATAGAAAGTACCACCCTTCCATTTCTGTTTGTTTGTTTGTTGCCATAACACAGCAAAAACCATACATTGTATTCTTATTAACGGAATATCTGTAACCTCGTAGTAAATCTACTAACTTTTTCATTTCCTCAGCAGGACGGATTTTCTTGTTTTTAGAACTAACTAATGCAATGAAAGAAAGATGCTTCACCAAGATGGAGCATCTGGAGAATCGTCACAGATCAAAAATGGCACAAGAATAGACTTACTCTTATGGCAATGAAAAAAACGAAGTTCATTAACTGATGTTTTAGAGAAATCTGTTTCCAAGAAATTACGCAAAGCAAATGTTCAGACTTTGATGTTAACCTCGTGAAAGTAAATTTAATTCAATCCTTTACTTTTGAAAATATTACTAGGGGCCTCACGGTACTAGTAGCCACGGGGCCTACAAAATCTTCATCCAGCTCATCCGCAACAATGACTGTCATCCATTCCACTGAACTCTGTGTTCAAACCACCATTAATCCCGCCGGTGGTGAGATTTTTAGGGAACCCCCAGAAAATACAATCGGTTCTTAATTGAATCATGCTAAAAAATCCTGACTGAGTCTTAACAGAAAAATTATACCCTACGTCATGGGCAATCCTTACAATAATGCATCAGGCCCTTTAAAATTGGCCATTTTGAATAGCCAATTTTTAAAAAAAATGGCTAAAAACATGAAGACAAAATTACACCAATGAATAATTCGGAAATTAGAAACCTTAACTAACATTCCTAACCCTAACTACACGTTGTATTGGTTAGAAAGGATCATGTTGGCATTTTTTTTTTTGCCAGAGAAAATGAATGAACATCTAAAATTGAAAAAGGCAAACAAGTGCTTGTAGGCCTTCAACTGGTCGGATTGTTTTAAAGAATTTTAAAGACAAAAAAAAAAAAACCCAACAAATTAATGGCTTTTATTTTTCATAATTGTGGTGATATCTGATTAACAAGCATTTTATAATCATTCTTTTAGCCACGCTGAATATATCGTTGATCCCTTAACCGAAAAACGGTTTTTTAAATCGAGAAAAATCTTATCTGAACAATAGTACAGATCTAGCCATTTTCAGCCATTCAAAATGGCCAATTTGGAAAATTGCCGTGCCTGATGCGTTATTGCAAGGATTACCAATTTTAATGTAATGTGTAAGTTAACTTTTTACAATTTTCTTTGTCTAGTAAATGTTTCTCCATACTTAATGAGCTCGTGAAAGCTTTATACACATTTCAACTCAGTGTATACCGGATATACATTATTTTAAGGTCGAATATGTATTTTAATATATTCTTTATAATGTGATGCTCATAGGGGCATTTTAATTTATCAAATAAATAAATTCGGAATTTTCACAAAATTGTTTCAGACCAATATTTGGATACATCGACAGGGTGATAATAATGTGGAAATACAAATTATTTAAAAAATTAACTGTTTATAGCTTTATAAAGAATAATTTTCATTATCGTCATTACTCTGATGAAGCTGCAACCACTGAAATATTTCAATACGTATATTTCTAATATTTCAAACAATTTGTCTTTCAACAATTGTTTGTTACAGAAAAGATGGGACTCACTAGAAAAATGCAACTTACTTTCTGACAGCCTTTCCTCCTCGGCGTCTGCTTTTTCTTTCTTTCTTTCTCGTGCGAAACGCATCAAAAATTGAATCCTGGGAAATTGTAAAGAGGCAGACGACAGCAATAAACAAGGAAATATAATCACCAAACAGGAATGAATTTCAATTATATGAATTCATCTGAAGAGTGAGATGAACGAAAAACAACTACTCGATCAACCCAAACTATCTTGGTTTATTTCCTCTTCTTTACGATTTAAGTGGAGGAAAAAAATCAAGTTTAGTTCTTCTTTCAAAGAGAGAAGAGTACAAGTCATTTGAAATTCTAACAGAAAATTGATAATAATTTTAAATAAATCATTTGAATTGAGTTAATTCCATATGTTCTAAAAGAAATACCCGTATAAAACAATAGTTTTAAAAGCAAGCGGTCTTCGAATAGGAAACAGCTGTCATGCTACACCGCCTACATCCGGTATATTTTTTTATTGTTATTTTCTTTTTTAGGCATAAACAAAAATATTGGTTTCGGTACAAATGTACAAACATTATTTCATTTCTTGAGTAAAATTTAGAGTTATTGTTATGAAATGAGTGATATTTTCAATGAAAATTGCAATATTTGACAATCTTTTTTTTCAGAGAATCCGATTTGTAACCATTCATAATAATTGACTACGGATGCACAAAACAGACAAGACTTGATAACGAAAGTTTAAAAAGAAAAAAAAAATGGGGCTCTGTGGTGTAAGTTTTCATTGAGAAATTGCATTGAGATGGATGTTTTGATAGAAACCGTTTTGTCTTCTTATAAATATTATTTAATTCATTTTACGATAATATTTGCGCATGTATTTCAACGGAGTTATGGGACAAGTAAATGAATTTGTTCTTCATCAATTCTTTTTGTAATAAACATTTATGTATTGAGTAATGTATGATAATATAAACGAATAGAAATGAATGAATAAATGATATCAAATAATACTTTTGAATTGAATGAATAATTAGTTGCAAGGTTTGATCAGTTGCAATCAATTCTCTTCCCTATGTGCGTTTGTTTTTGTTCAATTTGTACATCCGTAGTCGACTTGAACAATAGTTAATATTCAAAATATTGCCTAATATTTTATTAGGATATGTAAAACTCCAATGTATTTAATTTTGAGTGATAAAATAATACATATAATATATTTTGATGTTTTTCATTGTCAACATATTTACTTTATTAAAATGTTCTTTTATCAAGATCTAGTTTTATCATAAATTAAACAAAGTAAAAGATTAATTTTTCTATTTAAAACATTTACTTATTTTATTATAAAATCAAATAAATTGAAACATTACTCATTTTACTGATCTCTTTTCTTAAAAACTATTTTTTGAAGACAAGGAATAGATGTTATTCATTGGTGCAGCCTGCACATGTACATAGCCAGCAAGTCAGCCTAATCCACTTGAAAACTGAAGAAACCTGTGTAGACAGTTTCGATGACAGTTTTCTAAAAAGTTAAAAAATCAAAATTTGGTTTTGTAAACCTGTGTATTTTTGTTGGAAAATGCATTTCTATTATATATTTTGATGTGCTTTGAATAAATATGACCTTGGAGGGACCACACAATTTTGGTTCAAGAAAAGTACTATGAAATAAGATGTTTATCTCAATTGGGGCATTAGTTACCTAATATAGTCAGCTGGAATTGAAAATTAAAAATGCTCAACCTCACATGGAAAGACCACAAGGCAGCACAGTATATCAGGGAGAAAACAGGAGTGCAAGATGTCATAAAATTCATTAGGAAACTCAAGTGGCAATGGGCTAGTCATGTTGCAAGAATGGCAGACAACTGATGGACATCACAACTCACGACATGGATCTCTAGATGCGCAACCGCGGCCAGCTGAATACAAGATGGAGAGATGATCTAGACAAATTCAGAAAGTATTGGCTCCGTGATGCCCATGATAGAGACGTTTGGTGAATCCTGGGAAAAGTCTATGTCTGACGACAGACATTAAAAGACTGATGATGATGATAGTCAGCTGATCAGCCCTTCAATGGTTAATGCTGCTTTTCTGCATCTGGTGGCAAAATAATTTTGACTCGATCAACAATGCAAATCTGACTCTGAGATTTCAGTTTTGAGGTTATTTTAAAAGAAGTTAATATTGATAGAATTGATGGTTTCTGCTGTGACTCTGGAGGAGAAGAAATGCTTTCTAATATCGATGGCTTCCTGGATTTGTAACTTCTTTGGATGGTCTCTTGTGGCTGTTGAGATTGAAGCTGAACATTTGCTTGTTGGGACATTGATTCCAATAACTTTTCTGGGAGGTCTGCTCTTCTACATCTGTATTCTAATGTTTTAGGTTCAGTTTTAGTATCCTCTCAGACTGGGTTAAGTTTGTTTCGTTTTTTTTTAAATTTTCTCATCATTGGATGGAATACTGATAATGCCATTATTCCAACTAGTTTTTACCTTCATCCTAACTTTCAGTTGCTTTTCATCACAACTTTGACCCAGACCACAATTCTAGGGCAACAATTAAACAGCGTTATCAGAAATAAAGAATAAACCCACAGTCTCTAGCCAAAGGGAATCCAGTCAATGCTTTACTGTTTTGGGCCACTGGGACTTCATAGTTAAACAGAAGCTGATGAGAGTGAAACAAGTGAAGATTAATAATAATGTTACAATACTTTGTCCAATCGTGAGAATGAGTTTTTTAAAAAATCAAAAAGTATTATTGAATTAAAGACTACTTGGTCTCAAATATCTATTGTAGGGAGTTGAGTTTATGCTGATAGTTACGAAGAAGGTAAAAATTAGTCAAAATAATATCAAGTTTTGTATCATCTTTGTCACCTTCTATTGTTCTTAATGACATCTATGATATATTTCAGGAATTGAGACCATATACAGGAGCTGTATTCTAAATGAGGCCAAATAAGAGCTTTACGCGATAGCAATCAAATATTCTCTCCAAAATCTAACAATGAAAATCAAATGGATTTAGTGATTATTTATTGACTCATCACAAGTTTTTTAGAAAATGAAATTGGTTCTGTTGGGAGACCTCCTTTTTTCATAGAGGAAACCAATTCATTGAACTCAAGCAGTTGGAAAGAAAATCTTCAGAAGCAAAAATCATCGACTGAAAAGAGCAGAGGGACACTAAGTGCCGTAACCACAGATCTAATGACTCAACCAGTAACACACGTACTGGAGAACAACACATTAATCCATACCTAACAACACATCCATCAACATGGGTGAGTACCTCCCCCCCCCCCAACACAAATCCCCATGATTTTCCATACCTAAATCATATACAACTACCATTTTTACATACAATTGAGAATGAAGACAGGATGCAGATTTATAGAGGTATACATATATATTTTTTATTGGAATGGTTCCAAGTGGCACCGTGTAGAGCAGATTGAGAGAGTATTTCCCAGGACAATGGATGGGCACATGGGAGCTATCTTGGTAACTTGTGATCTGCACTTGCAGGGAACCTGGTCTCCCCAAATCAGCAATCATTACCTTCTTATAGAAGATCTACACCCGCATGTTTGGCGGATCAACTTACACTTCTTGGTGTCTCCGCCCACACCCATCTACACTTTTTGATGTATTAGCCCAAACAGTTGAGGCTTCTTCCGGTAAAAGCATCTGTTGTTTTTCTGGCTTTCCATTTCAGAAAACAGAAGTAGCAAGTCTTTTGTCAACATACTTGTCAGGATGTTTTTTGTCAACATCTATCATCAAGGTGTCCCAAGGATGCTTTTCTGCATTTGCACATCCTGTTTATCGTTATCAGTGGACACCAAGGATAAGATCAATCCTTTGACCTTTGCTTCCGCTATTCAACACCATAGGTGTACAAACCAGGTGGGCAAAACTCAAATTCAAGCTAAATATCTTGAATCTCATGCAAATGTTGTAGTTCAGGCAAAACTGCAAAAAATCTGGGGCAAATCAAGCCCCTTAGTCCCCCTTGGAGAAAGAGTTCCCATACACCCATGATGACTTCAATACTGACCGACTCACTCCCACATTTACCTCCAAAAACTTGCTCCCTCAACACACAGATATTTTAACATAAATAGAAAACTGTACATACATTAATGTATATTTGCAGACTCAATTAGCAAACATATTATTTTACATAACCAAATAAAGGAGATCTTCATTGTTACGTCTATAGTTTTGAGAAGGGTCATTAACATTAAAAAAGTTTTTTTGATTGAACACCTTGTTGTGTTGTAGACATGACATTTTGGCTGGTCCATTCTACAGCCTTCTTCAGCAGTGATATCTGAATGTGACGGTGGTAAACAGAATTTTTCAATGATAGCCTTGCAACAACAACATTTTCTTTTTCTTTCCCTGTTAGGCCTGTTGAGTAGTGGAAGTCACATTAGGTTGAATTGTGCCCTTATCTAACTTAAACATTCAGTTGATGTATTGATTACCAGATCTGTAACACCTTCTACTCCTCGGGAAATTTGTCTCTTTTGAAAAAAGTTGATTTTGAGTCTAAGTAAATGATGTCTAAATCGCTTTTGAAATAGTGCACCATATTGAGATCCCTCATGATGTCAGGCGATACCGAGTTACATACTGATTTATACTGATCAATTCTAGTCATCAAGAGGCCAGGAAATAATAAAGGGTTCAAAATAAGGTTTTTCAGATTTCAGAGAAATAGAATCTAAGGTAAAAAAAAACATACTGTAATTTGATTCAGTTGACCTTTACATTACATACAACTACCATACTTACATACACACGCATCACTTCAAAAGACTTACATTGATGAACACTGCAGACTCTCTCTCTCTCTCTCTCTATACATATATATATATATATATATATATATATATATATATATTATAAAATTAAAGGAGATTTTCATTGTTGTCTGTTACCTGAATGAAAATCCCATTATTATTGAATGTAGATCTCAGTTTGTTGCACGATTTCATTGAATCTTGAACATGCATTGAATTATCAATTTTTGTTTTACATGTAGAAATATGGCAATCACAACCTCCATTTCTGCAGGAAAATTTTAATTTAAAAAAAAAAAATCAGGTAGGCAATTGGGAAACACTCTCTGCTGTTCAAAACAGAGAGCAGCTTTTAGATTGTCTCTGGAAAACAGTTAGAGAAAAATCAAGTTTTGAGTTTCGTGCCTGAATACCTTTATTTCAAGAGACGAGATTTTTCTAAAAACTTGCCGTAAACCAAAACTTATTTTTTCTCAAAAGTGGAAAAATTCCCGAGGACACAAAACAGAGGTCATATTTATTCAAAATATATGAAAAAAAAACATTTATCTGAATTTTCTTAGACAGGTTTATTCATTTTAGTATGTGTAAGTAAATGTATACTTTTTTCCTTTTCCATCCGTATAACAACCCTGTGAAAGCAGGGGTAGACGGATGGCTATAGGGCACAAAGATCTCAATTTGAAGTAAGGTTGCCATTTTAGCAATTTTAAAGATAAATTTGGCCTTTTTAAAAAGTATTTGGCTATGAACCTTTTGGTTATTTATTTTGAATTGTTTTCAATTATCAAAAACAAAATAAAATTAAATGAAACAAAACCAAGTCTAAAACTGCATTTCTACTTGATCAAGCAATATTTCTTGTATTTGCCTTGGGATCAATGAGGGTTCAAGGATTGGGATCGATAGTTTTAACAGTTTTGGGGATCCTTGTTTTAGGACTTTGAAGTATAGGATTCTTTAAGGTAAGCTAACTTTGTTGTAGAAGTATTTTCTTAAGAATTCTTATATTTGGAGTGAGGTGCAGCATTACAATGTTTTATAAACAATTCAGACATTTGGCCACTTTTAGCCAGAAACGACTTAAACTATTAGGTAATCCTGGCTCAATGACCAAGGACTGAGAATGTGAATCGGGATTCTCCAATTTGTTATCAATTCTGTTTCTCAAAGTGGTGTACGAGGGCTGCAAATAACAATACTTTTCATTGCCAATCGATTTGTTGATGGTATTCCGAATGGATTTGTTTATAAAATGTGTTCTACTTCTTCTGTAAAATGTCAGAATACTCTAAAAATTGTCAATCACTGTTTTTCAAAGATTGAGATGACATTCCAAATGTCTTGTTTTGTCCACGACCCGAGCATATTCAGTGTACTGTCATAGAGAACTACGTTGGGAATTAATCTAATAGACAAGTAATTGATTAATTGATGAAGCTCGACAGTTTACAGATAACTTTTCAGTTTTGTTTAAAACCAAGTCATTTGAATGGAGCAAAATAAATATAATCAGAGGCGGTGCAGACCCCACAACTGTAAGGGGCACTGAAGCTCAGGGGGCACAATATAATTGAGGAACGCTAAAACATTTTTTCAAATAATTCTCAACAATTTGCAGGATGGTGTAGTCACTCAAAGCACACTGACTGATATAATTATTTCTTCAACATTTTAATCCTGTTTCCATTATGCAACAAACAACTATATGATAATAACAAAGTAAAGAAACAAACTGATTTTGGGACAGTTCACATTTCCTTCAGGACATTTAAATTGTTTTTTGGGGACGGTTCCAGGACAGTGAGGAAAAAAGTTTATCTGGAGCCCTGCATCTCACCTGAGGTAAACTTCAGTTTGAAAACCTAATCAATTGGAGTCTGAGGGAAAGATTCTGAGACGTGTATGACATTTCAAGTTGAAGAGAGTTTTCCTTTGCTTTATTAAAAATACTATCAAGTGTAATGTTCAACTCAAGTCCAAGTCTGGAGTTGATTTGTTTTTTCTTTTGCCTTAACAACAACAATAAGAACAAGACCAATCCTCACCATTTTTAGGGTAGTACACTCTTCACTGTTTGTCTATCCTGTCATGTTAAAACAAACCGATACATTGGATAAACATTTCCCTAATGTGATTTGAAATCATGACCTAGTTATCAGTAGACGATTCTCTTACCGACTGAGTTAAAATAACAAGTATAACTTATCTTTGAAAATTCACATTAGGAACACACAAGAGCTTATTCATTCTAATAGATAAATGCATTCATAATAAAAAAATTTAAATAATTTTTCATTTTCATTACAAGATTGGCAGTTATCATCTACAGCCAAAATAGGAGGAGGAGGAGGAGGAGGAGGAGTTGAGTTTGACCCCGCAGCAGCCAAGCTTGTGATTCTCAATGAATCATTCTTTGGCTTTTTACCTCTAGTATAGATCACTTATTTTTTTTTTTTATAAAACTTGGCCTTGGGGATCCACTATCAGGTAATACACTGAAAGAGGAAGGTCAAAATATTCTTTCATATCTGAGATAAATACTGAATGTTCAGTTTTTTTCAAGAAACAAAATAAAACCTTCTCCAGTGGCTTCCTGGCAAAAATAAAATTGGCCTTCATAATAATAATAAAAGTAGAACAACAGAGTTATTTCAAATGGAAAAAATGAAATATTGCCACCTCTGCCTAAAAATTTATCACCATAGTCAAGTTGCTTCATTTTTCTCACAATAGTCATCTCTCCCAAAACTTTAGTAACCCACCTAAATGATCCCAACTTATCAGAGAGTGATACAAAATTACATAGAGCAGTAAATGACTTGCCGAGATCAGAGGTGCAAATTAACTGGAGTTGTCAGTCTTAAAGGAATGGGTGTAACAGATCAGGAGAATAAAAAAGATGCAAATTTTAGCTTTTTTTAAAAATCAACATTTAACCATATACCCTGTCTCACTCTCTCTCTCTCTCAATCATTTCAACCAAGCTTTTCTACAATCTAATCTTTCCTAATGTTACATAAAAACATTGTGTCCATTTCACAATGGATTTTCATTGTAAATAAAGCAACCCTTAAAAACAAGAAAAAAAAAGACATTTTGAAACAATCAAAAATCTGTTTTTAGAAGATGGCTACTGGACTAGACATTGCAAAATGGAGCGCAGAAATAGACAGAGACTGAAGAGAGGGAAGAAGAATACTTTTAGTCGATGTTTTTAGTTCGAGTCAGTGATTATGGCCAGTGATAAAATTTTTCGAAAGGATTTTATCCATACTTTTTTAATTCATAATCTCAAAGGATTCTCTCTCTCATATGCTAATATTTTTTTTTTCCAATTTTTCTAATTTTGCATTGATCTTATGAAGGCCTGAAAGTTCCATTGTATTACATTACAGTGGAAGCCATTTATTACAATCACAGATAATGTTATCCAAATCAATCAGTCCCAAACACTTTAGTTAAAGTGATCTGAATAAGCAGCTTCCTCTAAATAATATACTCTGCTTAATGTTATCAACCAGTTATTGTTATCTAAAAGACTGTGTCCCAAAATGATCACAATAAGCGGCTCCCTCAGTATCACATACCAACTTTTTTCATCATCTTTCTTTATTTTACCTTCATAAAAATAAACTCCTCATGTACCATAACATTATGCCTTTTAGCCTTGATGTGGAAGTTTATCAGCAGCGTATGGGACTTTGTATCTTGGGTGTGCTGTGTGCTACGGATGTACAAAAATGCAAAAATGTCATAGCGCCTATGAAATGCAATAGAAAGTGAAAGCTTTTTGAGTACAACATAAAAAAAGTGGTCCCAATAGTAAATTGTCAAGTTTTACACCCTGACTCATTTGATACTACAAATTATGAAGAAATGAAAAGAAATAAGTGAATTGATGAAAGAAGAACTAAATTCGGATTGGACACTATTATTCACTCAAAACAGTATCTAATCCAAAGTTTTCTTCCATTGATTCTCTAATTTCTACGTCTTCCATTGCGCCAAAAAGGCTCCAACTGTCCGTTGATTTTTATAGACACCAAAATATTCCAACACTTTTGTGCATCCATAGCACATAGCACACCCAAGATACAAAGCAACATATGCCACTGAAGTTTATACTTTACAATAACTGCTATCCTTCAACTTACCTTAGATTAACCCTGATTCATTCTCCATTCTTTTTTGTTCTCTTAAATACTTAGTTTGTACTCAAGGTGTCGTGTGGTGTGGAGGTAATTGTAGCATTATTTTATCAGTCCATTTTATTCAGCTTTATTTCACTCAAGCCCTTGATCATAATCTACTTCCAGCTTGCCAGGCCCATCAAAGCGACACAAGAGCACCGTTAATTGTACACATTCCCTACTCAGTCTGTTGCCAACCTCTTGTAACACTGGATGAGGGATTAAACTTTCCCAATTTCGAATCAGAGTTGTCCATCTCCTGGAGTGGTTACCAAACAAGGCTAAAGACTGAACACTAAATTGATCCCTTAGTTTGACTCCAGCAGCAGTCACATACATTTCAGACTTATTTAGTGTTCACTGACAGACAAAAGGCAAGAGAAGTAATTTATTTTCCAATTTTTTAATTCATCACCCCCAACAAGGCATACTGGCAAAAGATATTGGTTGCATAAAAGTTTCTATTGTCCCTAATTAGACCTGTTATCACAATTAACCATATATCAAGTGCAATGAATCAAGTAGTGCTGGTGATAAAAAAAAAGTTACCTTTGAAAAAATACTATATGTATGGTTTGAATCATGAATTTATGATTTAAAAAAACAAAAAAACAAATCATGTCTGGTTAGTCATTTGATCAAGAGGATCAATAGAAGAATTCAAAAAAAGGGGCGATCAATGAACATGTTACTTTTCTTCCATTTTTCAGGCTGTGATCACTAGAAAGTACTAATTTTCAGAAAATAAGCGTGAATGCTGCTAGACACAAACCATGGAACCAATTTGGAATTAACTTTCATTGTAAATTGAACCCCCAATAAAAACCCATTTAGGGACAGAAATTTCAAGAAACAAAAAAAAAAACAACATTCTCCCAACTTATTGAGAGGTGTGCAAAATTTCAAGTTTCTACTCTGAACCGTTGGCTAAGTCCAAATACATAGATATATATAAGTGTTAGAACACATGATAAGAACTCAGCAACAGTGATTAAACCAATTTGTTGTGAGTAGCATTGATTAACAATGAATGGTCGCTACAAATGACTAGAAATTCTTTGAAGATGAGAATAGGTAAATGAATTATATCCTGACTTTGTTTTGTATGAAGTTGAAACATATTATCTAGGATTTGTGTTTGCAAAAGCTTTTTCTAGTTTCCCTTGGTAGAAATTTTTTTATCAGTCAATATAAAAGCCATAAATGTGAATTAGTATGTTTATTCAATTGTACAATTGTCTGTCATGTCAGAATCTTATTATAACCTAAAATTCATAATGGACTGGTCTTTATGAAATAGAAAGCTGATAAACCTATGGAAGAGTAGTAAAATGTGATAGTCTGTTGTCATAACAATGGAAAATGTCACAGAAATGCTGATTGTTTGAAACATAATGAAAAAATAAAAAGTGTGAGTGAGTGACTGAAAGAAATGTTCAACGTTTGTTTAATGTTAGACTTAAGTCTATGCCCAATCACCCTTTAAAAAAACTTGAAATCAGGATACTTGAATAATTAAAAATGAATTACCAAATAAAATAGCTTTGGGCTCCTTAGTGTTAATCCATACAAAAAGATAACCTCGTCATTTTCATAGGCACATGGTAGTCTGGGCATAATAACGAAGCACTTGACAAGGATAGATGAGCATTTACAAAGTAAAGTAAACAAATTAAAAACTACAGCAAGCAAATTTGAAAAAAACAGCAAGCAAATCTAATTATCTTCTCATTCAGGATGCTTTCAATTACATTTGTTTATTTTTGTGTTTACAATCAATTATTTTGAATCACCTATGTTCTGCAATATGTATGTTCCTTTTTATTTCACACTCTTGTGTTTATAATTAGATATGTATATTTTTATAGAAAAGTATATCTTGCTTATATTTTTTTGCATGTATTTTACAATTACATTTGGCCAAAGTTTCTATACAAACAGAACTAGAAATATATGCATACATTTCTCTAAGAACAACACTTCATTTCAATGGTGGCCCAAACATTCCTCAGAGAATTCATCTTCAAAGATCAAAGAAAGCTCTTAGGATACTATACAATAAAATACATCACTCTTAATAATACGTCCACTGTGATCATGCTACACTTCCATTATGACAACTTTATCCTGATGACATCATTACTGTTTTATTACATCTGAAAAATTGTTCTATCTTGGAAACATAATCAAAAAACATTCCTGGATCCACCTCCAAAATCAATCAATGGTTTGTTGGCCCATGGCCCACCCATCCACATAATAACATTGAAATTTATTAAGAACTTTTGGAGATAATGTGTGGACAAACAAACACGGGTGCATACATAATCTCTGTCCAACTCTGTCTGCAGAGGTAACAAAATGATCGAAACAACAAAGATGAGTATGATAGTTTGAATACTTCATTCAATTAAAAAAGAATCAGTTTAAGAAATCAACATTAAAATGTTACCAAACATCAAGACGGCAAGAATTTACTTTCTCCTCTAGCTGCCTTGGAACATCTCGGTTAAAATTTTACAGTAAAATTCAAGAAGCAATTTTAAAAAGTTTCTGAATGTGTCGTTTAAAATCACGGTCTTGAGTAAAATTTTTCTCACATAAAATCAACATCAGAATATTACCAAACATCAAGATGGCAAGGATTACTCCCTTCTCTAGCTGCCTTGGAACATCTTTGTTAAAAGCTTTGTAGTAAAATTAACTAGTTTTACCACAATGTTTTTGAATATGTCGTTTAAAGTTACTGTCTTGAGTAAAAGCTTTCCCACATACTTTACAATGAAAAGGCATCTCCCCAGTATGAATCCTCAAGTGTCTTTTTAAGGTCGAATTCAGAGCAAAGTTTTTGCCACAAATCTCACAGTGATAGGGTTTCTCACCTGTATGTGTTCTCATGTGACCTTTTAATGAGTTACTATGAGCAAAGTCTTTTCCACATACTCCACAATGATAAGGGGTCTCTCCTGTATGTATTCGCATGTGCTTTTTTAAATCTCCCTTCTCTAAAAAAGTTTTTCCACAGATTTCACAGAAACAAAAGGTTTCTTCTGTATGAGTTTTAATGTGTCTTTTCAGAGTGGAATTCTGAATGAAACCTTTACCACATACACCACAGTGATAGCGAGTTTCTCCAGTATGTATTCGCATATGACTTTTAAAATTACTATTTTCAGAGAATTTTTTTCCACATTTTTCACAGCGATAAGGCCTCTCTCCAGTATGAATCCTCATGTGACTTCTTAAACCAGATTTAAGAGCAAAAGCTTTCCCACATACTTCACATCGATATGGTGTCTCTTTAGTGTGAGTTCGCATGTGTCTTTTAAGGTGTTCTTTTTGAGAGAAACCTTTTTTGCACACACCACAATGAAAAGGAGTTTCACCTGTATGTATCCGCATGTGTGCTTTTAAGTGACACTTCATCCAGAATGCTTTTTGGCAAATTTCACACTGGAGAGGAGCTGTTGCAGTGTGAGTTTTCACATGCATTTTCAAATGATTATTTTGTGTGAAAACTTTTCCACATATTTCACAACAGTACGCATCATCGGTATGAATTTTCATGTGATATCTTAAAGTACAATCTTCAAAGTAAGCTTTGCCACACACTTTACACTCAAAAGGTTTCTCTCCGGCATGGACTCTCAAGTGTTTTTGTAAATCTACATTGAATGCAAAATCTTTTCCACATATTTTACAAGACTTAAATTTTCCATCTGAGTGTTTTTTAAGGTGGTTTTGCAATAAGTAATTCCGAGAAAAGCCTTTTCTACATACATCACAGTGAAAAGGAGTTTCTCCAGTATGTGTTCTGATATGATTTTGCAAATAACTATTTCTTGAATAAGACTTTCCACACACTTCACAGTGAAAAGGAGTTTCTCCGGTATGAGTTCGCTTATGAGTTTTCAAGTGACTATTTTGTGAAAAGCTTTTCCCACACTTTTCACAATGATAGGGTTTTTCCTTTGTATGTGTTCGTAGGTGCACTTTCAATGCAGTTTTTTTCGGAAAAGACTTTCCGCAAATTTTGCATTGATTTTTCCTATATCCAGGATGAGAATTCATTTTTTTTGTCTTGTAGTTTTTGCTCGTAGCCTGAAAATATAAATATTTTAAATGATTAGAAAATATTCAAAATAAATAGAACATTTTTTTCTGTTTGAATTTCTGAGGAGGAGGAATTATCATTATTATACACTGATTAATTCAAACTGTTTTCTTCATCTTGGTTGAGATAGTCACAATGTTTTGGCTACAATAAACTCTGACTTTCTCCAGGTGTTTGTCATAGTTGGTAACATTATAAGGAAACTGTCGACCAACAGTCATGTGACCAATGTCTTCTGGGGGTGATCAATGAACAAGTTACTTTTCTTGCCTTTTGTTGGGCAGTGATCACAGAAAAGTCTGAATTTTCAAAAAAAAAGGTGTGAATCCTGCTGGATATGAACAAAGGGATCAATTTAGCATAAATTTACATTGCAAATTGAACCCTCCCCTGAAAACCTACTAAGGGAGGGAATTTTTAAAAAATGTTTTTTCTAGACATAAGGAGTAAATTTACAAATATCCAGCACTCTGGCTCCATTGGTGTGGCCTATACTGGTGATACATACCCAGCCAGACCAACAAAGAAACTAAAGAAACCTATATTGACCATTTTGGTTGATGGTTTCTTACGAAAAACAAGAGAAGAAAACAAAGCAAGCTTCGGCCTGTTGGATGTATCAAGTGCACAGACAATAACAATGGAGCTAGAGGGTTGAAATAATCAACATTACTTCATATGACTAGGAAAAGCATTTTTTTATTCTTTCAAAATTCCCTCCCATGATAGGTTTTTAGTTGGAGGTTGAATTTGTAATGTAAATTTATGCTAAATTGATCCCTTATTTTGAGTTCGAGCTTGCTTTTAAAAATTCAGACTTTTCTAGTGATCATGGTCTAACAAATGGCAAGAAAAGTAACTTGATCATCCCCTTTTTCCAATTTTGTAATTGATCATCCCCAACATGGTATGTCATAGGTCATGTGATGGTTTCTATTGACTAACCAAACCTGTCAGAATTTTGATCTGAGCTCTCTGATTGATCCACTGGGAGGGGTAGCTCCTTAACTTGGAATGGCCTTTTCTTCTATCTCTACTGACAATGGAATATCATATTAAAGGTACAAGCCCTCTCAGCCTCAATGTAATCCAGAATAAAGCACAGAGTGACACGTCAGGCATCAGTTTGTCTGCAGAGAGCAGCTGGGATAACATCAACCCGTCTTAAGAGAGCTCCCCTCCCTGGTTTGGATTCAGAGTTGTCCTTCTCCAAGACTGATTGCCTTCCCAAGGCTAATGAGCCAAATCTTCCCAACTATTTTACCCAAAGCATGGGGCAGAGAGATGTGATCATAAATATCCCTGACTGGAGTTTGAACACGGGTTCCGAATTCCATTGTCTGAGCCGTCACTGACTCCGCCAATCGCATCTCCATTCATAGAGAGGAGAAGACTTAACTAATATGAGATATCCCTTAGCATAGTAAAAGATTTAGTAGACAAAATTGCCAAGACTGAAACTCGGTGTTGCCAATTTGAAAAATTTCTACATACTAGTTTGACTGCCAAAAAGTGCTAGATGGAAATATTGCCAAAAATGGCTACAAACACCAATGGGATCCTAATAATCTATGCAAATTTAGCGATTTTTGCTCTACCAAAATTTTATTTGTCAAATATGGAATTCCATCAGAAGACGGAGATTTGACATTCACGGTATGAACAATGGAATAGGAACAAACTATTCCTGTGGATTTAATAAAGGGCTCAGTTCAAAATTAAAAGAAGATTACAATATGACATTTGTTTGGAAAAGGATGGAGGGTACAGCAGTTGAAATGTTGTGATGATAAAACCCAAGATGGACGCAAGGGTTCAGATAAATCAATGTATGATAACTAAAACTTTTTTTTCAATTTTGCTGTGAAATTGCTAATGTTTCTGTAGACAATTATCAAGAGATCAGAGTTGAAGGATTACCTGTCTCAACAAGCCAATAGAGACCATCTATTTGGCAGTCATTTCATCAAGGAACAAATGTCAGATTTCATAAGAAAAGACTAATTATTAATTTTTCCGAAATGACCTCTTTCCCACCCAGGAACAAAAGTTATGCCAATTCATATGTAAATAATCTGTTTGTTGAAAATGCTCTATAAAGCCATGAAAAAATATTTCTCCAGGCCCAAGTAACTTATGATATTATTGATCTAATTTAAACATTTAAAACAATTGTTGATGAAGTAGAATACATGATATTACGTTTTATTTCATTGTAATGAATCTTTGTGAGACCAAACTGTATTTTTATTATTGATTTTGACTAGTTTTTACCTTCATATTAATTCTTATGGTGATGAGTAAACAGCATGGTTAGAAATACTGGTTGCCGTAGAATTATTTTTGAGTCAAAGTTGTGATAAAAAGCAACTAAAAAGGAAAAGACTAATCAAAATCAATAAGAAAAATATTGAATTACAATACTTCATTCAATAAATTAAAATTAAAAATGAATTCGATTAGTTTATGCTTGTTGGTGATGTACAATATGACATCATCCAGTGAAGAGTGCATTTTTCCAATTTAATGAATTATTGGATGCTTAATCGCTATATGGTCCAAAAAGTATTCTTAGAGTAAAATTTCAGGGGTTTTCCAAGTTGAAGAAAAATAAATCAACTGTTTTTAAAAAAACAAGTAGTTCAAAGTGGCATTTTCAAATTTTGGTGATTAATTATTACCATATATGCCAGCATATAATCCGACTAACAAAGTCTAAAAAAACAAGGGGTCAACTTGAATGTTGAGTATGAAATGTGAACTTTTACTACAAAACAGTAAACAGCCTAACGAACACTGGCTGAGCACTACTTACCATAACTCCAACAGTTTAATATCTCTGATACTACTGTTCAGTGAAATTTATTCTACCATAGAAACAGTACTAAAATAAGAATGAATTATCATACAGATGGTACAAAAAAGAAACAATTATCATCACACACCATTTCAAACAGTCAATCACTGAAATACTGAATTCGGTCATAACTAAGGCAATGCCTATTTCAAAGGTGCATGATTGGAAGGATTTGGACTTTACCAAACATATATAGCAGGCAGTTTGCTATAATTGTCATGTAAAATGAAAAAAATTTCTGTCTGATATATGAAACTACATCTTCAAATTATTTTGGTTACTTCTGGTGGTACCAATTTAGATATTTTATATCTAAATTTTGAATATATAAATTTAGATTAAAGATTTATTATCTTTTTTTTTCTTAATTTTCATTAGATTTCTTGAGATCTGCAGATCCAAAAAGCTTCAACCCTGACACTGTAATGATTGGGGTACTGACTAATATATCTGGGGAATATCAACTTCACGCAATGGTCAGTTGTCAAGTTATATCAGAGCATACACACCTACCAGCAGAGATTTCTTCTATTATTGTTAGATGAAAGTGCTCCTGCCTTGTTTCAATACTCATCTCCACAGGGTAACAATTTGAAAGAAAAATATTTTTTCTCAAGCTGCTTTAAATCCTATCTCTTTGGGTCAACTTGAACAGTGAATATAGGCCTAAACCTGAATCCTCAATATTGAGTGCTCAACTCATACATCCCACTGGCATATATGGTAATATTTTATAACTTTACTCTAAATAAAAAGTACCAGATTTCTAGGCCACAATGATGCAATTCAATTTTTAGTCATGTAATAGAAACAGTCACGTGACCAACATTTCTGACGGGATGATCCAAAATTAGAAAAAGGGTTGATCAATGAATAAGTTACTTCTCTTACCTTTTGAAAGAAAAATCTGAATTTTTCAAAAAAGGTGTTTCACATAATCTTACATTGTTAACTGAACCACCAGCTAAAAATTTACTTGAGAGTTTTATTTAGGAATAAATTACTGCTAGTTCAAAAATATAGACTTCTATTTCAGTAATTTTAGATCGGCTTATTGACCAATAACAAGTGGAATTCTAGCAGTTAGATTAATTGTCAAGAGGACACATCTGTTATTAGTAGAAAAATAATGTAGTCCATCTTAATAGATTGACTACTAAGTCTGATGTATATAATAGATTGAGTATTAAGTCTGATGTATATAATCTTAAGGTGGTGTTTAACCAGCATATAAAAGCTCCAATAAGTATAATTTTTTATTGAACAAAGAGAATGATTAAATAAAAATTGGATTACTGATACCGAACTACCACTTAATAACAAATATGGTGCAGAAGAGATCAGAAGAAGACTAGTGTTGGCCACTGAGCTCAGTGGTAAGATTGGTTGTGCATCAAGCTAGTCACCCTCCATCATAGAATTGTGAGTTCGATTCCCACCATGAACTCATTCTTCATTCTGTGCTTTTGAATTATTTACTCACTGACGTGGGGTATCCTGCCTGAGTTTGGTAGCAATAAAAAGCAACAGCTATTAAGATGAAGGTAAATATTAGCAAAAATAAAGAAAAATAATAATAAAGATTTACAATGCTTCATCTAATGAAATAAACTGAAATTCGATTACTGGTATAGAAAAACAAGTTGATGACAAACTTGATGCAGAAGAGATTGGGATAGGAAATGAGTTCAAGGGTTGGATTTGGACTAGCGTTTGCCATTGAATTCTAGTAGCTCAGTGGTAAGAATGTTTGAATGTTGAGTTAGCCACCCTCGTGTCTTGAGTTTGATTCTCATCTGGAACTTATTATTCATTCCAATCCACACTGTTAATCTATTCACTCACTGCTGAAGGGAACTCAGCCTGGGTTCAGATGCAATAAAAAAGCAACAAGATGAAGGTAAATGGTAGTAAAAGAATTAATACTAAATGTTTTGAATAAAAATTTGGTAATTGTTTCTAATAGGTGAGATCAAACAATATGTCAATATTTTGCATAGGTGGTAATGGAAATAGATTTTATAGGCTATTTTGAATGGCTGAAAGTGGCTAGATTTTTGCTGTTGATTTAACATTATTTATCAATCTGAAAATACTATTTACCCTAGAACGAGTACAGAATGTAGTTAGAGTTAGCAGGTAGGTTTGGGGTTAGGATTTTTAATTTCCCAATTATTTATTGCTAGTGGAATAGGTACATTTAAGTGGCTATTTAAAAATATCAAGCCATTCAAAATGGTGGTAATAATGTTTAATCTTGCTTATTCCAAACAATTACCTAAAATTATACCTTTTTTTGGAAAGGTGGATATATCTTTTTTCATTAGTCCACGCCAAAATGTAATGTCCATTATTTCAAAGTATGAAAGCCTAAAAATACAAAGAAAAAAATTAAGCGGTATTTTCTTTTCCTTGATGACTAGAAACTCAATTTGTTGCGTTACTTTCAGGTCAAACACTTAAACCTTTCTCCTAAACGGTCAGTCTTGTACATCGTTTCAGGTGGGTTCCAAATCAGATGGAGTTGTCAGATTTCTGCAGCTTTGCATAAAAAAAGAGGCTAACGCTGTCAAAATTTTGAAAAATGAAAAAAACAAACACACACACACACACACACACACACACACACCCAAAAAACATTAGCAACAGAGGATAGCGTAAGTGGGCTTTTTCCGTGAGACCCACTTGGCCATTGGAGATGAAATGATTGCTAGTTATACTATAAACCGCGCAAAATTCCCGGAAAAAAATTGTGTGAGTCCCAGCCAACACGCGGCGAATATAATTTGAACATTATTTCAATTCAAATTTTTGTATAAAAAAATAAAACAATTGTCTAAGAATCATTGATTATTTGCTACCATTTGGCTCCATCTTAATTGTTGTTGCTCTTTATCGCAAATTTTAAGATGGAGTTGAATAGTGATTGGCAAATAATCGATAATAATGATTTACAATACTCAAACTCGGTCCAATAATAAAATTCCATCTTAATTCTTAGACAGAACAAAAAACGTCGTCAGTAAAGTACGACTTTATCCCCCCCAAATGTAAAAAAAAACAGAAACTACATATTTTTTTCAAAATAAATTGAAATAAAAAACACTTCAGAATATTTTTATGACTTACTTTTTACGAGATTTAAAAAAAAAACTGTTTCCTTTTTCATAGGCAATTTAAAAAAAAAATGAATAAAGGAAGTTCCCGGTGTCACACAGAATTAATCGCCGATATTTGTTCATGATATTAAAAAAAACAAAATACGGAAGCCCAAGTGTTGCCATTTCATCTCTAATCTTTACATCCGGGATTGGGTAAAAAAAGTATCTAAAAATATCTAAACTTTTGTAAAAAATATCTAAAGAAACATCCAAGAATATATGACGTATGTATTAGGACCTTTTTCCATGATTTGTGACCAATAAGACTTAATCTCATATACAAAAATAAATTGAATTATTCAACATGATCACATTTTGTTATTTTGAATTATTGGTTGAGGTGTGAAATTTTATATATTTTTTAGATGAGTATCTAAAATTTTAGATATTTTCAATGAATATCTATAAATATTGGATATTTTTAGACAGATATCTGAAATTTTTAAGGATACATAAAACATTCCAAAAATTTTTAAAAAAATATCTTCAAAATCCTGATTGAAAAATTTCTGTTTGGATATGAAATCTTTTACAACTAAACACATGAAAAAATATCCAGATTTGGATGTAAAATATTCTAAGTGGCTGAACTGATGTGCTGTGTATAGGTGTGTGCTAATTGAAACCATATTTATCATACTTGTCCATTGGAAATAGTATAATCAGTCCAGAACTTCACCAGCTGCACTAATTGAAGTAGAGGGCTGAAAATTTCTACATTTACTCATTATATCTAAAAAAAACGTCCCCCAATAGATTTTTAAGGAGTTCAATTTGCAATTCAAATTTATGCTAAATTAATTCTGTTTGAGTCTGACTGTGTTCATGCTGGTTTTTTGAAAATTCAGATTTTTCTAGTGATCACTGCGCAACAAGTCGAGTAAAGTAACTTATTCATCGATCATCCTCCACACAGCATATTATCTAAAGACGTTGTTCATGTGACAATTTCTATAAAGTGTCTAACTTGAACTAGAAAAATATTCTAGACAGAGTGCCAATAAAAGTTAAAAAGCGCTAAATCTTTTTAAAAAAGGCAGGAAACGCAAAAAATTGTGAAAAACACACACCAAAAGAATTCTAACAATGGTCAAAAAATGGTTAAAAATGGCCAAAATGTCAAATCTTGCCCATACTAATTTAGTGATTTTTGCACCGTAAAAACAAAAGAAGCACAAAATTTCCTCAGGGGGGTAGTGTCGGAAATGGAGGAGGGAGTTACGGTGTATACCTGCATCCCAATTTTAATATAAGTTATAACATCTCAAAATGGGCCTAAAATTTGCTATATTTTTTTTCAAAATTACCCATGGGGGCTTAGAGTGCCCAAAAACCTCTGCTGCACAGGTCCAATTCACTTAACCCCGAGTGACCCATCAGTGATCCTTGAATAAAAACCTACTTTGAGAGGCTACTTGAGCTAATTCTGGAAACATTACAATACATACATGGAAGAGCTAACCTACTAGAAATTTACCACATTATAAATGGAACCGCTTTACAGATGAAACCATCAATTCCATCAGTATTTACTCCTTTGAAGAATAACCTTCAAACTGAAATCGCAAACAAAATTTTAAAATTCACTTACTTAGTCTTTCCAGTGTTAGATTTGTGTTGTCAACCAAATCAAAATTATTTGTCAACCAGACACAGGGAAGAAGCATTGATAGCACAAGGGCTGATTACCTGACTTCACTAAGAAACTAATTCAATAGCTGAGATAAACATAAATCCTACATACAGCCTTGCAATATACAGTACCAGGAATCCCAAAATGTATTTCTATCATTGCCAGGGATTTCCCTTTATAGAAATTAGATATTAATTGAATAAATACTTTTAGTGTCCAAATGATATTTTATAGAGATTTCATAAAAATTTAATAAAGGAGTTGATTGACTTGAAAAAATATTTCCAAAAATTTTTCCTGCAAAATATCTTTTTTATACATAAATTTATCACTGAGTGAATAAGTTTTGAAAATTTTATAAAAATCTGACAATTATTTGATTTTTGGTCGTTTTTTTTAAATCATGATGTGATTCATTTGTGACTGTTGTCAAAAGTGTGCATACACCCACTAGAGGTCTCTACAATAAAAATATTTTTGAAAGAAAAACTGAGTAATTATTTGGATGAGGTTTGCAAAGAAAAAAAGGGAGGTGACTACTATAGACGCTGCACATAAGATAAGTATAGAGGGTAAATTATGCAGACAACTTACTTTTTATTTACATGAGTTTGTAAGGAACAATGCTGTAAGAAGACACAAAGAAAATTTATTCAATTATCTTATGATAATAATTTCAACTGTAGATTCACTTAAGTGTTACAAACATGGAAAAATATGCTATCTTTTTTGTTGATAGCAAATCCAACTGTAATTACTAACCATAACATTAACCCTGAACACTAACCCTGACTCTAAAACCTAACCCTAGATTTTTTCCTTCGTAGGTTGATTTAATGAAATATAGTTTTAAATGGTCAAGTTTGCTCCTTTCATTTGTTCCATGATTTGTAATCAGCTTCTTTTTTTTTCTCTGCAAATCTTGTCGTTACTGTTACTGAAAACAGAAAACAATAGAAAATTAGTTTTATCGTTAACTAAATTATTTTGAATTAATCTTTAATTACTGTTCTGATTGGATTTGGAGTAGCACGATTCGATTTTTTTGAATGAAACTTTATTAATGCATCAATCAAAAATGTGCTAATAGGAACTAACCCAGGGATTCATTTAATCGGGGGCGTCCTGTATCCACACGACATAGGTCAGTGTTTGACCAAAATCCAGGATTACAAATGCCGATGTAGGCAGGCTCAAGATACCAACAACACCCAGTCACCCAGGGTGTCAAGTGCCAGGGGTACCTGTCACATGTCTGAGATCAGGACCAGATCAAATGCCCGAGGTGCGGTCGACAAATGGTGACTCCATCTAAACCCCACCATCACTTGACCGACAAGATTTTCAAAAATGAAACATTACTGAAGAAATGAAAGTCAAATTCATCTAAAATGCTTTGAAATAATGTTTGAAGAAATATATTTTTCCACAACAAAAAAATCAATCCCTTAAACTCATTTTTTTTTTATTGCATTAGATAAGCTACTCCTAGGCATAGAGGGTCGTGAGTGTGATTCCCACCAAGTACTTATCCTTTATTCTAATTTATTTAATAACTGCTGAAGGGAACCCAGCCTGAGTTAACTTGTGATTAAAGCAACAAGAATTAAGATGAAGGCAAACAATAGCAGAAAAATAAATAATACAAAATGAATGTTTAAAATAAAATTAGGTGATTGTTTGGAATAGGTAAGATTAAACATCATGTCAATATTTTGCAGTGTTGGTAATGGAGATGGATTTTATTGGCTATTTTGAATGGCTGAAAGTTGCTAGATTTTTTTCTTGATCAAATAATATTATTTTCAGTCTGAAAATACTGTTTATTTTAGATTTGTAAGTAAATAAAATAACAGTGGTGATCAGAATTAAGTGTAAGTTCCAGGTGAGAATTGAACTCACAACCCTCCAAATCAAACTCATTCTCTCTGATATCAACTGGTAGTTCAGTATCGGTAATCAAATTTTAATTCATTTCATTTCAAATTATTATTTTGATTTTATTTTATAACTATCAAACACTGGTAGATGGCAAAAAATCTCTATCCTTTTTTCATATGTGCATGTGTTTGTTTGTGAGTGCCTACATTCCTGGCTATTCTGTTTTGTCTACAGACTAGAAAATTGGCATCAGTACTCCCCCAGACCCATTTCTAGACCTTTTGGTGCTTTATTCTGATGGGCAACCAAAACTGTCAAAGAAACTCTCAACATAGGTTTCTTCAGTTTTCAAATTAGTCCATCTGTCAGGCTATGTATACAAGTATCATGCATACAGACTGCACCAATGGAGCTAAGGACCAAAAATTTCAATATTTACTCCTTATTATGTCAAGAAAAAACGTTTTTTCTTTTTGAAATTCCCCCACTCAATGGGAACTTTTAACATGTTGGGAGTGATCAATTAAAAAAATTGGAAAAAGAGGTGAACAATGAATTAGTTATTTCTCTCCCTTTTCCCTGGGCAGTGATCACTAAAAAAGTCTGAATCTTTGAAACTTACATTGCAAACTGAACCCATCTAATATGATATTATGACATTTCTGGAAATTCTCCAACTCGATTTGTACAGTCTATATGAGTGATACATACAAACTTACAGTACATTGCCAGCCAGCCAAACCAGCTTGAAAACTGGAGAAACCTAGGTTGATAGTTTTGCTGTAAGATTTGGTTGACGGTTTCCAAGAAAAGTTTTATTTCAATAATCAGTAGTGATGTACTATGTTTTGTATCTTTGGTGTGCTTTGCACTATGAATGTCTCAGAACACAAAAATATCTTAAAGAAAATAAAAAGCAATAGACAATAAAAGACTTTCTGTTTATAACATCAAATAAGTGAGGGTGTGAAATTTCAAAACTTACAATTGGTACCACATTCCCTAAATGGTACCAAAAAAGGTTTAACTGTCCATCAGTTTTCACTGACACCAAGGTATTTTTTCATTTTTATGCATCCATAGCTCAGAGCACACCTGAGATACACAGTTCTAAATTCCACTGACAATCAGATAAAAGAAGATAGTTTTCTTAACTACGACATGAGTCGAGAGTTGTCAAAACTTAGAAAGTTTCATGTCAAGACCAATTCTCAAATTGATTAACTGCAAATTAAGTGATTAAAGAGAGAGGGGTCAAAGAGAGATAGACCGTGTTCTTTTCTTAAAAATCAGTTCATAGCGTTGGTAAAGATAGAAAGATATGATTCAGAGAGTAGGCAAAGAAAGAAGAATATTCCTACCTACTATGTCATTTTATTTCTTTTAGAGAATATATCTTCAAGAGAGAGGGAAAAAAAAAGAAAGTAAGCCAGACAGCAGACTACAGTGTTTATAACTAATGTATACACTCCATATATATATATATATATATATTTATAACTTTTTTATTTGCCAATGAATTATATTGCATTTTGGATGATATTTTTGGTTTTATTTTTGATGCAACCATTATTTTTGTTTCGGATGTTTTAAGGGAGATTAACTTGAAAACTCAATTGGAAACAAATAGTTTTATTGCAGAAACTAATGTTGACAAATGCTGACAAAGATGTAAATACAATAACACACTTTTTGAATAGAATCTGTTCTTTCTCTGGTTTCCAGTGGAAAAAGCCTGGGATGTCATAAATAGAATTTATTCTGACCACATTTATTCTTCAATGGAATTTTTTTTTTATGACTTCAAATTTAGATGCCAGGGTTGTTGAATTATTGACTGTAACAGCAAGTTTTAATTATTGTTTAGATCTTATTTACTTTACATTCTCGTTTTTGTTTATTGAATAGGTGATCTTTGGTTTGAGTTCATCTTTGCACCTCGTTGATATGTACAGAGAAGTCAGTGTTAGGATTCCAGCATTAGGTAAACGTACATGGAGAAGTCAATGAACTGGAATTAACAGGACTCTGTCACAAAAACACTCGGTTGGAATATAAACAAAGTTTGGCATGTTAGCACTGCGGGATTTTCGATTTGATGAAAACTCACCGGCAGGAAAATAAGTCTGGTCAAATATGGATGCACTTTCGAACTAATGTCTTTGTTATCTTATGTTTAGAATTGAACCAAGATATAATGAATTTTCTTACTTTTTCAATGTTTTGTTCAAGACCAGGGTTGCCATTTTGGCCATTTTATAGCCAAATTTGATAAATCAGTCTTTTTTCAAAAGTATTTGGCTATGAGCTCTTAGCCATATTTATTTTCCCCTTTTTTTAATTGAAAAAAAAACAAACAAAAACAAATGGAATGAAATTCATTGAAACCTTGTCTAAAACTGCTCAAATACTCGATTGTTATTTTCTAGATTTGTCCACACATCTCAATAAGACACTATTCAGTTGGTCTGTCGGTCGGTCGGTCTGTTCCAGTTGATGTCCCATTCAATGGAACAACAAACTAAACAAAATAATTCAAAGAATAGAATAAAATAGTACCTAAGTTACTCGTTAGAATGCAATTATATTTGTTTTATATAAAAACCTGCCAACAGAGTTTTATTAGTCAAGAGATATAGGCTGTGCCAAAATTACCTTGAAACAATTTCAATTTTACATTTGCACAAGTATTCCGTATGCACATACTTTTGTCACAGGAAAAGAAATTGCACAATGTTTCTGCACTCATTGACTACTAGAAATTTGGGGGGGGGGGAATTGCCCCTTGCCCCTTTTCCCAGCACACTGACAACTAAAAATTAGCAGGAATAATACCAACTCACTTTATCTGAAAACCCAATTTTATTTTTTCCAAAAATTAATGGTGCATCTTTGATGTCAAGAAATACAGTATCAATTCCTTGAACATATAAGTTGGGTTTAAGGCATGTATCTCAATGGATAATACATTGGAGAAATCTAATGTTCTGCTGGATTTTTGTTCTGGCTATTTTATTTCAGCATAATCCTGACTTGCCGATTCTTGTATCTGTGTTTTTGTTGTCTTCGGTCACGTGGAGTGGAAAAATTGGTAAATATGACACTTGAAGGAAGTGGCACACATACTTTCTTCAGTCAAACCAATCAGCCAACCAAGTATTGATATAGATAACATCTGAGAACTTCATCATAAGGGACACCTCAGAAAAAGCAAACAAGTTATCTGATGCAAGGAAAACAACTCGGATGTTGACACCAAAATCATGATAAACAAAAAATATGTGATGTGTCCAGTCCAATCAAGTATGCGCTCTGAGGAATGAAAACTTATTCTAGAACCAAAAACACAGACAAATGACAAAGGATACACGGTCAAATTATTGTGAACAAATGAACAGATGGACAGGGAAAACAGTTTGACTGTATGTTATATAATGAAACATCAATGTCTTACTACATTACTATAATATATTGTACCAATATATATAACTCGTTTCTATGATTCATATGTGCTCTTTTTACTTTTTTCAGTCTAATCTGTAAACAGTATTGGCCCTTAAACCCAAAGATGAAAAAAAAGAGTTGTGTATAATCCTTTTGCATGAATATAAACTTGATCATGATGCATCTAAAAAAAAGCTTCAAATATTAATATTGAAAATGAAAAACCAAAGATATTGGTCAAACAAAACCCACGCCAAAATGTCAGAGAAATGTCACAGATACTGAAAGCATTTGCATTCTTACAATATTGGACCATCTAAGGCAAATTGGTAAAGTAACAAAGGTCAATAAGTGGGTTCCATACAAACTCAACAAAAACCATTAACTTTGGGAAACAGTCATCATTTTCCGAACAACCCAATAACTTCTGGTTACTTGAACAGTAACTCTGTTCACTACATGTTCCTCAATGGATGATTTAAGTCTTCACTCCTGTTTACAACATGGCTTCACGACCTCTTCTCCCAGAACAAAGCTCTCAAAGAGGCACATCTTGCAAAAGTGAGGTTTTGAAAGTTGTTTTTTCTAATATTAAGATGAAGGATGATATAACAAAAAAAAGAGCTAAGCATTATTAATTTTTGATAGGCATTTTCTTGACTGTAAATTTTGGCTTTTTATTACAATTTCCCAAAGCCATCAATCTATGGAACTTAGTAATCAGTCCTGTTACTCCTAGTTGAATATTTCTATTACTATGAATGTTTGGTTTTTGGTGCTTTAAGCTGACATCAAAGTATCAATCACTATTATTTCTTTTTTAAATTTCTTTGATGCCTATTTACCTAGATCTTAATTTCATTAGTTGCTTCTTATTGCAACTTTTTGCTGACACCAATCAACTTTTGGCAGTGAGTAAATAGCATTTGATCAGAAAAAAAAAACAGTAAGTCTTGCATAGGATTCAAACCCACATCCCCTGGGAGGAGTACTATTAAGCCCAGCCTGATTTGCCAATTAAGCCACCAAGACTTCAAGGATGTTATTTGAACTTCTGTGTCCAGTTGAAGTCTTGGATGCTTTAGGAAAATCAGGCTGAGCTAAACGGTGCTTCTTCTAGATGTGGGTTAGAATCCTCCTGTGTAAAAAATTGCAATAAAAAGCAACTATTGAAATTAGGATGAAGGTAAAAAGTACCTGAAAATGCTCAAGTTCACATAGAGTGATCTCAAGACAGCACAGTATATCAGGGAGAAAACAAGAGTCCGAGACATCATAGAATCCACGAGAAAACTCAAATGACAATGGGCTGGTCATGTTGCAAGAATGGCAGACAACTGATAGATGTCATAACTCACAAAATGGATCCCCAGAGATCACTCGCACAATCAAAGCTGGCAGAATACTAGATGGAGAGACGAACTAGACAAATTCAGCAAGTACTGGCTCTGAAATGCATATGCTAGAGAGGTGTTGCGAATCCTGGGGAAGGTCTATGTCCAACAATGGATGATAAAAGACTGATGATGATGAGGATTTCCTCATTTAGAGTCCATACTTTATTCTGAAAAGGTGCAAATCATCCATAGAAACATAATTGTTATAAACATTTGTATACATGGAATGATGCATTTTTCATTGAAAACTGATGATCAAATGGGATGGGGTGCGGATTATCCATGGTAGTGGATTATACTTGGAGAAATACAGAACTTAATCAAATATGAATTTGAAGAAAAAAAATGGAAAAAAATGTATAAATCTGAAAAGGATTGGTACAAGGAGACTCTTGTAGGGAAATAGTTAATCTCCGAACTTCTAACAACATTATTTTAGAGTGTATAATTCTACTTCGGGAGTAACACACAAAGTGATACATATATTCTAGGTCTGGTTAGTCACTATTCTAACAGGTCTGGTTAGTCACTCAATAGAAATTGTCACATGACCAATGTCTTTCGGCAGCATGTTGTGTAGGGGTTGAGCAATTCAAAAATTGGGCTTAACCTATTTATAGATTACCACCTTTTCCAATTTTTTTCAAATTGATCACCCCCAACAGTTCCTATTGAGTGTTCTATTATATTTTTCTTACGGTAAGACATGAATACAAAAGATGACAAGCCTGCTTAGTCACTCAATAAAAACCATCACATGAGCAATATCTTTTGGCAACATACTGTGTTAGGAATGATCAATTAAAAAAATTGGAAAAACAGATGATCAATGAATGAGTTATTTCTCTCTCATTTTGTTGTGTGGTGATCACTAAACAGTCTGAATTTTCAAAAAACGATAATGAACACAGCTGGACACAAACCAAGGGACAAATTTAGCATAAACTCACATCGCAAATTGAACGTCCCACTAATGATTTACTTAAGGGAGGAATTGAAAAAAAACAAAAACATTCTTTCCAGAAATAATAAGGAGTGAATGTTCAAATTTTCAGCCTTCTAGCCCCATTGGTGCAGCCTGTAAAAATAATGCATGCATATGTACATAGCCAGCCAGCCAGACTGACTTTGAACCAGAAGAAACCTAGGTTGAAGGACTGGTTGACTGATTTCAATACAAGAAAGTTGAAACCATCAAAGAATTCATATGCATTTGAGAAATAAATACTGGCATCATGAATTTTCAAAAACCATTCTTCTTCTTCTGCGTAGACCTTCTTTATTGCTTTACTCTATTATTTTAGGTTTTACGTTTTGCAATCACACAGCCGAAGAAAAAGCAACAGATGTCTGTGGCCAGATACAAGTGGTGATAAATATGTTTCAACCTTGTTCCAAATTATGGCTTTGGGTTTATGTAGAGTCACTTAATAGCACTTCCCTACGATTAATGGATTCTATAACACTAAAGAAAACATAGAAAGTATTATCTATAGTGTGAGCATATAGGTAAGAATGAATGAGTATACAGAGTAAGCCATATATAATAATAATGGTTAAGGTTATGGAATGGGTACTACTTTTTATACTATCAATGTCTGTCACCTTCACCAGTAAATTGTGATGTGATGAGAAAAACATGAAGTATTATTGTTTCTATTTCTCTGAAGGCAGCAGCACACATGAACTAGCACTGCTCAAGTTTCTCAGCAATGCTATCACTACAACTGCTACTATCAGCCATGGTTATTATTACTACAGTTTTTTACATTTGTTTTGTTTCCTCCACTTTGAAACTAAGAAATTACTTTATTGATAAAATATAAATGAGGTAAGGTTAAGTTATGATTATCAAAGGAGTCTAATATAATAAGACCTAATTGATTTAATCCTACTTTGTTTCAACATAGGTTTTTTTTTCCAACGATAAAAATCTCTGGTTGTAAAAATAAGGGAAAAAAATTTTAGATTAAAAAATTTCTCCATCCATTCTTCCTATGAATGGGACAAATGCTTCTAACTATAAACATAATTCTTATATAAGTTCTGAACGTTTTTTCTCATCATGTATCCCTTTTTCATCAGGAGTTTGCTGGCAGAGCGGCAGGCATGGCTGATTTTGGTGATATAAAAGGAGTGTTGGTATGAGACAATTATTATTCACAAAATCAGTCACTAACACAACTTAACTAATTAAAAATTTATCATTACCTCCGAATTTAACTGAAATCAATTTGTGTGCTTGCAAAATTTACAGTGCAAAAAAATATCTGCTTGGAGTTGCTTCCCGAAAAAGACACTTGAATCGTTGCAACAAACAAGTTCTTACAGAAGAAGATTCAAGCAAAAGTATCAATTTTCATTCAGACTAGCATCTTCATCTGGGTTGTTATGAATACTATGGGACTCAAGGCCAAGGAGATGAAAACAGGGGTGGATTAACAATTTTTGGATCCTGGGCTCAGTATGTATAAACAGGCCATTTTTCCAAAGGGTTCTACAGATCCCACGTTCCTGATCTGGGGCTGTGGACCCAGGGTTCCCAACATGGGCACCACAGACATTGGGTTCCTGCAACAATACATAATACATTAATTCAACAGTTAAGAGGAAAAAAAACAGAAAAGCTGAACTAAATCTTGTTGATGCTCATAGAGTGAGGGCATTTGCGTAAAACTGACAGTCAAGACAGGCAGGCTTCAGCCTATAGGGCTATCTGCTGCTGAATAGAAGAGTAGGTTAGACATATTTATTAACCTGCTGGGCAGTATTGTTTTTAAGGTCTGGGTTGAGTAGAGCAGAAAAGTCATATACACTGGTTCAGTGAAAAAGGCAGACAAGTGACATTGCAAGGAAGAATTAACCAATACGTGATATCCTCTGGTATGGACAGCAGAATGAGAACAATCTAGTTCTGTGAATTGAATAAAGAGGATAGTTTAGAATTCCTAGGATGTTACCAACTGCAAAATGACATCTGAAGAAGGTCAGAGGGTACGACAATCGAAACGTTGTGACTAAAACAACCAAGATGAAAACACTAGTCTGAATAAATTAGTATGAACTACAGGGTTCAGCACAATTTTTCTCGAGAGACAAAGTGACCTTTTCGCAACATACTTAATAATTCTTTATACATAATCATTTCTTTCACAGCTTTCACTTGTCTCCTTTTATCACTTCGGTACGAATGGGATTTTTTATAGAAGAAAAAAAAATCAACAACATTTTGATTTTTTAATTAAAAACATCTTCGTTATTTACATGACATGGACGCTGTTCAGTCAGCTGTCATTCATATGTTTACTCTTTCTCAGTAAGATACGTTCTTACTTTCTCAATCAAGTGTGTATTTTCAATTTGCATTTTAATTTAAACGATCAGATAATTCCACAAACAAGGCTAAAATCCAATAGTTGAACACATATCTAAGTATACATATTTCTTTATAAGTGGAAAGAGTTCCCCGACAAACTGAAATTTAATAATTTGACAATTCGGCCCAAATTTCGAGTAATAGAAGCCCAAGAATTCGAAGTATCCGAGAGAGAACCGTTGTGCAGTGATTATTAAAAAGTCTAAATTTTCAAAAAAATTTGAGTGAATGCTGCTGGACACAAACTGAGTGATCAATTCAGCATAAACTTTCATTGTAAAAAAATGTAAAAACCTATTTATATGATTTTTAAAAAATTTATAATTACATTTCTAAACTCGGGTATTGTTTTTCATGGGTTCATTTCATTAAAAAATACTGTTAAATGTATTCAAACCTAACCGCTCTGGGATACGGCAAAATCACTAATCTGGCACCCAATAGATCCCAATGACTGGATCAGTGATAGTCGACTGTCGTACCAATTCCTTCAAAATTCATGTCGGGTTCAGGGTATGCATCACAATAGGCAATACACAGGAGAAATTCTATTGGTATGAGGTACGAGTATATTATGTTTTCTTCATTTCCAACTAACATCAGAAATTGCCAAGTAGAACATGCGGAGAAAGGCTTTTTTCATTATTATTCATTTTTATACTATTATTTACCTTCACCTTATTTTTTTTCAATGCAGCTCTCTTAACAACAGAGCTACGAAAGCTAGTGGCTGGCAGAACTCCAAATCAAACATTTCAACCTTCTTTTTACCAGGACTAGCTTTCATAACTCAGTTGCCAAGAGGGTAAGGGCATTGACCTGGTCCCTCTCAGGCATTGAGGGAAGTAAGTTTGAGTCTCACCAAATGTGTATTCTTTACTTCCAATCAGCACTGTTAACTCATAGCCGAAGGAAGCCTCAGTGAAGTTGCAATAAAAAGCAACTGAAAAATTTAAATGAAGGTAAGTAGAAGTACAGGAATTGATATTGATTATACTTCATCTAATCAAATAAATAATAAAAATGATCATTTTATTTTTTTGGCTTTTTGGTTTCTGAGGCTGTCTTAGGATTTTCTTTTGTGTGGCTGCGGACGTGCCTCTTTAAGTTGCTGCTCTTAGCAAAAGTCTTTTTACACACATTACACTCGTACGGTTTCTCTCCCGTATGTATCCTCTTATGCGTATTGAGACTGCTGCTTTGGGAGAAAGATTTGTGGCATGTATCACATTCGTAGGGTTTCTCACCAGTGTGCGTTCTGATGTGTGTCTTCAGTTTGGAATTCTGAGCAAAGCCCCGTTCACAAACCTTACACTGAAATGGTTTTTCTCCAGTGTGTGTTCTCATGTGAGCCTGCAGATGAAAGTTACTGGAGAAAGCCTTCCTGCATATCTCGCAAGGGAATGGAGATATCCCTGTGTGGATTCGCATGTGATTCCGCAGGTCACGATTACGTGAAAAAGCTTTGCCGCACACTTCACACTTGTATCGCAGTTCTCTCACGTGGTTTCTCACATGTCTTTTCAAAGTGCTGTTTTCAGAAAATGCCTTGTTGCATATCTCACAGGTGAGAGGATTGTCACCTAAGTGAGTTCTTTGGTGACTTTTCAAGTCAGCCTCAAAGGAGAAGTCTTTGCCACACACCTCACAACTATAGGGTGTTGCATCAATATGAGTCCTCATGTGGTCTTTTAACTTGGCACTTCCTAAAAACCCTTTGTTACATATTTCACAGTTAGAGATTTTCTCACCCGTGTGAGTCTTTAGGTGACCCTTCAAGTTGTCCTTCCGAGCAAAGGTCTTTCCGCAAATTCTGCAGTCATAGGGTCGTTCACCTGTGTGGATCCTCATGTGAATTTGCATTTTGTTTTTTTGTGTAAAACTCTTCGAACACATTTCACAGCCAAATCTTTTACGAGTCGAGTGTGGATTCTTATCTTCAGTGAAGTCATCTTTGCCATCGTCCGTTTTCTTCCTTTTCTCTTCCGTCATTCTTACTTGCCAACAAAATTGAAGAATTCACACCTGAAAATATAAAACAATAAGAATGTTGAAAAAACAAAAACCAACTGAAAAGATAAACAGCTATGCATCGACTTTTAACAGGGTTTACATTCCGGTAGAATGGACACGACTCAACCTTGGTGCAAATCGATCATTATAGCATGAAGCGAAATAAATGCACTTCCAAAATGAGATACCATCAAGGATACATATCAATCTAAACCTCTACATTGTACAGAGGTCTTCCTTGCCTTCCCAAAGGAAGAGAAACAAATGTCATCCATTACATTTCTTTCATCAAGTCATGAGCTCCATCCAGTAAGATGTCTGCTCTTTTCCTTTCTCCTGCTTTCTTTCCCTGCTTGAAGAGACAAAGATGACACATCGATAGCGTTCTCTTCAGAAAGCTGGTAAAAACAGAAATTTTGGTCATTTGTAATTAATGAGTTTTGAGCTCTGATGGGGGACTTATCTACAATCAGATGTAGGCTGTTCAGGCATGAGTTGATGTATAACAGTACATGGAAATGAGCCAGGCTCTCTGCAGCCGGACTTCTATTCTTACTGAAGATGATTACTGCAACTTTTGCATTGTATACATAATAAATAAAAAATTATGAAAATATATATTTTTAGTAAGAATGTATTAATCAATAAAAATGAAATAATTTCTTGCATATCTGTGAAAAATATTTTTAGATATGTAAGATTTATCAGTTAGGCTCAATCCGTGAGAGAACCAGCAACTGATCACTCGGCTTTCAAATCATGGTAGGGAATTGTTAATTTTATAGCTGCATTTTTTTTTTAGAATGAAAGAAGCCCATGCATATTTCTAATATAGATTTTTGTAAATATGTAAGACTTGTCAGTTTTGCTCAGTTGCCAAGAGAGCCGCCTACTAATCAGTTGGTCAAGATTTTGGATCATGGTAGGGGAAAGTTGATTTTTAATACCCTAAATTTGGTGAGGATTGTTCTTATCATGGTAGAAAAACAAAGTCAACTCCAAACTTGGACTGGAGTTTGACAAAAATTCAATATCAAAGAGCAGGGAAAAAATATCATATTCAGATTACTTTAAATGATTCTTCATCCTCACTGATTTTCATCCCTATATATTCATATTTGAGCTGAGTGGTATATTTTCAAACATGGTATAAGATTGAACAATACTGTTAACATCAATATAGCCAGAATGATTCCAATCAAGCTCTTGTTTTTTCTCGACTTGCCTGTCCCCCTTCAAAATTGTCTACGCAATCCCACCCACACTTCCTCTGCGCATGCATGCCAAGACCACCCTTCCCTCCATCACAGTCCCCTCAAGTATCAACATGAAAGAAGACAAGGGCTACACACATACGAGCCTTATAAAGAATTGTCTACCTCGCTGAGAAATGATTTTTTAATCTATTTACATTTTTATTTTCAGTTTCTTATAGTTAGAGTATTCTGTATCCTTGTTGTAGATGAAAAAGCAGCATTCTCAGAGATATGTCCATTTTTGGATTTATCATAATTTTGATTTCAGTTTGTTTGAATAAAAGTTTTTTAGAAATCTCAGAGGCTTTGACTCGCAATTGAATATAAGAAAATACCAGAATATATATTGCATATTGGTATTCAGTCTGACAATACTAGGATATGAATTTCTGTCCATAATTTAGGTGGTGTAACGTTTAGCATGTCTGCCTCACACACAGAAAGTTGTGGGGTTGATTCCCGGTACAAGTGAAGAACATAGAAAGCTATTCATAGAACGGTATTCCCCCATATATGGGTAAAATAGCAGGAGAGATGGAGCTCGCTAACCTTGGGAAGGCAACCAGTCTAGGAAAAAGACAACCAATTGACCATTGTACAAAGTTGATCTTCACTGGCTATATTAATCAGCAGACAACACACAGCAGTGTTGAGTATGAAGTTTTTTGGATCAAAGGTTCTCAAGAAATCTATAAAAACTGGCATTCCAAGGGAAATTATGAATCACCGTCACCAATATATCCTGCTTTTACCATGTAAATTAGGTGGAGATAAAATTAAGTTACTCTCATGAAAATATTACCAGGTGGGTTTGAACCATCAATTAATGATTTAAAACAAAAACAAAAACATGGACATAAACTAAGGAACTAATTTTTCATGAATTTCATTGTTAATTGAACCCTATAATAGAAAAAAACTATCTTGGAGAGGACCTTTCAAAAACAAGAAAAACATTTCCCCTACTCATTGAGGGGAGTGTGTGTGCAAAATTCCAAGTTTCTACTATGAACGCTTAGTGCTGGGCAAAGTCCATATAGATACATATTTATGTCAGAATGCATGAATAACCTAAACCTGGCAACAGTGTTTAAACCAGTCTTTTATGGATAGTGGTAAATATTAAATAAAGAAGCAACAGATTATAGATCTGTTACCTGAAATTACAGATCTAAATTTAGATATAAAATATTTGAATTGGCAATAGATTTGAATGTTCATATATAAGTATGATATATGAATTGAAATAAAGACATGACAATTTGTGAACCAATTTTTTGCTCGGACTGATTTACTTTTAGTAATCATTGAAAAGCATTGATCGGAAAATAATGAATAAGCCTCGGGTGGAATTCAAATTTACACTTTTTATGGGAAAACCCAGCCAGTTCTGACCAATTCAGCTACCAAGACACACACACTAGACAGAAGATCGAATAACACCCTCAACTCATGTCTAAGACTGATTGGTGACCTTGTTTTTTCATATTCTGTAGCTTCAGAATTATTTACATTTTTGTGTACTTCTATGCATTATTTTTATTGTCATTAGCAATATATTGAAATCTATACATAAAATATCTAAATTGGGAGCCCTCAAGGGAGTATACAAAATAATCTAAAGTCGTGGTTTTGTGTGACGGACGGGAAATTATTTTATATAACGATTATGGCAAACTGCTCCAACCACCATAAGATCCAGTCTCTTTCCAACACGCACTTTTGAAATGGGCATGGCCCTAGTTGTCATAATTCCACAGCTTAATCAGGTGATATGTCTTACAATTACCTAGACTACCTAGGGAAGAGGAGAAATGTTCTCATTGCCACCAAAGAAAAGAAGAGTCTACTGTGCAATAGAACATATTAGCTGAAAGGTGATAAAAACAACAAAAATGAAGATAATAGCTTGGATGATGCACAGGAAAATACTTAATCTCAGACAACATTAATGTTGGCACATATTTCCATACATGAATTTTAATACATTGGTATCTCTCAGAGCGAAGGATTCTTATAATGAAATTTCACTTAGCAAGAGGTCCCTATTGCAAAAAAGAAAATCTCTTAGCCAAATATTTTCAGTCAGCAAGAAAAAATGACTATGGAATTTCATAAATTATCAAGAATCATCTAAATTCAATTTATAATTATCTAGATGGATATCTAGTATCTAGATTAATTTATAAACAAAGAAATCAATCATACTTACTTCTGTACTTATAAAATATCAAAAAACATTATTTTGTGCAGAATTTTCTTGTTGATTGTGGAATATTTCCTGAATACTAAACTAATCTAAAGATAAAAAAAAACAAAGATACAATTTATCAAGTTTGATAAAATCAATGTACATTTTGAAAAAATGAAAGTAACAATGATGTCACTTTGATTCCAATGGAAAGTTAAACACTAACACGTGTTTTTCTGAGTTCACACATCTATTATACTATTTACACGCGTATTTGTATTTATATATATTTTAGAAAATAATCATTACAACATACATTATTTACAAGGTTATTATTAAGGTTTTAGCAGACTGATATTTTTATTTGGAATGAATTACTGAAATTCCGTAGGTCTAACTATTCACTTCATCATTTTTCATTTAATGAGACACTTTATGAGATGGATAGTCCTTGTGAAGAGATAGATGTACCATTGCATAAGAAAGAAAAATATCATACTTAGTTTTCAATAAAGATGAAACCATAAAAATTTTGTTCTCTTTTACATATGGATCAGAGTATTGACCTTTCTGACAAGGATCAAAGTAGTTTTGTAATTCTATATCAAGTAATAGTTTGGAATAGGTAAGATTAAACATTGTGCCAATTCATAAGGTACCACCATTTTGAATTTGATCATTTTAAAATCAGTAAAGTGCGAACAGAATTGATTTGCTCTTTTATTGTGTGACTAGTTCACATGTTTGTGTGACGTCATCCACGTTCCTCTTTGGACAGCAAATTTGAACAATTACCATGTTAAAAACAACAATGATAGAATGCTAGTCCAGAAATCATTGAAGGAAAGAAAAAACAACGACAATTGTTTGGAAAAGGTTCACCAAAATATTATGTCACTATTTTCCAAGGGAGATAACTTCTCAGCAGACACAAGATACTGTTGCTGTTGAACTGTTGTTGAAACTAATTAGTAGCTAAAAGCTCTGAATATCTTAAACTGCATTTTATTTAATAGGAAGGATCTTAGTTAGGGTTAGTGTTTAGGGTTGGGTTGCAATTAACAACGCAACCAAATTGAATATTTGTACATGCTGGTAACTCTATGATAAAAAAATTTTAAAAAATCGAAATTAAGGCAAAGACGCATATGGCCATTTATATGGCTAAAAATGGCTAAATTCGTAAAAGATGGCGAATGGGTAGATTAAATAGCCAACTAGCTGTGAAGATTTCATTTCCTCTGAATTAATGTTAATTTAGGATTTTAAAAGTGACAAATAAAACCATCTAAGTGACACATTCATAATGTGTGAGTGTAAATTTTTTTCAAATCTGATTCAAGCAACAGTACAAATCTAACCATTTTTAGCCATTTAAAATTGCCAGTATAAAAAGCGCTACATGATGCAAAATTGCCGAAATTGATAATAAAAAATGATTGAATATTTTTTCTTTTGTCATTTCTGACACCGTTCCTCTACACACTCGTCGTATAAACATGAAGCCAAGTTAAATCGTTCCTGATTTGCGCCGAATTGTCAACCAAATTTACGCTTTTATCGTATATAGCGTCTATCCTGGTTATTCCCCTTCCAGCCTTTCAAAATATCGATATATTTTGCTGAACCTATTCCAAACAGTTACAAAAGAGAAAAAAAAAACACTTCGATCTCATAAGTTAGAAAAAAAAGGGTCGAATTCCCCAATAATCTTTGAAATCGGAATGTTAAGTAAATAAATCATGATTTGAATTAGAAAAAAATCAGTCAAATTTCCCGAAACAGAAAAACGAAAAAGACAACAACATGTTCGCAAATAAACGAAAACATTAAATTGTTGACTGCGTAGAAAAACAATTGATTTTCAAAACATCAACATTCCTGAGAATTAAAACATGTTTAAAAACCACTTTTCGGACAAAGAATAATTAAAATAAGCCTGACAAATCGGACATTCATCTATAAGAGGACGACTTACTTTGTTTCTTTATGTTTAAAGCAAAATTTCTCCTGGAAATCAAAAACAATAACAAAAATCGACAAAATTTCGTATTTTATGTTTAGAAAGGAAGTAAATAATTGCCGGAAATACACGGTGTTCATTAGCACTAGTTCCTCCGAAACAATATTCATCCGGGACATCTTTACAAAGCATCGTATAGCCATTTTGATATAGGCCATTTTTACGACTTGAAGTGACTAGATTTCTCTTTAATGGTCACTGTTAGTAACAGTGTTTCATTTGCTCTGTAGCGAACAACTGTAGCCACCAAAGATGGCCAAGGGTTCTCTCTTTTTTGTATATGTGTGTATGTTAGTTTGTTTGTCAATGTGTCTCGTACTGTGTCTTCCAGCACACCTGGCCGTACCGTTTTGTACTCAGACTCTGACGGGTTCATTAATAAAATCTAGATTCTCCAGAATTTTTTTCTAGCAGTTTTTTTTTACTTAATTTTAGATGTTTTCCATGATGTCATAAATAGAGCTTATTCTGACCATATTTATTATTCGATTGAATTTTCTATTAACATTAATTTTTAATTTTAAAAGTGACCCATAAAGTTATCTAAGGGCATGCATGAATTTTTTAACTTATTTGATTTGAACAACGATAATCATCTAGGTACTTTTAGCCATTCAAAATTGCTAAAGTAAAAATGACCCATATGAAAATGGATACATGAGGTGTCTTAGCAAAGATGGCCTTCATTGATTCATTAAAAAAAATGCCTCCATGGGTATCTCCTTAAACAATTTACTTTTAAATACATATTCAACATCAAAACGTACAATATTCAAATTAAAAATGTATGTAACTTGATGAAAGATTACCAGTCCAGAGAAAAATTTATGAGGCATATTTTATTCTTTCATTTTTCCTAAATTTTTTTTCAGCTGATAACCCCTGAAATTGCCCCACCAATTTATTTTCTTTACCAGATGATCTGAATTTATTTAAGTTATTCTCATAATTATCTATACTAGTTCTATTTTTTATATAAGATGGTAAATTATTCCAGTCATCAAAAGTTCTTTGGGGAACCAAAATCAACTCGTTCTAGTGACTATCTGACTTATTAAACAGTGAGTTAGGTAGAAAGAGAAGTAGACAAAGGATAAATTAGTGTTTCGTAAGAATTCCCCATTCCAATAATTTCCACATTTTTTTTTATTGGTGAAAAAAAAAAATAACCATTGCTTCTTTAACATTATACCTAAAGCTATGACCTGTGTTAGTAAAGGTTAATTCAAGATATTGTTGAATAAAATTTTCGACATATTCATTTTGGGTAAAAAATCCAAAGTAGCCACATCAATAACAGCAGCAGCATTAGTAGTAGTTGTAGTTATATTATCTGCAACTATCAAATGAACACAGCCAGTTTTGTGTCTGTGTGTTCACATTATCTCCTTACTCTCTTTTAGTTTGTTATGTCACAGACAGACTGACAACTTGCAGTTCATAAAGAAGACTAGTATAGTTCCCATCAAAATTATCGGATTGTCTGATTTTATCAATGGATAGATTAATATTTTAGAATATTTCCTTTTTCAAACATTGTTTTCAGTCACATAAGTCTCTCTCTCTCCCTCTCTTTAATCAGATTCAAAGAGAGGAAGAGAGTAAAACTGATATTTTCCAGCAAATCTCACACAGGGACAAAGCAAACTGTCTGTGTGTCAGCAACAGCAGTCAGTCACACATTAGCTGCTGGCCACATAAGTCTTTCTCTCTTCCTGTCTTCAATCATCTTCAAGTGAGGAAGAGAGTAAAACTCAAGTCTTCACTGTGACATCAGACAAACATATGAACTAACTCTGTGACAATGGTCTTTATACACAATGGACCTGTTATAACGCAAAAATCAGGATCTATAATTTTCAAGCATGTTATGTGAGTCCGCATTGTAAAAAATTTTCCATTTTTTCCAAAACTTCATCCAAGTCCTCATTGCTAACTTCTTCAAGACTGACCCTTGTAATATATGCAGAAATCAAGAGAAAACCATGGATATGGGTGTAAGGTGAAGCTAGTCCATCAGAAAAACAGAAATGAATATGATCTTTTTTTTCAAATTGTGACACCTCACCAGAAGCTTACATTTTGACCAAACTCAGGTACATACGTGAAGAGTGTATAGAGTAGAAGTTTGACAATGCATTAGTAATCTTTTTAGTGACAGATGAAAGGTAAACTAGTGACCTATTCAGTATGAACTTACATTGCATATTGAACCCCTCACTAAAAACCTATATTGGTGGGAAATTTTCAAAAAACCCCAAATAACATTTTTTCTACTCATTGAGTCTGGAAAGATACATCGATAGATAGCATGAATATATGTATAGATAGGTACATAGATTAGAAATATAAATATCAGAACATGTGACTAACCTAAACAAAGATCTCGGAATTTTTGAGATGAGGTATTATTATTATTTCTATTGATATTCGGACCATCCTCATCTTTGTTGTTTTTCATACAACGTTTCGGCCGTTGCACTCTACGGACACATAGCGCAATGGTTACAGCATCAGACAAATTACTGTTAAGTAATCTGATGGTACTAGGTTCGATCCTAGCGTGAGACAGTATAACAATACTACTAATGCTAAAAGAGGGAAGTACGGTCAATATACCCCCGTCGGATAAATAAAGGGTTCAGTTCGTTACTTCCCCAAAATCTCCTGACGAAGGCCGTAGAGTGCAACGGCCGAAACGTTGTATGAAAAACAACAAAGATGAGGATGGTCCGAATATCAATAGAAATACTAAACAAAGATCTATACCTCGTATAAATGAATCACCAGATCCCGCATGTGTACCAAGAACTAATTATTTAAAAAATATTTTCTAAAATTATTCTAAAAAGAAAGATATCCTATTTAGAATTAGCTAAAATATACTCACACAAAATTTGTTCAAATGACTGTAGAGATCCCCAAAGAGCACTTTTAAAAAAAAAAGACAAAAAACATTATTAGATTATGGTTAGTATTAAACTCATGCAAATTTCCAAGGCTAAAAAGTGTGATTAGGAGCACCCATACATACAGACACACACACGCACATACAGACATACAAATGAGTAAAGAGAGAAGAATCTGTGACTCGCTAGTCGTGCGGGTCATTTAAGGGATTACAGTTGGAGTTGATTTGTGTTATTGTTAATAATTCATTTCAATATTTCATCACATTGAAATAAAAAAATATTCATTGATGTTTTATTTAGTAGAGCTACAAACTGGATAAAGTACTTCAAGATTCAAGAATAAAATCTCAACTAAAGACGTTACTTCAAAGAATGCAATCATTATTGTACTATGTTAAAACACACCAAAAGAGTTCCATAAGCCATGAGTGAATAGGCTGTACCCAAATCATCTTGAAACAATTCCAAGTTTACATTTGTCCAAGCATTCAATGTGTACATACTTTTATTACAGGAAAGAAATTTGCACAAGATGAGATCTTCATGCACACTGACAACTAAAAGTTATAGGGAATATTATTTTTTAAATGAACTTAAATTTTGAAGTAGAAGTCAAATCATATACAGTCATCCATTGCCATTTGCGGGGTTCAGGGGCACCAGGGGGCTATGAATGTGCTGAATCTGCATACAATCTTTGCTGACTTCCCACCAACTCTTTCAGTCCTCCAAAACCATAAATCTTGTATCATAAACCGTCAGATAAACAAACACTTTCCCATTTCCAAGTTGTTGATGTACTGATGATTAAAGGAATACAGTGAAGCATACTGTAAAAAATTAACGAAAATCATAAATTTCATAAAACTACTGCACAGTGAATTGAAGAAAAAAGGTTCTAATATCTAAAATAATATCCAACCGATTGATCTGTAAGTGTAAACAAGTTTTTGACCATGTTCATCTCTGAGTTTTTATTGTTTTCATTAATAGTTGATTATTTTCAACAATCTTTCTTATAACTTGAAGATTATTACAATAACATTGATAAATAACAAGTTCCAGATGTTTTTATTGACACATGTCACTTTTTTATGAACAATCCGTGGTAGTTGATGTATTATAAATAAATATGCATTCATGATTTCCTGAAGATTTTATGTTTAGTTTATACTACACAGTGTATTTTCTATGTGTCTTTAAGTAGCTCACATCCAAAATCTCCAAATTATCCCCATTAAATTATTCAAGATTGAACCATTAAATATTGGAACCACAAATAGAAAAGCCATGAATGGAAAGGAGTAACTGTACAGATATGAAGGTTATTTGCTTTTATAACTTGAAAATATGAAGGCTGTCCGCTAAATACCGAGCTATATGATATCAACAAAAAAACAGCCTGCCTAGTCCACTTCAAAGTACACTCCTTTGACCATAAACATTTATCCTAGTGCCCCTTCTACTTTTTAAAGCAGGGTCCAAAGTCCTCTTTCACGGTTGCCATCAACTGCCTCTTAACAGTTTCCAAAATCTTGTCCAGGTCTCAGATTTAGACCTTTGGGGTCTGGGGCTATTCTGGTTCAATGGGCCCTTTATACATAGAAATTGAAATACACAGAAAATTACAAAACCAAGTTATCAAAGTCTGCTTATTGCATGTAATTAAAAATGACAAGTTTTACTTACATAGAAAGGTTAAATGAGATAAACATCCCTAGAAAATACATGCACATATATTGCAGCAAAATTCCAAGAAGATTTTTAGGTGAGACAAATTTATTTTTGTAACTTGTACTGTTGACCTAAATTACAATTAGTCATTTTATCAATTTATTTAAAACATCTGAAGGCACCAGAATGAAGTGAATTGGAAAATAAATTCCAAGCAGTAATTATTTATTTCTTATCAAAGAAACTAATTTTTCCAATTATTGTATTTTTGTATAGAGGGAGCCCAAAGCAATTGCCTCCTTTGCCCCCTACCCCTATGCCTTCCCTGGGAGTGAAATCTGACTGAAAAGTAAGCACAGACTTTTGTAATTTTCAACATGAAACTTGTTTTAGCAAGATTCAGCATTCAATGTTGATTGTGCTTTTAAAATCAGGAGAAAAGGGATTGTCTATGTTCAGGAATTAATGCAAGCATTACCAACAGACAAGGGCTATTGAACAACAGTTGTTATCAAAAGTGGCAAATGGTTCTAACCTCTTTTATATATGCGTAATTTGTTTATGTGTTCCAGCACTCCTGGCCATACTGTTTTGTTCACAGAAAATTGGCATAAGTATTCCACTAGACCTCTTCTAAAAATGTCTTTTTGGGTTTTTGGAAAAAAAGCTTTTTTCATCTTTCAGGGCCTTATTCTGATGGGTTCATCAAATAATAGCTAGATTCTCAAGAATCTAAATGTTTTATGTTTTTTTACTCTATTTCAAATGTTTTCCAGTGGAAAATGCCTGTGATATCATAATTAGAATTTGCTCTGACCGTATTTATTCTTCTATGGAATTATTTTTATAAGACTTCAAATTTTGACACTATGGTATTTCAATTATTGACTGTGATGGCAACTTTTATACATAATTCAAATACATTACCAATGTTTTTAATATGGAAATGTATTGAAAATCAGAGGGAAAGGTATTGTCAGTGGTCAGTAATTATTACAAGAATTGTTGATAAAATAGGGCTATTGTATTTATAGTATAAATCCATTGATTTTAGTAAAGAAATGTGTTGCAAATCAGAAAGAAAGGGTTTGTCAGTGGCCCGGAATTATTGCTTGCATTACAAACAAAATAAGACTATGAGGAAATGGAAAACTGTCACCCATACTGTCAACATGGGTTTCCTCAGTTTTTACCCCGATCTAGTTAGCTGGCTATGTATCACATGTACATGCCATACCAATTGAGCTAGAGGGCTGAAAATTTAAACATTCACTCCTTTATTATGTCTAGAAGAAAGCTTTTTTGTTCTTTGAAAATTCACTCCTAAATTAGTTTTTAATGTGGGGTTCAATTTTTTGCTGGGTTCAGATTATTTATTTGTTCTGATACTTATATGTATTTATGTATCTCGACTTTGCCCAGCCCTTACCATTCGTAGTAAAAATTTGAAATTCTGCACCAACACTCCTCTCAACGAGAGGGGAAAATGTTTTTTGAAAATCCCATCCCTCCCCTACAGAAAAAGATTTTGAGGGAGGTTTCAATTGGCAATTTCACTATTCACAACTATACTAATAATATTTGCATCAAGATGATTTCACTTTCACTTCTGCTAAATTTACGATGTCTAAAGCAGGATATGTTGGTGTCATTATTCATTATTTCTGTTGGACTGCTTGTGTTGAACAACTGTTGCCACCAAAAGTGGCGGAGGCTTCAATTCCTTTTTTAAATGTTTGTGTGTGTGTGTTTGAGTGTTTATTTGTTTGTGTATTCGTATGTTCCTATGTCCCTGGTCAAACCATTGGTCTACAGTACATTGGCATCAGTACTCCACTAGACCCCTTCTGAAAGCATTTTTTGATTTTTGGAAAAATAACTTTTTGGGGCCTTATTTTGATAGGTTCACTAATAACATCAAATTCTTCAAGAATCTAGATATTTCCAGATGTTTTTTTACTCTATTTTAGATGTTTTTTTCCACGAAAAATGATAATGGCACATAAATAGAATCTATTCCGACCATATTTATTCTTTGATAGAATTTTTCTAGATTGTTCAATTATTGACTCTGAAGGTAAATTAAATTGAATTTTGATTATAGTAAGATCTGAAAACTTTTACTTTTAATTTCAATCAATTTTGGAGTCTGGATTCTACATTTGATCCTATTACTTTCCAAATCATATTGTATGAAATTTTTTTTCGCAGTAAAAGCCAAAGTTGTTAGACTATCAATGAAAACTGTCATCAAAACCCGCAAAATAGGTTACTCCAGTTTTTAAGCTGGTCTGGCTGGCAATGTATGTATCATGTATACAGGCTGCACCAATGAAAGTAAAGGACTGAAAATTAAAATATCTACTCTTCTCTATGTCAAGAAAACAACGTTATTCTTTTGGGGTTTTTTTTTAAAATTCCAATCCACAATGGTTTCTAGCAGGGGGTCAAGTTTACAATGTAAATTTATACTAAATTGCTTTTTCAACAATTCAAACATTTTAAAAAGCAAGAGGAGTAACTTATTTATTAGTCATCCCTTTTTTCCAATTTTTTGATTGGTCACCCCCAACATGGCATGTTTCCCGAAGAAATTTGGACAAGATACACTTGATGAAAAAGAGTTTGCTGTAAGTAATTTTCTGTTGTTTGTCAAAGTTGCTGATTCTATCATTACATCTCATACCAATTACCAAATTGGCAGTTTTAATCTTATCTAATTTTTCAAAAGGTTAGACTTGGGATTTTTAAAAAATAAGACATCGAAATGTACTTCTATAAACTTGAGCTTTTTGCAAAGAATGATGATGATGACGATGATGATGATGATGATAATGATGGTTTTGATGGAAGGGTTATGGGGACATAAAGGCTGGAGTGCTTAGGGTATGAAACCTTGAAAAGGTCAGAAACCTTTGAACAAAACTGTTTTTTTCAGTCCAGACTGAAGATACTGTTCTCAGTTGTTTAAAAGCAAGAACTTTAAGCAGACCTGCCAACTCTCACCGTTTTGTCTTTTGTCATATGATTTTTACTTTGATCTTCAGATCTCATGATTCTGTGTCCATTTGACATAGTTTTGAGGATTTCTTTTGATAATCTCTCACATACAACCATTTCAAACTATTTTAACAACTTTTGATCAGTTCTTTTATGATTAGTTTATTTGATTAAAAGATTCTTACATTTGCATTTATATTACTTGTAACATTGCAGCCTATTTCCCATATGTTGTTTAAATATGTTGGATGGCTGTGGATTGAACTGCTACATTTGAAGAGTCTGAGATCCTGTAATACAAATGGCTGCCAGATGATGACCTCATGAAAAAAACCCAGAATGCAACAGACAACTATAACAATGCTCATAAGAATTGATATTTAGATTAAAGAATTGACATTTATGAAAGAATTAAAACATGCGTTTTACTTATTTTTACTTTTTTACATTATTAGGAAGAAGAGCAACTCGTCTTTCTTTGAGTCAATTAATTCACATACCTAACCCTGTAAAACATTGCTATTTGGAATTATTCTGTAGGTATTATTTTCAATAAAAATTGTAAATGGCCATTTTCGGCATCTTTTGGACATTTGGGTTTTGAATACAAAAAGCAGATATCTGACATACTGTTATGACATCATTAGCAGCTGGTGAAAAAAATGATTGGAATTGTGTTCTTTTAATAACATCATACCTTCCAATGACATCACACCTTTTAATAACATCACACCTCTTCCTTCCTCCCTATTTCCATTGTTCAACATTACTGGGATTGACTGACAGGCCAACCAACTGAAAAGCATCTAATAGAGATGTGTAGTTTCATCTAAAAAGTCACCAGAAAAATGTCACAGAACTCATGATAGATTTTTGTTGTTTATAAGTAGGAAAAAAAAAAGCATTAAATCTTCATATAAATGAGCGGAACATATTAATCATAATTGAACAACCATAGCCATCAAAGATGGCAAAGCGTTTTGAACAACCGTAGCCATCAAAGATAGTGAAGGTTTCTATCCTCTTTTACATGTGCGTGTGTTTGTGTGTCAGTTTGTTTGGTTACTTGTTTGTATGTTCCAGCACTCCAGGCCATACCATTTTGTCTACAGACTTGAAAATTGCCATCAGTACTCCACTACATCCGTTTTAAAACCTTTTTTTTAAAAATGCTTTTTTGATTTTGGAGGGCTTTATTCTGATAGATTTATTAATAGCATCTAGATTCTCCAGAATCTATATTTCTTAGATTTAAAAAAAAATTCAATTCTAGATGTTTTCATGTGGAAAACGCTGTGATGTCATAAATAGAATTTATTCTGACCATATTTAATCATCGTTAAATTTTTTTAATAAATTTTGACTCTATGATCATTCAATTATTGATTTTGATGGTGAGTTACATATATTATCAAATCGAATAATAAGAACAACTTCACAACTTCTGTTGTTGGTAGAAAAAATCAAAGGAAAAAATATCACAATGTAGGCTCAGGAAAAAAAAGTCATAACTTTGGTTCCTGGTCAAGAAATAAGTAATTTTGCTGAAATATCATTAATTTTACTGCTATGAATTACACAAATCAAATTTTGATTACAATAAATTAAGTGAATTGAAATATCTACCAATTTATTGGAGTATTAAATATTTTATTAATGAATATAATGATTGAAATTTATTTTTTTTTTAATATTACTGATTTAACTGATATAAATTTAGTAAATTATAATATTACCCAATTCATTGAGAATTTTACTGAAAATATGATAAATTTAATAATTATTTTAAAAAATTACCCATTTTATTACAACTTAAAATTGATGTATAACTATTTTATCAAGAAAAATATCAGTCATTTCATCAATAAAAATTGAATGTATAAAAATATAACTTATTTTATCAAAATATAACTTACTCTATTACTAAAAAAGATTAAAAATCAGAATATTACATTTTTCTTACAAAAAAATCAACGAAATATAATATCACAAATTTTAATGACAAAAATTAAATAAATTTAAATCTTTTTTTTTCAAAATTTTCGATAACTTTTTTCTTATAATAATACGAAACGCCCGAATCTCCGTTAGCTTCGGAAATCGACGGTCGACAGATTTAAAATCCCCCATAAAGATATTTACGTAAAAAACTGGAATTTGTGTTTTCTCATATAAAGAAATTACATCTGAAATATTAATAGTCATGAATTTCATATTATAGATTCAAATTTCTGAAATTCTCACTACTTTCACCAATTCTTTCGGATTAAAGAGTCAAAATATTTAATCCGGCTAATTTTCCCTGGGGCAGGGACCGACCTGTCAAATGTACCGCCATTTCTGTTCACTTATCTTCTTTGTTTAATATCGTCTGCCGTGGAAAAGTTTGAAAGAAATCAACTAGAAATTAATTTCAGCTTTAATATTTGAACAAATCTGATATTATTTGGCGATTTATCTTTATTTCTCCATTTTCTTCACCAAACACGATTTTAAAAGAAGGGACTCACACGTCATTTATTTGTGATGATCTGCATGAAAAAGTCAGCATCAAAAAAAGTGGTAAGTCTTTGAAATTTTGATTAAAAGTTTCTCTTCTCGCAACATTGAATCGTTTGAAATGTTTGTATTGTAGACAAGATACAGAAGATAAAATAATTGATACGATTCGGAATTCATATTTCTAAAAGAAAGCCCCCCCAAAAAAGAATGTACCCCCCTTTTTTTTTTCAAGTCAAAAGTTGGAAACCTGCCGTATTATTTACTAGAGTACAATGCTATCTCGAATATTATGTGACCCCCCACCTCTCCCAACTTGAAATTTATTGCATTATACGCGAGCAAATATGAGAGTTGAAATAATTTAGTCGATTTTGCAGTTCAGTCTCAAATTATCACAGTTGTTGCACTCGTGTGTAGTCAGTTACAAAAAATACTGTGATATTTGCTTTGACGTACATAAACCTATGGCGGTGTTTAAACAACAAACAAAAGCTAAAAAAAATCATTCAAAAAACATATTCATAAGAAACTAATGCAATAATAAAATCAGAAGGCTGTCTTTTGTCGTTTTATTGAAACGTTAGTTCGGTACCGTCAGATCTTTCCGTTCCTTTCCGTCATACCTTGGCGAATTTATGGTACGAAATCTGATAAAAAACAAAAAAGCTTTCAATTTTGTCATAGCCTTAATAACAGATTAATACGTTGTTCTTATTCAGTTATGCTTTTTGAAATAAAAAATGCGTTTGGAGCCTCTGAATGACTTTTGGTAGCTACCGTGTATGATAAGAGTTGATTGAATACCGCCATCGGTTTATGTACGTCAAAAAATAAGATTACCCTCTCCATCAGTTATTTTAGGCATATTTTACCATATATTTGTAAGTACACCGTTTTTTTATGCCCGTCTAGTGTTCCAAACATGAGAGAGAGAGAGGTACCCCGCAATTCTCTCTTTGTGTCGACAAATTTCTTCCCTTATTCGTCCTGCACACCACGCTGACTTAGTCGACGAATTAGTGGGCTTCTCTCCCAATGCAAATCATTAAGTTCCCAACCCTTTCTGTTCAAGATATGATTTCATTGGAAAACCTGTTGAAAATAGAATCGCAGTTTCCGTGATTCTTAATCAACCATCTTTTTTTGGGTGTAAATGCTTGTTTTAATTGTTTCTCAAGAAACCCCCAGGTTCGAGTTGAGGTCGGATATTTGGTTGCCTTTTTATGAGTAACGTTCGGAATGGGTAAGATTAAGCATATTGCCACCAGTTTGAATGGCTAAAAGTGGCCAGACTTGTTAAAAATATGGCTATTGGGTACGAAATATACCTATTCTAACACTGATAAATAATTGGAAATTCTAACCCTATCCCCAGACCTTTCTACAAACCTATATTCTAAACCTTCCAACAATAACTACATGCCTTATTGTGTTTGATTAACGGTGAAAATCTAGCCACTTTCAGCTGTTCAAAATGGCCAATAGTCTATCTCAATTACCTCCCCTGTAAAATATTGAAAATATTCAATCTTACCTATTCCAAACAACTACCAAATTGTGCTTTGTCCCTGATGCATCAGGCCACCATAGCTCTGATGAGGTTCCAGTTGCAAGTATGTTTTTTTGGGGGGGGGGGTGAAGTAAGGTTAAGTATCCTGTATCTAAAAAGACGGCTCCCAACGGAGTATAATATCCGGTGACAAATGCCCAGTTTCTTTTGCATGTGTCAGCTTAGAGACGAGGACTTTATTCCCTACAAGATATTACGACCACCCCTTTGACAGGAATCAAGTCCACTGAGGGGATACCTCCAACCTAATCACAGCTTAGAGTGTACTCAATTAGCTGCTGAGTGCACAGGGAAATTTCTCCTAATGAAGAATGTTCTATACTCTTTGCTCATTATGGGAATCAAACCCAGAACCTTCTGTATGTGAGGCAGACATGCTAACCATTACACTATCCAAGTGGATACAGGATGGAGAAGCTAGCCCCATTCTCAGCCCACCTTCATTGCCCTGGCTTAGGACCTGCTATAGCAATTGTCAAGTTTTTTTTCTGTCCATTTGATCTTTTCTTAGATGGATTGCCTTCCTGGGCTAAAGGGCTCGATCTGTCCTGCTATTCACTTACAGGTGGGAGAGGTGGATTCATGCCTTTCCAAAAGGCATCAGTGTGAAGTGAATGTAAATAGCTTCAGCAGAAACTTGAAATCTGTCTGCCAATTCTATTTTTCATCCTTGTAATTGTTATACCACACTGCATCTGAAGAATACTTCTACCTAAATCTGTTTGTGTGACAACCAGTTGTTCCTAGCCTTTTCATTACCAAGGATCCCTTTCATTTAAATGAATTTTCCCACAGACACAAGGCTTTTGAAAGACCTACCTTCTCAACAAGCTCACGATTCCCCAGTGAGACCTTTGTGGATCTTCAGGGATCCACCAACCCCAGGTTGGGAACTGTTGCCGTGGGTATTATCTGACATCTTAAAACGAGGCAGATCCTGGAATGTATTTGCCTCTTCACAAAAGCCTAACGCTGCTCATGTTTGCTGATTCAACCTGTTTGTTGTCAACGTAACTCTATTTTTACCATTCCTGTTTCAAAATGGGCACTGCTTCAGCTGCAGGGTTAATGTTGTCTGCTTCTTTGACTTTAAATTTGCCATCAGCACCTGCCACTCTGCAACTGGAGTGGGGGGGGTCATTTTGAAATGGGTCACAATTGCCAAAAATTGCTGAGAAAAGAGTCTTCATTGTTTGTTGGAAAGGTTTTATTTTCATATAGATCAACTAATATGTACAACAGAACAACTAATTTTTCCCCTTTCTATTACGAGTTATCTTGTCCATGCCACAGAAGACTTATCTTGTAGTCTTTTGTGATGAGAAGCACTGGGCCACTTCTTCTATGTAAGCTTTTTTTAATATACCAGACCTTACCCCCCCCACACACTTTTTTTTTTTTTTTTTTTTTTTTCTTAGAGCAATAGAGAAGTGCTATCTGAAGCTAGGATCCCTAATCCCCAGGCTTTCATCTCCAATCTTTTTGTTGCTCATTGGAGAGGAAATAATATCAGAGCCACTTGGAGCTAGTGCCTTTATGCTGGCCATGTCATCAGCCTTCCCTGCCTGAGCTTCCCATACTTGAAATTTCTTTTGTCTTGGCTTGTGATGTGTGAAATAGAGGGGACAAATTCCCCAAGTGGCACCATTCACATCACTTGGTCAATGTTGCCAATTTAGTGCTTTTCATGTTTTGGCAGCAGGAAAGCCCAACATCTAGCACTATTTTCCAGCCACTGTTAGCTATTACTAATGGCTAACAGTTTTTTTTAGCAGGTTTTAGCATTTTTTAAATTCTTTTTCAAGGTTGATTTAGCACAATTTTTTTTCCCAGTTGGCTACACTGCCTCTGATAACCCATGTGGTCACTCATTTAGGTAGTGACCAGGGCTGGATGCTACTCAATTTCAGTGATTACACCAGAACTGGTGTATTGGCCGTAGGATCTTTAAATTTATCCCATGAATTGAAATAATGTGCATTTCTCCCCAAGTAGCTATTAATAGCTACTTATTGGAGTATTACAAACTGTCAACACGGGTTTCTTCAGTTTTTAAGCTAGTTTGGCTGGCTATGTATTTTGCATACACCAATGGAACTAGAGCAATGTAAGTTTATGTTAAATTGATCCCTTAGTTTGTGTCTGGCAGCATCCACGTTTGTTTTGAAAATTCATTCTTTTTTTTTTTAGGGATCACTGTCCAACAAAAGGCATATGGCAAGGAAAACATAGTTATCAACACATTAGTAGTATCTGGAAACGGAGTCGTCGGAGAAAGATTTATAGTTAGGATGGGTTAGGTACATGGAAATAAAAGTGTACAGTATTGACAGGAACAAGAAAATTCTTTTGTTTCCAAAGAAAAATTGAAACTGAAGTCTTCTTGTGGTACAATTTTTTAAAATCACTGTAATTAGAGCCTACAATTAAACTTGGATAAACTGCGGTTGATAACGCAATTAGTTTAACCAAGTTCTCCCCCTAGTGTTGCTTAGTAGTTGTCTTTTGATGGGAAAATTCTGACAAATTAATAGCCATTCCTCCCCTATTTCAAAAATGAATAAGTGGGGGTAGATGGAAAGTTTTCCCAAAATCAATGAGTGGTGAGGTGAAGGGCAGTTTGTATGGACCCAGTTATGGATGCTTTTAATAAACAGGAGAAAATTTTCTTTGTAACACTTTGGATTGTCTTCTCAGAATAGATTAATATCAAGTCTGGTTAGTCACTCGATAGAAACCCTCGCATGAACAATATCTTTTGGCAGCATATTATGTTGGGGGTGGTCAATCAGAGAATTGTAAGAAAGGGTGATCAATGAATAAGTTACCTCTCTCACCTTTTGTTAGGCAGTGATCCTTAAAGAAGACTGAATTTTTGTATTTTGTTGGGAAGTGGTATGCTGCCGGTATTAGGCCACACACTTGGCTGGGGGGGAAAGGGAGTAACATATACTTCCTCAGTATAAAGTGTATCCCCAAGTTTTAGGTTGAAAAATCTGGAAAAAATGCATATTATACACAAATAATTTGGGGTAGTTAAATTTTTGTTTGCTCTTTCAAAATATCAAATTTCTTTGCAGTGTTTGGGGTAATCAATCAAAAAATTTGAAACGGGTGACGAATGATTAACTTAGTTCTCTCGCAATTAGTTAGGCAGTGATTGTTGAATGAGTTTAAATTTTCAAAAGAAAATAATGTGACTACTGCCCAAAACAAAGGAGTCATTTTAGGATAAACTTACACTGCAAATTGAACCCCCCTATCAAAAACCTGGGAATTTAGAAAAAAACAAATAACTTTTTGTAGATATTAGGTGTAAATGTTTGTATTTTGAGCCCTCTAGCTCAATTCGTGTGGCCTGTACATATGTATGTGGATTATTAGGACTATTTTCCTTGTCTTTGTCATTTATTAGAAAATATCAACTGAAAATGTTAACATAGGTTTCTTCAGTTTTTAAGCTTGTCTGATTGACTATGTATATATCATGTATACAGGCTATACCAATGGAGTTAGAGGGCTAAAAATTTGAACATTTACTCCTTATTATCCCTAGAAAAAAACTTCTTTTTTTTTTTCTTTTTTCCTAAATTTACAGCCTAAATAGGTTTTTAATGCAAAGTAATTTCATGTTAGATTGATCCCCTGGTTTCTGTCATGACTGTTTTTTGAAAATTCATCCATTCTTAGTGATCACTATTTGACAAGAGGCTAGAGCTGTAACTCATTCATTAATGATCCCTTTTTTCAAATTGTTAATTGATCACCCCAACATGGTATGATGCCAGTAGTGATTAGTCGTGTGCAAGTTTCTATTGAGTGACCAACCACATCTGTTTAGATCTCACAATTCGGGATGAGTAACCGCCAGCTTTCCTCAGGTGTTTTGTTCTAGAATGTTGAATGTTGTTCTAGCAGAAGGTATGCATCCTCTCTCCTACATGGCATGTCTAATCTGTTTCCATCTCTGAGTTCTCGGAATTATCAGTTTGGGATCTCTGCACTAGCCTTTTGATTTCTAGTTGAGCTTTGCATGTACTCACTTCTCTCGGCGCACACCCACAAGTTCCTACATGTTAATAATGTTAGTCAGAGCATAGTATGTGGACAGATTCCTTCAGTCATCTTGTGTGTATATATATATATATATATATATATATACACTTTTCCACTTTCCCACTTTCCTCTTTCCCTGTATGTAAGACCTATAAAAACAGCGGTAGAAGGGTGGCTATCTTAGTTCAAAGCAAGGTTGCCATTTTGACACGCTTATTGACAAATTCTGCCTTTTAAAATGCATTTTGACCATGATCTTTTTGGTTGGGCCGGATTCATTTTTCTTTTTGTTTTGAATTTAAAAAACAAAACTTACTATAATGTATTGAAACGATGTCTAAAACTGATACTTTATTATTAGTAGTAATATCTTTTGAACTTGTCTGAGGATTGATATGGGATTAAGGATTTTATAGTTTACTAGAGCTGCAGCTAACAATTCTTTTCATTATCGATTAGTCTGTTGATTTTTTTTCTGAATCGATTAGTTGTTTATAAATTCTACATGTACTAAAGAATGCCAGAAAATGGAGAAAACTGTCAATCACTGTCTTTCAAAGCCTGAAAAGATATCTCCAAATGTCTTGTTTTGTTCACAACACTTTGATTACTGTTCTAGAGGACTATGTTGGTGAATAATTTTTCAACTTTTGACTGATTAATTGCTGGTGCTCTACAGGTTAGATAACTTTTCACTTTTTTTTTTCCAAACCAATTTGACTGGAGCAAAATGGAATGAATTAAAAGCGGCACATGGGACTGCAGATACTCACTTATATGAGGGGTACCAGAACTCTGGGGAAGCAATATATTTAAGAAACTCTAAAAAATCTTTTAAAGATTTATAGGGAGGCGCCAACAATGATATAGTTATTTATTTGCACAGCATTGTAGTGGTATGTATATTATGCTACTAAATGGCAATGGGCAGGCCATGTTGCTAGAATGACTGACAACCAATGGACGTCACAACTCACAACATGGATCTCCAGAGATCACAAACAAAACCGAGGCTGACAGAATACAAGATGGAGACATGAACTGGACAAGTTTAGAAAATACTGGCTCCGCAACGCCCACGATAGAGAAGTGTGGCGAATCCTGGGGAAGCTCTATGTCCAACAACGGACGTTAAAAGACTGATGATGATGACTAACAACTATAGAGGATAATAACGAAATATAGAAACAACTTTCTGATTATGGGATGGTTTACATTTCATTTGGAAGGGAGGAAACTTGGTCTGGAGCCCTAGTGTACACCTGTCTCCTTCCACACATAGTCAGCCATACCAGATTTTAAAGTGTCTCCATGCATTACTGCTTTACTTTTTACCTCGTGTCTTATTTTCAGATGGCGGCTCATCGCACCCTTGTATTCTCTGCTACATCTACATGGAATATTATGCTAACAGTACTTTGACATGACTTCAAGTCATTTATTTATTTTGTGAGACATCTAACGTAGGCCCACTTTTTAATACTCTCCTGACGTTACTCCCTCCTGCTTATCAAAATTCAGACAAATATTTTCTAATATATTTGATTTTACTAAAGTTGGATTTTTTCGTTCTCTCTCTTTCAAATTTGCTTGGATAAGTTTGTGCATGTTATAATTCTTTTATTCTTCAAGCTCTAACCTTGACATTATAAGTTTTGAATGAAAAATAATTTTATTTCCAATTGCAAGTGGTCTCTTTTAGCTTCATAGATATAAATCTCATTGAGTTCAATGAGAGATGTAATTACATAGTGATGTGGATGTATTTGTAAAACTCTCCTGAATAAAGTTAATTTTGTAATGTTTTATTTTCAGACTCCAGCCAATAGGAACCAGCTAATCTAACTCCGACTCTTTCAGGGGAAAAAAAATGGATTTACCTTCTGAAGAAGTACAGCATGATTCTGAATTAGATGAAAAAGATCTTTCAGGAAATGAAAACTCTCAAGAACCAGTTAAATGCAACAAAAAGAAAAATCCTCATCAGTGTAAAATTTGCGGAGTATCTTTTCCAAAGAAGGATTTGCTTCTGATACACAAATGTAAACATCCAGGTGAGAAACCTCACATTTGTGAAGTGTGTGGAAAATCTTTTCCTCAAAGTAGGGAATTAGAAAGTCATATCAGAACACACACAGGGGAGAAACCTTATGAATGTTTAACATGTGGAAAAGCCTTTTCAGAAAACGGATCTTTGAGGAGGCATAGGAGAATACACACTGGAGAGAAACCTTACAAGTGTGAGGTGTGTGGTAAAGCTTTCTCTGATAACAGCCATTTGCACAGGCATAAGAGAATACATACTGGGGAGAGACCACATCCTTGTGAGGTGTGTGGAAAAGCATTCTCTCGTAAGTCTCATCACAATGCGCATATGAAAACTCATAAAAAAGATACGTTATATGTGTGTGATTTGTGTGGTGAGAATTTCTCTGATGAGTACCGCTTTCTTTTCCATTGGAAGTCTCATGTGGAGAGTGATCCCGAAGCTAAAAGTACAACGCCCGATTTGAATCAGCAAAGTTCTGGAAAGAAACAGTTCTCTTGCAAGATTTGTAGAATATTTTTCTCTGATGAGTCTTCTTTGAAAGCACATGAAACAGTACATGCTGAAGGGGGGATATTTCAAAGTGAAGCATGTCTGAAGAATCCACCATGGAATATCTCCATGCTTGATGACAAAATGAATGCAAAACCATACAAGTGTGAAGTCTGTGAAAAAACCTTTACCTTGAAAAATAACTTGAGAAAACATATGAGAACTCACACTGGTGAGAAACCATACGAGTGTGATATTTGTGAGAAGGCGTTCTCATTGAAAGGTAACTTGATTATTCATTTACGGACTCACACAGGAGAAAAACCGTATAAGTGTCAGATTTGTGAGAAAGCCTATGGTGATCGGAGTACTTGGAACAGACACTTGAGAACACACACAGGAGAGAAACCGTATGAATGTAACATTTGTGGAAGAGCTTTTTCTGATAACAGTCACTTGCATCGGCACGTGAGAACTCACACTGGAGAAAAAACCAAAGTATGTGATGTGTGTGGAAAAGCTTTCTCAAGGACAACAAATTTGCACGGACACATGAGAACCCACACTGGTGAAAAACCATACAAGTGTGAAGTGTGTGGAAAATCCTATTTTGATAGGAGTACTCGAAATAGACATATGAGGACACACACTGGAGAAAAACCGTACCTGTGTGAAGTGTGTGGAAGGGCCTTTTCCGAAAACAGTGTTAGACAACGGCATGAAATGACCCATTGGGTCAGTGAGTAGGAAGCAAATCTAGATCGGAGCTCATTGTAACTTTTCAAAGTTTGTCTACGTCTAAAATCCAGAAGAATTGTTTGATATGAAAATCCCAGTCTAAACTATTATTTACCTTTAGCTGGGAGAAAAAATGGATTCATGCCTTTCCTAATGGCACTAGTATGAAGTGAATGCAAGCAGATTTGGACAGAATTTGAACTCGGCTCACCGATTCTATTTTTTTTTGTAGTTAATCATTACGCCAATTCAACCCCCTTCAATAGCTGTTAGAAATATAATTATCCTTGAATTCAACCCAGAGAAAAAAGATTAATCTCAAAATTAGAAATGGATCTGAAATCTTGATGAATTACAAAACAGAGTATTTTTATCAACATTCTGAAATCTGAGCTCGCAGATACTGTTTTTATATTGGAGCACATTTCTGATTTTCATAGGTATCTGCTCAGTATTCAAGCATTGTAGGGTTAACCTAATGGATACACAGCTTGCTCAAATCACGGCAGGTTTTTGTTGATTTTATATATGTTTGCTTTAGCATGACGGAAACCAACCAGTAAACCAACAAACGGACATAAAAAGTGATGATGGCTTTTAGAGACCATCAACCAATACTGTCAACATAGGTTTCTTCAGTTTTTGAGCTGGTCTTGCTATGTATATATCATAATTACAGGCTGCACCAAACAAACTAGAGGGGCTGAAAATTTAGATATTTACTCCTTATGATGTTCAGAAAAAATTTTTTTATTTTTTGAAAATTTTCCCCCCTCTTAGTAGGATGTTAGTGTAGGACTTAAATTTGAGATGTAAGTTCATGCTACATTGGTCTTTTGGATTTTGTCCGGCAACATGGATGTTTGTTTCTAGAAAATTTGGACTTTTCTAGTGATCTCTGCCCAATAAAAGGTGTGAGAAGGTACTCACTCATTGATCACCACTTTTTCCAAATTTTTTAATCGATCACCTTCAACACGGCATGCTGCCGAAAGACATTGACCACATGATGTTTTTTATTGAATGACTAACCAGACCGGTTATATAATAAGATTTGATGAATCGTTTAATGGCTTCCAGATTTGCCCACACAATGAAAAACTGCTCGTTAGCCATGCTTAGATTTTTCAAGCGATTGTTGAATTTGGGTTTTAGCTGAAAAAAGTTTTCCTCAAAATTACGGAAGAAAAAGTTACAAAAAAAAAAATGACTTGCCAAGTCAAACATTGATCAGGATTTTTACCATTAATACCAGTCCAGCTGAACCCATGGAAATTCCACGGGTGTTGACAACCAAGATTATCCATTATCTTATGTCTCTGCTCTTCATTCACCCTCTGCCTGTCTCTTCTGATTCTCTCCCTTATAATTTACAATCTTCTTTGCTTGTCCATAATTCTTCCTGAATGTTATACAAATATGGATCAGTTTCATGTGCAAAACCTTCCTACCCACCTCAATAAACTACCTAATATTTTTTTCTCTCCTCTCTTTTTATACTTACTAAACTACCTAACCTTTTATTCCCTCTCTATCTCTTCCTCTTTCCTCAGTAAATTACCTAAGATTCTTTTTTCTTCCTACCCTCCTGTTAAAATTGGCAGTTAGGAAGTAACAAGCAGAATACTATTATAGATTATTGGATAAAAACCAACTAATCTTTTAGACTGGTTGGGTATCCCTTGTCTAAAGCAATCAGCCTATTAGAATTGTGACTTTTATGACTTATTAGCGATGCCTGTTGCTTTGTTAACTGGACACCAGAAGTTGTGGTCTCTGGTATATTTACTCAGTGATTTTTAAGATTAACGCAAGGTATTGTTAAACATCTTTAGTTTAAAAAAACAAAATTGACTCACACGCAGCAATAGTGGTAGTTGTAGTTATGTTATCAGCAGCTAGTAAACAAATACACATTCACACAGTAGAACAACCTTCTGTGTTTGCAATACTCCCTTCCTCTCTTTCTTTTCGTTGTCACAGACGTACAGCTCAAAAATTATATTAGGTTGTCCTACATGAAATGGCTGAGTATGAGATGAAAAATATACCATGTGATACTCTACAGTCCTTTCTGTAAATTTTTAGCAGAAGCTCGGACAATTGTCCTTGTATTGATTTCCACAACATCCCTTGAATTCTCATCATCAACAACTGATTGAGGGCACCATCAAGGGTCACTGTCCAGGCTCATATCTCCGGAACGAAATTTGTAAAAATGTTCTTTCTGAGCAATTTCCCATTCCGAATTCAACATTGCTGTTATTGAGAGCTTGAACAGCATTTTTACCATGTGCAAACTCCTACTAAAACAATAATCTGATTTTCTTTGAGGACAGCATCCATAAGCATGAGGGATCCTAATTTGAAAATTCAAAAGAAAGCATGTCATATATAATCAGTAAAATGAATATAACATTTTCTGCTTCTGAATTTGTCTAAATCATAAAGACAAATACTGAAAAACGGCATTTTTATGTGGGACAACCTAATATTAGGGATTGATCCCTCTTTAATGGACATCTTAATCTTGGCAATACTAGATCCCATCAACCATTTTGAAAGATTCTAATCTACGTCAAAAGAACATTAACAGTCACTAACTCTTGCCAATACATGATTCAATTTTGTATATTTTTCTGACTTTATATATTTTTACAATAATTATATTACAATCAGTTATATTTTTTTTTTTTTTCTTTCAGTGTATGATTTTGTATTTTACACCATAAATAAAACATATTCTAATCTTGAAACATTAAACTGAAATCTTGGCTTGAAACTCGGAGATGCTTAGCCCAGTGTTGAAATGAATATTATATACAAGAGCCCTTACCCCCAAATGGCCGGGATTTTACTCATCCCTGGTCAGAACTTTGGAGAGAATTTGTGGGTCATTTCGAACTTGTTCCCTTGAATCGTGGCACACAATCCCATCAGTTTGTATCCTGCTTTGTATCTTGTGTTATGTGCTACGGATGCACAAAAATGTAAAAAATATTTTAGTGTCTTAAAAGCAATGGACAGTTGAAGCTTTCTTAGCGAAATGTAGGGAAGGTGGACCCAGTCACAAGAATAGGAGAATTAATGGATACCAGAATTTGGATAAGATACTATTATCACTGAATAATACTGTCTAATCCATATTTTGCTTTTCTTTCATTAAATTTCTTATTTCTTCCTAATTATTCATCATCGAATAAGTGAGGGTGTAAAACTTTACCATTTAAAATCAGGATCACCTCGTCAACCTTGTACAAAAAAGGCTTTCACTATTCATCACTTATTATAGACATTAAAATATTTTTGCGTTGTTATGCATCTGTAGCACACAGCACACTCAAAATACAAAGCACCATGTGCCACTGGATCAAACGCTTGCTTTACCATTAATTTATATGGGATTCTCTAGCATTCCCAGACTCCAAAAGTAACCTAGCGTGAGATTTTCACTCCACTCCAACTGAAATTTTGAAAGGGTGCATAGATTAAGGGCAGGTTTGCAGGATGTTTTGAGTACCCTCAAAGAACTTTAAGATAGAGAAAGGTGTAAAGCTAAGCAGTCAAGCATACTCTTGTATTTCAAGTCTTCCACATCAGCCACAAAAGATGACATAGAAGAAGATTATTTTTTTCTGTCTGGGAACACTCAAAGATTTTTGCCATATACATAAAATATAATGGTTGTTGCTTTTTATCTTTTCAAAAGTGGAGGAAACCTGTATTAATACAGGTCCTTTGTAAAAGCAAACATGAAGTGGACATTCAATACCTGTAATAATAATTCAGGTTATTCTATAGATTTTTTTCTAATATTTTATTTTCTCTATGATAAACTTTTTTGGTAAAGTTTTTGAGACAGATGTCTAGGATGGAATGTATTATTAGAAATGATTGTGACTGATCACCAGTAAAGAAGATAACATTTGTTACTTTCTTATTTTAATATTTTTCTTTACTAGATGGAGCATATATATTTGTTTTACCTTTCAGTGAAGATACTGCTTTAATTAATTTTTTCTTTTTTTTCATTGGTGATATTTCAGACAATGCCATTTTCAAACTGAATTGGGAATGTTATAAAATTTCTTGTTCCATCATTCTCCTGACACAATTTTTTTGTCTACTTTTCATGAGTGGAATCCAAGATTGCGTTGTTACCAATTTCCTGTCATCTTGATCCACAAGTGTTTTGTTATTTTTAATCTTTTTTTTTTTAATCGAATTTGAATTGTCTTTTAAGTGCTTCCTTTGATTTATAACCAATAAAAAATTTTCTTCAATTAAATGAAGCAGTATGTTTGCCAAGAAGAAAAACATACTAATCATCACCATACCACTGGGGATGTCAATTTAAAACCATTATTACTTTTTGATTACTCATTACCTTCATGTTAATTTTTAGTTAGAAACTGTCTACATAAGCTGGTGAAACTTGCCGACTCCGTATATATATATATATATATATATACACACACACAGAGCCTGCAAGTCACACGCACACATATATAGGCGTATAGCCCATACTAATGGAGCAACAGGACTGAAAATTGTACCATTTACTCCTTGTTATGTCTAGAAGAAACAAAGTTCCACCCCAACTTTGTTTGAATTGGGGAGGGGTCATTTACAAAGTAACTTTATGATATATTGGTCCATGATTTTTTTTTTTTTTTTTTTTCCTAATCTGACTTTTCAGTATCCTTCAAAAGGCAAGAGAAGTAACTTATTCATTAATCACCCTTTCTTCCAAATTTTTATTGATCACTCCCAACACTGTATGCTGCCAAAAGACTTGGCCACTTGTTGTTTTAGTAAAAAAAAAAGAAGTGATTTTTTTATTTTTATTTTTTTCATTCATTATTTGTTTATTTTAAACCATTCAAAGTGTTTTTATCGGATAATTGAACCTCTTTGTTTGTGTTGTAAACAAGATGTTTTGTCTGATCCATTCTACAACCTTTGGGTGTATTATCCAACTGTGATAAACAGAATTTCTCCAATAGTAGCATTGCCATAATGTTGGATTTGGGTGATATCTTTTTCTCTCCTTGTTAGGCCTGGATTTTTATATCTTATCCCTGTTGAGTAGTGGAATCTAACGTTATAGCATTGCTATCATTGTAAAAATTCTGTTCATTACCATCACATTCAGATAGTACTCCTGAGGAAGGCTGTAGAATGGATTGACCTAAAATATTGAGTTATCAGCACAAGCAAGGACTTCAATCGTCAAAAAAAAAAACTCTTCAAATATTAATGACCCTTCTCAAAACTGTAGACTGTATCTGATCTTTGTACTAGAGTAACAAACGTTAGCTTCTTTAGAGCTGATTGGTCTAAATTAGTTTCAATGATACAATTCATTTTTGGCAACTGAGTCATGAAACTTTGCTACTTTTTTCATATTTGAGACATGATCCTTACCAGAGAATGAAATCCTTCCATGAAAAACTCAGCTGCCTGTCATTCATACCAGGAAGACATTTTTTTTTCTTCTCAGCGCTACCTTTTATATCACCTACAACAGCTACCACTGTCACCTCTGCTGAAAAAGTACTTAACAAGGAAAACTTGTCTAAGAATTATGTTTACTGTAAGAAGTATTTATAGGAAGAATGCAGAATTTTTTTTAATCTGAATTTTTTTTGTGTGTTTTTAGAACCATAGATTTTTGTCTTTAAAGAAGAGAAAAAACCCAGTGAAAGTGGAATCAAATTAATTTGGTCAAATCATATCTTACTCCCTTGATTACTCCTAATCCTACCTTATCATTTTTGTTAAACTAATCACCTAATTTCAAAGCACAGAAAACAAATGTATACAATGATAGTAATAATAACCACGGCTGAAATTAGCTGTAGTTGTAATAGTATTGTGGAGAAACTAAAGCTGTGCTGTTCAGTGTGTGCTACTGCAGATGATTTCGCTGGTATATAAAGAGTAATACTTCATGTCTCCCTCATTATTTCATCAAAGGTTTATGAGCAGAGATGGTTGATGTGGGTAGTATAAAAAGTTGCACCCTTTTCTTTTTATTCACAAAGCTGACAATGTTGATCTGGAACAGGAACTACCATTTTTATACTTTCTCATGTTTAATTTGGCAGAATAAAATATTTTAAATTAATTTTTTGTTTTTTTGTTATTGAATGAGTGAAATTAAGTCATTTGGTGGGAAGAATATAAAGTTAGTCAGTGACTGTGTTTCTTTTAGCAGTAACGTCCAATGAACTGAATAGGACATTGGAATCCACAAGAGGAAAACCTGGGGCACACTTGATGGGCCAAACAAATTCTGGAAGTGAACACTAAATGATAAGATGGAATGAGAGGTCTTCAGAGCCTCTGTTGAATTTGTTTTGCACAAGTTGGACACTAACTAAGCAACAAGAATCCGCTTCGGATGGTGTGTACATGGAGAATACTTCAGCTGGGGGAAAAACACCTGACAAAAGCATTAACACAGACATCTCTTTTTATAACAAAGAGAAGCCTCTGCCTTGCTAAACATTCTTAGCACAGAAAGGACAAACTTGTGAGTGAAACATTGCTATGGTGCCTATCACGTTAGTTGGCAGAATTCCCTTCTATGATGAAGCAAATGTGTCAGGTGCATCTGAAAAGACCTCTCAACCTGATGATAATGATGATTGAATCTTTCTAATAGGAAACTAGGGGATATCTAGTCATATATGATGGTACATAAGACACAGTAACATTGCTAGAGATTCTTGGGGCAGTGGGCAGGGCTCCATTAGACATGTACTATAACTTAATAGGTGAAGAACAACACAAAATGCTGAACTATTATTTCTGCAATGTGTGTACTTAAAAATGAATTATTGTATGATGTAGAAATACAACCGATGAACTGTTGAAATTTAGCTTTTGGGGGCCAGGGGCACTTTTGAATAGTCTCTCCTTCCTTCAGTTATGCCTTTAGACAGACATCTAATTTTTTTTTCTTTAAATATTAATATTTGACAGCTTCCAATTTGTTGGTATTATGATTAGGGGGCTGTCTATTGAAACCTAGATATGAACAGTTGTGGCACTTGAATAAGTTACAGTGTACGGAAATCCCCCCCCCCAAATTCTTGTAAAATATTCATCTTATAGTCCAGCATATATAGTATTGTTTGCTTCTAAAAAATATTGATTTCAAGGATTTTTGTCACTGGCATAACTAAGCTGCCAGGGACTATCGTTTGTTATGAGTGGTTGCCATATTATTTTATCTTACATAAAATGGCTGTTTATGAAGTGGAAAATAAAAAACAACTTGTAAACAAGTCTGGTTCATTAATGCTCTATTTGCTTCAATAACTTCTTGCCGTTGAGCTTTAAGGGAAAGAACTATTGCTTCTATTGAAACTAAATGCTGTGGTTACTGCTTCTTTGTTGGCATACTTCTATTGTGGAGAAAAAGTTTGAGGAGTCAGAAGCAATGATGATCAGATTGAGAAAAGTCTAGTGAATATGGATAATGATAGATTTCATAATCAAGCTTTGTCTTGGTTGGATTGCCAATGTCAGGTCTGTTTACCAAGGCTGAGTATTTTCTAGTTAATCTCAAAAGTATTTCATCAATTAGTTGGCAGTGTGATTGAACTTCCAAATGCCAAATTGATGTCCTTGAGAGAAGCATTTGAACAGCATTTTCACTGAGTTTGAACTCCTACGTAAACAACAGTCTGTTATTTTTTTTTTGAGAACGGCATCTCCAAGTGAGGGATTATCTTATTAAAACTGATACCATGAATCATAAGTTTAAAGATTTGAAATGTCATGTAATCATTTGAATTTGTATAACAACATTTTCTGCCTCAGAATTTGTCAAAATTGCAATCATAAAGACAGAATGAGTGCTTATTGGCATTTATGTGGGACAACTTGATAGTTGTCTCCTCGATAATAGGACTGCATCAGGACCTACTATTTTGGACCCCATAACCAGCTGATTCGATTTTCCAAAATTTTTTTTTTCATGTATAAAACACCATAATTTTTTAAAATTCAATTCTCTGTCCCTCTCTCTCAACCGTTTTCTGCTGGGGACCTTTATTAGAAAATGTCAACTTGAACATGGGTTTCTTCAGTTTTTAAGTGGTCTGGGTGACTATGTATGTATTGCGCGTACAGCAGAGCTACAGAGCTGAAAATTTTAACATTTACTTCTTATGTATGAAAAAATATTTTTTGCTTTTTGATAATTCCCCCCTAAATAGGTTTTTAGTGTGTGGGGGGAGGTTCAATTTACCCATTCTTCACATCTTGTGATTTTTGGGGGTTTTTTTTGTTTGGGGGATTGCAAAACATTGCATCCCCCTCCAGTCAAAATTTGGCTCACTGTAACTTCTGGCTTTTCCCAAAGTGATTTCAGACCTTGGACAAAATTAAGGAGAACACAATGCGATAACTGATGGCAATCCTGAAAGAGGACTTTACCGATTAGTTTGGGGAGAAGTAAGTGTACGTGTGAAAAGGTACCATCAGGCTTCTTTTTTTTTTTTGTTAACATCAAATGGTTGAATTCTCTCTGGACCAACAGAATCTTAGAAAAAAGTTATATTTATTTTGATAATTAGGCTGGAAATGAGTATAAAACGTTTCTAGCCATATAGTTAGCCGAAAATGGCAAAGATCTTGCCAATTTTAGCCATGAAGTTAGCCGATTGTATGAAAGATTTAGCCAATTTTTAGCCATGGAGTTAATTGAAAGTGGAAAAGATAAAGCTGATTCCAGTCTTGAAGCTGGCCAAAAGTGGGAAAGATTTAGCCGATAAAGTTAGCTTAGAGTGGAAGAGATTCAGCTGTTTTTAGTCATAATGTTAGCCAAAAGTGATAAAGATTCTGCTGGTTTTAGCCATTTTTGAAATAATCTAGCCAAAAAAATTCATATTTGTGTAGGCAAAACTGTTTTGGACGTGAAGTATGATAGCGATCACAAAAAAGTGCAGAGACGTTTAAATATTGGATTAAACAAAAAATTTAGTTTATTCAAAGGTAATCAAGGTTTACCTTAGACGAGGGATCTCCAGTGGGGGAAGGTCCCAACGGAGGGGGTCTTGGTAGTCCAAGAGGGAAATAAGGCTATTTGGTATAATGAAAGTTGGGGGGAATGTTTTTGGCTTAAGTGTAGTCAGGATGTGTGATGCAAGATAGAGTCTATCTGTGCAACCTAAGGTCTGAATTTTCCTTTCCAGTGTTGCTTATTGAAAATGATGCATTCTCTCACAAACAGACCCACATATCAGAATACCATTTGCAGAAGAAAAAAAAAAGAACTAGGATAGGATCTAAGTGTATAACAATTACGGTTGCAGAAAACTCTTTTTTGACCAATTAATTAGAATTTCAAATAATGATTTCCTAATTATTTTCACTTGCTTTTTTTTGAGTGACGAATATGCAACAGAATTATCAGATTAAACCAATTTTCATGATAAAGCTGTCTAATTATATGCAAAATAAGACGGGTCTGGTAAATCACTCAATAGAAACCATCTAGTGACCAATGTCTTTTGGCAGCATGCCATGTTGGGGATGATCAATTGAAAAATTGGAAAAAAGGAATGATTGATAAGTTACTTTTCGCTCCTTTATCTCGAGCAGTGATCACAAGAAAGTCTGATTTTTCTCAAAATGATAAGCATGCATCAACTAAGGGATCAATTTAGCATGAACTTACATTGCAAATTGAACTCCCCTCCTGAAATCTGATTTAGGGGAGGAATTTTCAATAAACAAAAAAATCTTCTTTTGTAGATGTAATGAGGAATAAGGATATTCATTTTCAGCCCTCAAGCTCCATTGGGACAACCTGTTTGCAGTGGCAGGACTATGGTTGGATTTCTAGAATCTTGGTGATCTTTTGTGCTAATACTATTCATCAAGATTCTACTATATCATTGAATGTGATGGCATAAGCCTAAAAATCCAATGAGAACTTCTGGAGATATTGTGTGGACATATACTGAAATGGAGGAAAAGAATAGAAAAATATCTTTCAATTGAAAAATATTCCTGTATCTATCCCCAAATTTAAACAACTCTTCCTAGCCCAATTGACTGCCATTCCACAAACTTTCATTGAAATTCATCAAGTACTTTCAGGGATATTGTGTGTACCAACCGATATTCTATTAAGAGAAAGGATTACCCAGAAACTGTATGGAAAATCTTTAGGCATTCATGGATGGTTTCTAATAATTATTTGAAATTGATCTCTGTTACAACTGACTTTAATGGAAAAGGGTTGAATTAGTAATCTTACAGACAGAAGCAAGGAATGACCTTGAAAAGGTTGAAGACCACTGCTTCCGACAGTACAGATCATTTAGTGATGATTCGTAAGATGAAATGCGGTTCTAAATATAGACCTCTGCCAACAAAATTGGGAGTGATATATGTATTTACCTGTGTCCGTTGTTCTGCCCACCTTTCCATCCACACTACATCTCCAAAAGTTCTCTATAAATTTCCACTAAATTTTGTTGAAGGTTTTATGATGGGCTACGGAAAAGATGATAAAATTTGGAGCAGATCCATGAACAGTTACCTATCCTGTGTTGAGAGGTGGACCATATATGTATTTATCTCTGTCTCTTGTCATGTCTGTCTATCTGTCCACACAATATCTCCAAAAGTTCTCTATATATTCAGATATATATGTAGATTATTTTTTGAATTTTTTCAAAAAACCGTTTTTGACACCAGATAATTCAATCTAATATCCATTGTTATCCATTCTCACTCTTTCTCTCTCTCTCTCTCTTTCTTTCTCTCTTTCTTTCGATTATTGATGTTGGAGTAACAGAACCTGTCTCTCTTCTCCACCCCCTCTCTATCCATCACTTTAAACATTTCAAGTTTTTGTCTTAATCAGAAGTCTGAATTTGTCATTGTTGTTAGGTTAGGAGAATATATAAGAATACTATAGGAATGATTGATTCCTGCATTGTATGAGAGAAAGAGTAATAAATGGCTGTTGCTTAGATGCAGTGAGATGTTGGTGAAGACAAAGGATTTTGTCTCCACGTGATTTAATGTTAGCACCACATGCTGATGTCAATGCAGATGTAGAAAGGGGAAGGGAGATGTATAGAAAGAATATGTGTGCCAAGTATGATTGTGGATGCAGAGATTAAGCAGAGTAAAAAAGCCATGTGCAAGTATTTAGATGAAAGAATGAAATATACATTTAGTGTATAACATTTATGACAAATGGAGAATGAAAAGGAAATACAGCTAATGAAAACATGATTGATCGTGTAAAGAAGAGAAGAGATCTGTTTAGTTCAGAGGGTTATTCCTGTACATTTAAATGAAATATAGGAAAGGATAAATATTTAGGGGACACATGGCATAGTAGGTCTAATATCGTTTGGTTTATCTATCGAACGGAGCCTGATTAGTAATGCCTGTTATAATGAGTGAAATAGTTGACCAAGCTAGATTATAAAAATGCGGTTAGTTCAGGTTAGGTGCAAGAAGGAGCTAAAAGGGGTGAAATAGTAAATGCAGCATTTGTGTTGTTGCCAAAAATAGTAGTTGCAGTATTTGCATTTAGTAGGTATAAAGTTCTTGCAAATTCTCACTTCAAGGAAGAATAGGGTCAAGAGACAATAAATGTAGTTACAGTCAAAGAGCAGAAACTATGCTGGCTGTGAGTTTAGAGAGAGTTATAGGAAGAAGGCAACTGACTAGAAAGCTGGGGCAAATAAGCAATTAAACGCCTGAGTTCAGGGGTTCTATTAGGAGTCATCGTAGGAAGTGACATTTTAGATATTTAGCTAAAAGAAGGGTTTCATATTGAATTCTTCACTAAAAGTATAGGTGGCGCCACTAATATATGCTAGAAATACACAAGGGCTTATTTCATTCTAATAAATACATTTTATTGACAAAGTGAAGGATATTGCTCTTTCATATGATTACATGAATTTTTGAATACCTTATTTCATTGACCAAGTCAGATGTTCAATTATAAATGTACATTATTTCTAATTTCTGTATTTTATTGACAAAATCAAAGATGGCATTGTTCACCCATATAAATGTATATAAATTCTTTATTTCTTTATTTTATTGACAAAATTGAAGAAGATATTGTTCACTCATATGGATACATAATTTTTTCAATGCGTTTTCGCCAAATCTTGAATTCTTGTTGGTATTCCGTTTGAGGATCATATGTACTTTGAAAGGCCATTTTGTTGTAACCATTGAATATTTTCAGCTATCGCAGATTTTTATCGGCTATATAAGGGTTATAAAAAAAATGGCTAATTCTAGCCGGAAAATGCCTTCTGACAAGAATGACAACGTAATTGAAAAATATCGTTTTAACAACCTCCCACTTGAATAAGTCTAAACTGAGGCGTAGGTTGTTGAAGTGATTCGATATTCGTTTACCCGAATGCACGGCGATTGTAAAAGGGTTACCCTAAAAGGGAAAAGTTGAAGGAAAAAAACGATTAAATTATATCCGCTTAAGCTTTTAATTGTGAGGATAATTCATTATCAAACACCGTTCACATCCTTTCTAAATTTTCTTTCGGAAGAGCGGCAACCAGTCTCCATGCGAAATGTTTTCATTCAGAAAAAAATACTATAATGTGTTAAAAATGACAGTTTTTACTATTTCAGCCTCGGTTCTGACATTAAAAGAAGAGACATTTGCATTGTAGGACAAAAGTGAGTGTTTTCACGCAATCTTACATGAACTGTATTTCCAAAACTGACTTGTTTAATTAATTGTACTTTCCTTGTGGCTCGTTTCATACCAGCAGTAAACTGATTACCTACGACCCAGGGGCCCTTAGTATGACAATGAGCTTTAGTATGACTCTCTCTGACCTGAATCATCGACCAACCCTTCTTTTGAGTTGAATATAACACCGTTATATAGGTTATATCGTTTTAACAGTAATGTACCACTTATATTGTAAGGTTAACTTGAGATTCACCTCTTTTAACCAAGTTGTTAGTTTTCAATGTTTTACGAGGCGAAGAAGAATGTGATGTATCTGTAATTGTAAATTGGACTATTTCTTTCAGTCCGTTGTACGGAAGCGTGGCTTCGATGTATTACTTTCTTTTTGAAGGTTGTTATCTAGACTTCCTTGATATTTTAATGACGATTTTTTGTGCTTTCATCAATGCCCGTCCCCTCAATAATTATTGCGAGCACAAAGAGTTCGTCATTAAATAATCATCAAAGAAGCCCAAGCTTCACAAGGAAAGTAGCATTAATAACATACTCCAAAGCTTTACTTCCGTACAACAGACAGAAAGTAACGGTCCAGTTCATCATTACAGCTACATTGTAAATAGAATAACTCCTGCTCCGCCTCGTAAAACAGTCGAGTGATTTTTTTCTAAAAACTAACCAGTTTTTCTCCAGTGTTTGGAATTAATTTATTTTTCAAAAATTAGGTCTTAATTTCATTAAAATAGAATTATGTACTGATTTTTGCAAATCTTAAAAATATCTCAAATGGTGATTTCCTGATGACGTTGCATCCATATTGTTCATACTTTCTTTGTATTATTCCAGATATAAAAAAAAATATGCCAAAGTACTGAAATATCATTCAGGGTACTCATGTATACACACAAACCTTTTTCTTATTTGTTATTTATTTATTGCTCTTCGGGTCCCCTCCATTCTGGGCCTCTAGGCTTAAGCTTACTCCAATTAATAGTTTATTCTTTATTAATGTGTCTGGGGGGAGGCATTTGACTTGCAGGATGAATATTAGCAAGGGAATGAATGGGGGGGGATTCAGTTGATGTGGGTGTCATGGAAAGTATGACGGACAATTCAAAATGGCAGAGAAGTTAAGAAAACTTAGGAATCGCAAGGGGGGGGTGTCTTGGTGGGGATTGCAAGGAGAGGATTATGTCCTGGGGATCGCAAACAGAGGAGTGTGTCCAGGGGATTGCAAGGGGAGGAATGTGAGAAAGAACCATTGCTTTATACTGTTTTTTGGTTTGGCCATTTTGTAAGATTAGTCACCTTGATTATCAGGGTTGTTCTTATGAGGGAACAAACAGAGGTAATTGCTTAGACTAGGTTCACTAAAACAGGGGTGGTGTCTTCTGTTGATAAAAATCAAGCTGCTGCTAACTTATTGTACATCCCTTTGATTTTGCCCTTACGGGCAGCCATAGTTAGAATCGACAACTGTTAAAATGTCTTCATTCAAAGAAATTAGGATTGCCTTAAACAATGATTGCTTTTTTGACTATAGGTAAATTTATTCTATTATATAGTTATTTTTTTTTTCATATATGCATGTGATTGAACCTACCTCCACTGTTTTGGCTACAGACTTGAAAATTAGGATCAGTACTCTTGTAGATCCCTTCTAAAATGTTTTTTTCTTTATTTTGCAAAATAAAGGGACCTTATTGATTTGACAGGTTTATTAATAAAATGTAGATTCTCCAGAATCTATTTTGTTTTTTCATTACTTTTTAGATATTTTCCAGTGGAAAATGGCAGTGATGTCATAAATGGAATTTATTCTGACCATATTTATTTTTAGATGGTATTTTTTCACATGACCTCAATTATGTTCACTTACTGACTGTCATGGCGAGTTTTTATAAGTTCTAAAAACTGGTATGTTTTCTTTAGATATTGTGTGAACAAATGAAATAAAAATAAAAAAAATTGTTGATACTGTAGAAAAAATTGACCTTTGGAAGTTTCTTCATTAGATTTAATATCTTCTTTATTGGTATTTTGGTTTAAGATTCAGTTTTACAAAATTACGTATAAACTTTTTCATCTCTTTGAAAAAAGTTACTCCATTTCAAATGACCTGGTGCTTCCCAGCTAACCCTCTCAGATTCTGCTGGAAAAAAAATCACAGATGCTCCTATAACAAACTTGTGGAAAAATCCAAAATAACAGGTCTCTAATAGTTTTTGAATTAGAAATCTTTGAAATTTTACTCAATTTTATACTTTTTGCCAAATTAATTTTTCCATCCAACCTCCATTTATAGTTCTATTGATATGACTAGGGCTAACTTTGCATGTAGAATTGAAAAATGTAATCAGATCCAGTGTATCTCATATACTATTCCTCCGACATGGATCTGAAAATGACCAAAAATTCTCATTCAAACAATATGCAAGATAATTCAAGAGGGTCACCCAAGGAAAGTTCCTAAATTCAGGTTTGGAATGACTTTAACTTATATTGGGAGATCAAGAGGATTGGCCCTAAAGTGGGTTATCAATTTACAGTCTATACATAATGTAAAACCGAACCTTTATTTTTTGTCCATGTATGCTAATGTGGATTGATAATTTGGTGTCCATCTTTGTCAACATGGGATGATTTATTCTACTAGTATATAAAATGAACACTGGATTCTTCCACCTAAAGGTAACAATTTTGCTGATGGGAATATTTCCTTACCACTATTTGGAACAATGGATTCTTCCACCTAAATTTAGTTACATAGACTTTTTTTTGCTCCATTATAATGAGGATTTTAGTGGCCAAATTATTCATGTACCTTTTTTAGAAACTTTCAATCAAAACTATGAAAATAAGTTTCTCCAGTTTTTAAGTTTATCCTGCTGGCTGGCTATGTATGTATATATCACATGTACAGGAGGAAACAATGGAGCTAGATATTTACTCCTTACTATGTCCAGAAAAAATTTTTCTTCTGTTTTATGAAATAGGATCTCGAGGGTTAATCAGCATAAATTTACATTGTAAATTGAACCCTAGCTTGTGCCTGCTAATTTTTTTGAAATTCAGATTTTTTAGTGATCACTGCACAAACAAAGGACAAAAGAAGTAATTTATCCACCCTTACTTCCAATTTTTTAATTTATCACCCCCAACACAGTAGGTTGCCAAAAGATGTTTGTTACATGACTGTTTCTGTTTAGTGACTAACCAGACCTGTCGTCTTTTTTTCTTTTTTAGTTATAACAAGAATGCAAGGATCTTTTCATTAGAAATATCATCCATACCCATGATGGCAGCCGAGGCAACTGTTGGAGTTGAGATGTGCGATGGTTGTGAAATAGATTTGAAAACTTTTCATTTATGGACAGAAGATCGTGAGAGATTGTTGGAATTTTGCTACAAACACGGATTGTTGAGAAGAAGTGTGAGATGCCCTTCTTGCAATTCGGAAATTCTTCTCAACGACAACAATCTTTACCGATGTGATAAAATGCTGCTCAAAAGGGGACAGACAAAAAATAAACGAGTTCGATGCAGATTTAAACGAACGGGGATGAAAAATACCTTTTTTGATCGATCGCACTTGAAGATAGGCCAAATACTGGAGATTGTCTACTGGTTTCTTCTGGGAGGTGTGTCTCAGGTCGAGATCTGCAATCAAATGAGCATTGCCCCACAAACTTTAATGGATTGGTACAGTTTTTGTTGGGAGGTTATCGTCTTTTGGCATAAAACTTTCACCCAAAAACCAGGGGTTAAAAGAAAAATTGACGAAATAGACAAAGCGTTTTCTTCATTTAAAAAGCAGTATCCACGAACGGGAGAAGGTTTCCACCAGTTTTGTGTTGCAGCTGGTAAACTGTACAGACCTGTTAAGTAAGGTAGGATTTCTTTTTGTCTCTGATTTTGAAAAGAATTCCCAATTCTAAGTGATAACTAGGTCAGTTATCAGTCAAGTTTTGGTATGAAAAAAAAACTAGGTCAGTAGTCAGTCATAGAATAGTTCAAACTCTTTGGCTTTATCATAAGGCAAACATCCTTCTGAAAGCTTAAATTGAAATCCAACGTATAATCTGGAAGTATTAAGATATAGGATGAGATTTCGTGGATGGGGCGGAAATATAATAGGAGAAATATCTGAGAATGAGCCCCTCTGTTTTATTTCTCAATTTTTAACCAGTTTTTTGTTTGTTTATACCTTGGTACTGACCGTCGGTATTTGTGTAAGTATGTCCATACTTACTGTAAATGTATAATGTTGTGTAATCAGCATGAATGTTAAATATTCGTCTTCGGATGGAATTCCATCTGAAGACAAATAAAGAATGAATATCTTGCTTTGGCAGTACGAAAATCGCAGAAGTAGCTAAGAAGTGCTTGAACATTTTGGCTTTTGTTGACCATGTTTAGCATCTTTTTGAGGTTATTTGGCCGTTTCTGACCTTTTTTTTTTTTGCTTTTATTTCATATAGCATTTTTTGACAGTCAAACTAGCATGAAAATATTTTTGTTTTGGCAATCCTGAGTTTCAGTCTTGACAATTTTCTCTGCTACTAAAGAGTCTGTTTCATTTCATGATTTTTGAAGATGATATTATATTCCTTACGTCATTGTGTATTCAAAGAGCGTGTTTGAAAATATTTAATTGCAATAGGCGGGTGATGCCAAAGGCTGCCTTGATAAACTCAATGCCTGTCACCAAGTAATCATAGGACACAAACAGATGAATCACCAACCAGGCTCTGTACAAGATGTGTAACTGCTTTCCACCTTCAACAAAAGTGACCTGACTACGGCGCTTCATGTTGGGTCATGTACTACAGATGCCTAAGAAACACAAAAAGCCCTTGGGATATGCAGTGGTAGGGCCCAACAACTATGAGGTTTGAAAAGGCCCTTAATACACAAACTTGCTTGGTATGTACTGAGCAGACCTCCTAGATGCTGAACTGGGAAAGACAAATCCTACTTTTTAAAACCTACTCCTTCCTCTGGATAACAACGCCCTGTCATTTGAGTATTAGCAGGAGTATTTATGCAATCATGTTATTCATTTTGGCAATTGTTGGAATAAAGCAGTTTCTTGGATTTTTTGAATGACTATTAGCTGACATGATAGCTAAAAGTGGCTAGATTGAAGAAAAATGAGGTAATCAGTATGCTAAACATGATTAAAGAGAATAATTTGAAAAAAAGGTTTTATTTTCATTATTTTATTAATAACTTATCAAAACGTTGTACAATTATTTGGATGTTTGATCTGACAGAAATAATCACAACTGCATTATATCCCTTTATAACTCTTTTTGAAGTGAGGTCTCATTATTACACGATGAATATATCATTTGGCCTAGACAGAGTAAATAGAATAAACGAAGCAGCCCATTTTCTCCAATTGTTTATTCTATTTGTGCTGTTTAAGCCAAATAATACATTTGCCATTTTGGAGTGTACATTGTTACTTGGAAAGGGAAGACCGCATTTCATATTTTAAAAAAAATCTACTCTATTCTAGTCATTCAAAATGGTTGTTCAAGAATTCAAAGAGAACACATAATTCTAAGGATTACCTTTATTTTTATTATTAGATGGAGAATTGCATTGTTATGAATTAAAAAATGATTGTTTTTTTGTTTTTGTATATTTCCAGGATTCAAACAGCCATTTTTGCTGAATGATGCAGGTGACTTTAAATGATAATGACCTTGACTGTAAAAAGTCCATTATAAAGTAAAAGACTGTCCAGATTGCATTGATTATTAAATAACTTCTTACTAAATGGAAGTAAATTAATGGAATCTGTAGCAGTTTGTCAAGAAGAGACATTCTTTCAGTGTGAAATATGTGGAAAAGCCTTTTCACGCCAGAGTAACATGAAGAGTCATTTGAGAAACTACACTAGGAAGACTCCATGTTCATGGGAAAACTTTTGCTGAAAAGCCTTTAACAATCAATACAGGTGAAATTCCCTCCCAGTTAATTTTGAGGACAGCTCAATTTGAAAAGTACTGTGCATAAAAGCACATAGGAGAGAGAGCATTCTCTTGTGACACTTGTGATAAATCAATTGGTTAAGATTTGGTTGTTAGCCACATACAGTTCTATTATGAGAGATCTTTTTGAAATTCCAATTTTAGTTTCTTTCAATCCATCAGATTCTTGAACCACTCATAAATGTTAAAGATTTCACGATGAGGATTGTATTTGAAATGTAACTATTATGATGAACTGGGCACTTTTTGTTAAGGTACAGCATTTTAACAATTTTAAAATATCAAAAATTTCAATTCTTTTGATGATTTAAAAATCTTTCATGGTTCATAGTTATAAAGAAAGTAAGTGGAAGATTTTAAAATTTCAATCCTTTTAATTTCAAATTTTTTAGGGTTTGGGTTTTTAAAAAAATGAAAAAAATATTTCAGATGGTTCATAGTAATATACTCATATGAATTTTCTAGGTTGCAGCCTTTGACCCAGAGTGCCTGGATATACACACGCACACACACACACACATTCAAAGAGGAGAGAAGAATCTGTAGCCCACTTGGGGCTATGTTTATTTGATGAAAATTTCCAAATGGTCTTCAAAGCAATGGTGACAACCCAAATGAGGGTCATACATATGCTCCTGAAGGATGTGAGATGGTTTTGAAAAAATAAAAACACCAAAATATTTTCAAAAAAGATTTCAAACTGAACATAAAGTGAAATTCAGTGAAACTAAATGAAGAAATACTGAAATTGTGTTTCTGTCTGGCCAAAAACATTCTGTGATCCAGAGACAAAAAAGTTTGGGAAAAGCTGATTTAAACTCTATCGATTTTATTTTTTTATAACTAAAATTTTTTTTTTCCCACATGAAATTTTAACCTGTGGTGCTTACCATATTTTTTTCTCTTTTGTTTCCTACTAAAAATAAATTTGATGTAAATATTGTGCCTTTCTTTTTTTTTTTTTTTTTTGTTCTTGCGTTTGCATTTTTGATTTACTTACTGATGAAACTGCTTAGTCACTCAATGGAAAATGTCACATGACCAATGTCTTAGCAGCATGCTGTGGTGGGGATGATCAATTAAAAAAACTGGAAAAAGGAGTGATCAATGAATAAATTATCTCTCTTTCATTTTGTTGGGTTTTGACTTCTGAGGAAAATTCTGAATTTTCAAAAATCGAGTATGAATGTTGCTGAGTACAAAGTAAGTGATCATTGCAAATTAAAACCACTCCCCACAGAAAATCTATTGAGGGGGAAATTTTCAAAATTCAAAAAAATAATTTCTGTAAGAAGTAGATCTTTGTTCATCCCTCTAGCTCTATTGGTGCTACCCCTACATGTGATGCATACATAGCCAGCCAGCCAACCAAAAATGAAGAAACCTATGTTGACTGTTTTGGTTGACGGTTTCTAATCCTCTTTTCTGTTGGCGGCGGGGGGGGGGGGGGGTAGGAGTTACATTTACAACACAATTTGCCCGTACACTGTGGACCCGTTTTAATGTTGCTCGATGTAAGGCAGAATCGCTTATAACGCAGCTTGAGCACAGACCTCAATTTTCATAACATGATTTTTCAAACTTGTGCAATTCACAATAAAGGTCAAGTTCTTGTTAAGTTTGTCACTCAAAATAATCGGTGAATAGAAAGGCCTCAGACGAATGTTACACATTGGGCCCATCAATGTTTATTTTGCTCCTGTTTGTGGATTAGATGTATTGAAACTAGAGAGGCCAAATAGGTTACACAAACTGTAAAAAGAAAATGAATTCTTCAAAAGCATTTCAGTTGTCAATGAATGAAACCCATTATCCCTTTTCCCTTTCATCTGTTGTTAAAAAGATCAAGACCAAACAAAATTGAAAGATGAAACCATTAGATTGGACATTCTGTAGTGGAAGTGGGGTAAACAACAGGATGCTTCCAAGGCTCGAAATACATCTTGATACTTGGAAAATTTACATTGCACACTTGGGGGATAGTTGTGTATTTACAATAAATGATTCTATTAGATTATTCAATATAACTTTACACCTATTTTCAGATTTGGATCAATTTGTAAAAATTGAAAATTTGTTAGACATGGTAGAAAATTATGGACTCCGACTTCTGCATTATAACTGGTCTGCTTTTGATTGTAATGGGTTCTCTAAATAAAAACTGTCTCATGACCAACGTCATTGGGCATCATGCCTTATTGGGGAGATCAGTCAAAAAATTGGAATAAGGGGTGATCAATGAATAAGTTCTCTTGCCATCTGCTGGATCACTGAAAAGTTTGAATTTTCAAAAAATAAGTGAGCAAAAACTAATGACTTAATTTCAGGGAGTTTGACTAGATGTGGCTTCTGTGACTCGAGAGGGACTAAGTACAGAAATCAAGGCCCAAAGAGAGAAGAAAAAGATATCACCCAAATCCGAGATAGCATTGCTTCCATTGGAATATTCTGTTTACCACTATCACATTCAAATAGTAAACACAAAGAAGGGCGTAATGTAGTTTGGACAAAACATTATGTTAACAACAGCAAGGAGTTCAATTGTTTGGAAACTAATTGCAATTTGGGCAGGATGGAAATGACGTTTTTTCTCCAGGAATGTGTAAAAGCCAAAAAGATTTCATGCAAGACTGTCAATTGAGAATGATGTACAGATGTGTCTCTCTGAAACTGAACCTAGAATTGAGTTATTTGTCAGAAAGAGGCAAGCTCATCTACCTCATTAAAGCAACGCTGTGCACGTTCCAACGAGATTCTTTCTCTCTCTGTATATTTCTCTTCTGACAACGCAAGAAGCTGAAAAGCTGAAATTCATTCAAAACATCACAGACATCTCAACAGAAATTTGGTGAAAAAAACATTTTAACATAAAACACTCTATTTAGGTGTACATCGAGATAGATATAATCTGAACCCCCCACACACACATACTTTTTGGGGGGCTCTTCAAATGAAACAGTAAAATTATATTTCCGCCAAGCAAAAAAAGCATTCTGTGTTCTAGGGTCATAGAAAAAAAGTTTGGGAAACGCTGATTTAAATTCTATCAAATTTATTTACTTGGCGACAAGGATTAGAGGTTTAACTGATTATTTTATTTCTATATTCATTTCTTTATTTAATGAATTATTCCTGAATTTAATATCACTTTTTGTCAATTATTAATGGGTATTTAAAACTTCATTAGATTATCTCATATTAAAGTATCTTAGTCCATTTATGCATTAATAGATTGTATATGTTTGAACCAATATCTACTACAGTTAAGAGAGGCTGTGTTGTCAAACACCAATCCAAGTCTGCGGTTGATTGTGTTTTTCCACTGTAACAATAAGAACAAGAAGGATCCTCACCTAATTTAGGGGGGGTAAACATTTCCCTTCTGATAAATCTTACATATCGATGAAAATTTGATGTAATTTTTTATTTATTATACTAAGACAGAGCCCGTTCCAAAGGTACATCTTTGGAAGTGGCCGGATTTTGTGGTGTGTGGAGTAGCTATTATTGTTATGTAAAATTTTCCATCTGTCTTAAGAAATTACAGCTTTTGGTCGTTTCTCTTCAGTGTTGGCAATCTGGATATTTTGTATCTAATTTCATTTTTTATTAGATTTCACGGGAGCCACTGATCCTATAAACTTCAAACTCCACCGCCTTGCCTTGTGTGTCAACTAATATATACAGCAAATGTTAACTTTATCCAATGTCCAGTTATTGAGTAATCGTAGTGCACACACATAAACATAGGTTTCTTCAATTGTAGTTAGATTATATAGACGATAGAGGTTGACCCTGCTGCAGATAGCCTGTTTATTCTCATTGAGTTTTCACACCATCAGAGTTTGGTGTCTCTTATTGAAGATCAAGTGACAGCAAGTGTCCTCAGGATTCTGATCGGTATCATATTTGACCTTTTCCAAGAAAGTTTGTTTTCTTCCCCTCCCATAGACATGACTGATGACCTTATCGTCATTTTACTCAATTTATTTGTCTCTGACAGAAGAAAAGCTGAGGACAATCATTCGCTATGGGTTTCTGTTGTGGTCGTCTGCTTTTTCTCAATTAGATAACTTGGAACTGAAAATTATCTGCTTTTATAAGGATAGTTCAGCTCCTGGGGTGGGATTTGATGATATAGAGGGTGTAAGATTAATTTCTCTCTGAGGATCAAAATCCTTTAGATTCCTGGAATCCAACCAAAATCTTCCCTTCTGTGGCATCAGTCCTTGTATACTCACAATCTACTTGGTTCCTTTCTTCTTTATATCATTCAACCAAACACCTACTTCTCAGCATGGGTGTAAAGGGGGTGGCCTTTAGTTGAGCTATAATCAAGTTTAGGGAATCTGCATTTTATTTCCCATGGAGGAAAATCTGATAAGAATCAGGGAATCTTTCCAAGTCCTTTCTGGGACGTAAAACAAACATCCCATTTTTCTAGCCTGAAGCGCTTTTCAACTTGGGCTTTTGAATAAATTTCAAAACATAAACCTGATTTTCTCTTTTCTTAGTTAGTTTTGGGAATATTTCACTTCTCTTCTAAAATTCTAGTTATAACTCATCCCTTGCAAAGTCCTGGTGGCTATAATAACATAGCCTATGCAAGAAAAAACAAAACAACTTAGCTCTATATTTTGTATTGAAAATTGACTAAGTATTAAAAAAAGAATACCTCTAAACGAAATCTTCATTTTCTTTAAAAGCAAAGTACTAAAATAAAAATCCCACAAGACTTCCTCGTTCTGTAATATGAACGGGGAAAATGATCACAGCTTCTGGGATGGGTGTCCATATGGGGGTGCATCTGAACTCCCCAGGAAAAAACACTGCAATACATTTACACTACTTTTTTATTTTAAAATTATGCTTTTCATGGATTTAATTAGTTTTGTCTTCAAAATAGTCTTAAATAAAAGTTTACTTATAAACTGAGTTTCATTACATATTTTTTTCTTCATGACGTACATATCATTCATTTTATTTTTCTTATTCGTAATATGCATTTATAATTACTACACTATTTAAGACATCACTGGAACAGCTACTTGATACATATCTTTCTCTTTCCATGTTTTCTAAGCTTGAATCTTGCACGATCAATCATCTCTGTTCTGGGACAGTCTCAATTTGTGAGGTGGATCTCTTCTGGTTTAACTTTTACAAGTCCAGAGCAATGTACTCCAAACACAGCCAATTTCAAATCAAAGATTTCATTTAAACTTAGTGTTCATAGTTATTTCTTATCAATTGGACATCTAGATGAATTATGACAGTTTTTATTCAATTTTCTCATTTTCCAAGCAGATTGGCAATATTTATGTGAAAGTAGCAACTTTTAGATTTCTTTACCCTTATTTGACCAAAAACTATTCAAACCTTTTTCTGGTACAGTAGACTTTCTATATAATTTCTATGTTTTGGCTCAGTGGTAGTGTTTGTTGACATTATAGCTATGCGTATTGCGTACCCATTGCAAAGACATGTATTGTGGTATTGAAAGCTACTGCTTGTACTATTTACATCCTTTCTACTGATTCAAACAACAGAATTAAAATTCGAAAATTAATTTTGAAACTTTGTTTCTGAATAACTTATTTTTTAGGGATATTAAGAAATAATTTTAAAAAGTTTTCTGATCCTCAGTCTGCGCTCTTTCAAAAATGCCTTTATTAGGGTCCTACAACCCATGAAGGAATTTTAACCCGATCACCCTAATAATAGGGCAAGCCATTGTCAAATGTATCCTTCTGTTCTCCCATACCCTCGGAAATATATCCTTTAGGTATCCGTATGTAACTAGTCCATGTATTTTCCATTTTCTATTGTATTCATCTTTGTTGTCTTTAGAACAAGTTTACAGGGGAATAAAAGACAAAATAAGTTTTGTAAGACACTCAATGGAAACTGTCACATGACCAATATCTTTTGGCAGCATGCTGTGTTTGGGGTGATCAATTAAAGTTTAGGAAAAGAGTAATGAATTAATAAATGCCTCAATCAGGGTCCTACAACCCATGAAGGAATTTTGACCCGATCACCCTAATAATAATACAATCAGGAATGGAGTGTGAGCCTTTACTAAATATATCCTTTTATTCCAAGGGTTAACTCAGCGTGTTTATCACAATTTTGACTTGGACTCTCATTCTATAGCAACTTGTGAACCTCACAACTGGAAATGAAGAGTGAGATCACAGTGAGAATCAAACTCATCCCCTCCTGCAAGACGGAGCCCAGTATATATGGCAACCTCTGAACATTCGGCCATGGAGATCCATAATTGACAGAAACTAGTTTTACATATTCAAACTTGATACTTTATAATCGATATTTGGTGAGAACACAAGGTTGAAACTTGGCATAGAAGCAAATGGAGGTATATTTTGGCTGCCATAAATATAAAAAGAGGTTGCCTTGGTGACTGAGAATGGCTAGATTTTCTCATTTTTCATTTCCAGCTAATTCTATAGTTGAAAATAGTGAGTACATTTTGAAAACATACAATGGCACCTGAAATCTTAGGATATTTGATTTTTATTTTCATAAATTATCTTTTGAAAAAAATCAAAAAATATATCATTCAAAAAATCAAAAACATTTCATGAATAATCATGATTTTCCGAGAGAAAGAAGAATGGAGAAGCAACAAATATCAATTAATAAATTATATGAACAATATTATGATTTCTGGAGCTATAAAATCCAGCAACTTTCAAGCTCCATAGGAAGTAACTTTTTTTTATATTCATTGCAGCCAATATACAACCGTGCATGCAAGGTTTACCAGCGATAGTACCCCTCACCACAAAGTTTTTTTATTTCTTCATGACTGACTTGACAAAGTCGAGGTGTTAATTTCAGGTAATATTATCAGATTGATGCATCTACATTCTACCTACCATGACTACAATACAATAAATCTTTTACTTATATCACTCGTCTGTGGCAGGCTGGGAAGATTCACATACAATATGATGTCAGATAAAAAAAATCAAAGTTCTTAAAGAAAGAATGTCTGATCAGATAATTTTGTTCTTCAAATTTTAATGACATCATCATAAAACTTTTTTGCTCTCTGAATAGCATAATTCGAACCGGCTATAAAGTCAGGGTTCAATGCCATATTGAAATTTTATACTGGACTCCCCTTCAAAAACATGATGCAACGAGTGGGAACTGAGTTTGAAGTAATGTGAAGATGCAAAGCTAAAAAGATTCCACCGTTTGCCAAAAACTTGCAGTAAACTATCTCTTATGATGAAAGGATTATTAATTATTGTGAAAAATAATACTTTCTCAATGCAGCACGAGACCCAACTGGCGGAATAGATGCTAAACAGGTTAGGAATACAGGTCTTCTTCATTTTTTCCAGACTCGCATGGAGTTGGAATATTACATCATTTCATCACTAAGAGATTTAATGTTGGCAATTAGGGACGTCTCACTGGATGAAATTTTGTAATTTTTTTTACTTGGAAACTGAAAATATTTTGCTGAGAAATTTTTGTTATAATGATTGGGAAATTTTGCTACAAATCACTTGGTTTTGAGTGTTGAAAAACAGGAACGTTAGACAAGAAAAACCAAATTTTATTGCAATCAACATAACAAGGCATGCATTTAGTCACGTTTTTGTGGTTCTAAATGTTAAACTTTTGGAAAATATCTTTTAAATTGAATTGTTAAACTAAAAAAAAAGAAAAAAAAAAGAAGTTTCAGGAACCATCAATCCAAACCATCAAAATGGTTTCTTCAGTTTTTTGTCTTTTGTTTTGGATGGAAATCGTTAAATGAGGCTGCATGGCAGATTCTGTCCGCAGGCCATAGATAGCTTCCCATCCTGCTCAAAAGTATTGATTACTTTTATTATTAGCGTCATCGTGAACCTTGAGAGGACATGCTACTGTTCTGTCCTCCTGGAATTCCAACACATACCGGACAATAGGAAGGAGAGTGAGAATAAGGTTAAAAAATCATTAAAAAATTGCTGACAAACATAAAAATTGAGATCAAAATTAATTTGGGGTGGTTGCCACCAATTTTCCCAATGCAACTGACCTGAACATATTTGGTCTATTCTTGCTAGAGGAAACAAACAGTGGGACCAATTTAAAACAAGCTAACATTGTAGATCAAAGTCACCACTGAAATCTAATTTGGAAGCGGATTTTAAAAAAAGATATCTCTCATTAGTAACCCACTCCGAAAAGGCTAAAGTTTGACTAAAGTAGCTAAAATATAAATTTTGCCTTGCTGAAAATCTCAGCGATTCCATTCATAAAGTATTCATCATTAAGTCAACTATCACAGAATTACTCTGAACATGTGAACTATTCGTTATATTTCAGCAACTATAGTTCACCAAGTCTTTGGTGATGGAAGGGGTTGCGCCCAGTAGATGTAATGAGGAGTCGATGCGTAAATTTTCAGTCATGTGGCTCCATCAACTTAGCAAAAATATTGTGTCTCTTCAGTATGTTTTCAAGTGTTGAAGATGAGCACACCTCACAAAATATGGTGGGTTAGCACACGTTTTTAAAAGTGAACACAGAAAAAGCTGACATAGACACTTCATAAGAATATGGTCTCTCTACAGTATGTATTCAAAAATGTCTTTTCAAATTGCGCTTCATTGAAAATGCTGATCCACACAACTCGGAAGAATACAGTCTCTCTGCTTGCTGTATATGTTCACATGTTATTCCATAGTGGCATTTTCTGGAAACACTGATCTACACAGCATACAAGAATGTTTTTTCTCCAGTATGTGACTGCATGTTTCCTCCTAAATAGGAGCACTGTGAAAATACAAATCCAAACACCTTACAAGAATATGCTTTCTCTCCTGTGAGGTCATGCTTGTTTTAAAATGAAGATGGGCAAATGCTGATGAGGACACCTAACTGATTGTGACAGCCATTGAAAATGCTGATTTACACACCTTACAAGAATACGGTTTCTCCCCAGTGTGTGTTTGCATGTGTTTTTAATTGTGAAGGCCATGAAAATGCAGAACCACATACTTCACAAGAATATGGTTTCTCTCCAGTGTGTGTCCGCATGTGTGTTTTTAGATTTGAACGTGTGGAAAATGCTGATCCACACACCTCACAAGAATATGGTCTCTCTCCGGTATGTGTTCGCATATGTTTTTTCAAAGTAGCATTTTCTGAAAATGCTGATCCACAAACTTCACAAGAATATGGTCTCTCCCCAGTGTGCGTTCGCATGTGTTTCTTGACAGATGAATACTCTAAAAATGCCAATCCACACATCTCGCAAGAATATGGTTTCTCACCAGTGTGCGTTTGCATGTGTCTTTTTAAATTTGAACGGGTAGAAAGTGCTGATCTACACACCTCACAAGAATATGTCTTTTCTCCAGTATGTGTTAGCATATGTGTTCTCAAATGTGAAGACCATGAAAAAGCTGATCCGCACACCTCACAAGAATATGGTTTTTCTCCAGTGTGTGTTTGCATGTGTGTTTTCAAATGTGAAGGCCATAAAAATGCTAATCCACACACCTCACATGAATATGGTTTCTCTCCAGTGTGTATGTGCATATGTTTCTTGAGAGATGAATCCCATGCAAATGCCAATCCACACACCTCACAAGAATATGGTTTCTCTCCAGTGTGTGTATGCTTGTGTTTCTTGACAGATGAATCCTGTGAAAATGCTAATCCACATACATCACAAGAATATGGTTTCTCTCCAGTGTGTGTGTGCATATGTCTGTCTAAATGGGAGCGCTGTGAAAACGCCAATCCACACACCTCACAAGAATATGGTTTCTCTCCAGTGTGGGTTCGCATGTGTGTCTTCAAATGTTGAAGATGGGCAAATGCTGATCCACAAACCTCACAGGAATATGGTCTCTCCCCAGTATGTGTTCGCATGTGTCTTTTTAAATTTGGACGTCTAGTGAACGCTGATCCACACACCTCACAAGAATATGGTTTCTCTCTAGTGTGAGATCGCATGTGTATTTTGAATTTTGAACGTACAGAAAATTCTGATCCACATACCTCACAAGAATATTGTATCTCTCCAGTATGTGTTTGCATATGTTTTTTCAAAGTGGCATTTTCTGAGAATGCTGATCCACACACTTTACAAGAATATGGTCTCTCTTTAGTGTGTGTTTCTAATTCAGGCTTCTCTGAAAATGCTGAGGTAAATACCTCACACATGTACGATTTCTCTACAGAGTGTGCTTCCATGTACATTTTTAGACTTGAATCTTTTCAAAATGCTACTCTATACACAATGAAATGATGATGTTCTCTCCAGTGGGGGAGCGAATGTGTCTTTTCAAAGCTGAATTTCATAAAAATAAAGATCCATGTAATAAGAATATGACTGCTCTCTGGCAAGTATTTGCACATGTACCTTTTTTTTTGGAAAAAATACAAAATCAAAAATGAATAAGAATATAGTTTTAAGATAATTTTGTAAACATCATTTCTTGGAAAACTTGAAATGCAAATAAACACTTTTCATAGGAATATGGCTTCTCTCCTGAATTTTGTACCCGACAGTGAATTAAGGACTCCAGTTTCTCAATACATCAGAGACGTTCATTCGTTCTCCACTTTAATATCTGTGAATGAAAAAGAGATATGATTAATGTAATAATGGTATACATATTATAATTCTATAATCACAGATAATACATTACTTGGTTTGTGTTTCAATTAAATGCAACATTTTACATCCTTCATATCCAGTTAAAATGGAAATTTCATTCAACCATCAACCAAATCTGTCACCAAAATTATCAAGATAGGTTTCATCTGTTTCCATGAGTCTGCCTGGCTATGCGTATATCACATGTGCAGGCTACATGAATGAAGTTTAAGGGCTAAAAAGTTTGCTGGAAAATGAAAATCTAGCCAACTCCAGCCGTTTTTAAAGCTAGTCTTATGCTACTGTATAAACATTTTTAGCAATAAAATCATCTGCAAATGAAAAATCTAGCCAATTTATAACATTTTTAGCTAAAAAGTCACCTGGAAATACAAAATTCAGCCAGTGTCAGCCATTTTTTAAGCCAGTCTTATGCTTTTATTATGAACATCATATTTAGCTATTAAGTAATCTGGAAAAAGAAAATGTAGCCAATTTTAGCCATTTCCAAAGCCAGTCTTATGATACCATATTTTCAATATTCTTAGCTATAAAATATCTGGAAATGAAAAAAAAAACTAGCAAAATTCAGCCATTTTTAAAGCCAGTTTAATGCTATTATATTTTGAATTTGTGAATCCAATGAGTACCTTGAGGAGTGAAGAGGTCATGTTTAGTTATCTTCAGAAGCAATAGCTATCCAAGACAAGTCAACATACCTGATTCCTCACATCAACCCCACAAAGCATTCTATTCATCTCTTACTCTGAATCAGATGTTGCTTTTTACTATCTGGTGTCGCAAAAGATGTTTTTTGAAATCTCATATTTCAATTGGCTCACAGCCAGTTTTTCAATAATTGGCACATGGTCAGTCATTATTACTTGATTGAGTGTTGTCTGCTATTTTGAAAAAGAAAAACTACAGAAAGTTTTCTTTGTTTAATAAGTGAGTAGAGAAAGGAAGAAGAATGAAGTAAAAGTAAAAAAAGGAATATAATATATATATATATATATATATATATATATATATATATATATATAGACAGAAAGTGAGAAAGGAAAAGTAAAAACCAAGGAAAAGGAAAAGTAAGTTAAACTGGATACTAATTATCAAGTTGTACTAATTATTAACTCAGTTCGAAGGCATTCATAATCATGAATCATTCACTATTCACATTCCATCCATTTTTCATTGTCCAATTTTTTTATCTTGCTGGTTTAGTCAAATAGATATGAATTTATATAAAATCTTTTTTGATATGATAAATTCATTATTTTTTTTGACAACTTTTTACTTTTTTTTTTGTAAAATATAATGTTAATGAATTTATTATACATGGAAACTAATTGACTTTCGTGATAAGTTCTTTTATCTTTATAATAACTTTCTATCTATCTCTAGTAAAATATAATGATAATGAATTTTTCTCTATGATAAATTCATTATTTTTTATTTGATAACTTTTTATCTTTCTTTGATAGAATATAATGGTAATGGATTTTGTACATGAAAACTCATTGACTTTTACTTGCTATTGTGAAAACAATGGCTAAAATCAGCTAGAATTTTCCATTTCCAGATAGTAATAAATCTACTGGAAAATTCAGGTTCACTTTTTCCAGCAGTAGCATTTCTTTTCATTGATATTAATATTTTATTTGTACAATTTAGAAAAAAACTAAAATGTGTGCTCCCAACTGATATAATTTTTTCCATTTTTAAGTTTTTTTCAATTGATGTCACTGACTGATGAACTGACATACTGAAACAGTCCCGCCACCTTTTGTTCTGAAAGTGCAAGGTGATAGAACTCCTGTTGACTGATTTTTAATCCATGGGATCAAATTAGCACATCTATGGTCCGACTTTCAGGCTTGTTACATAAGAAGAGTACAGTTCACAAACACGATAGGTGCGTTTTAAAAAATAAATGTGTCCAATTAAATTGAAAATCAGTTTCTGGATTTGGATTCTTATATCTTATTACAACTTTTTCATACGTGTACAGGCTATAATGTTCTGATAAGATGAAAAGATCAAAACAAGAATTTTATTTTCAATTCAATTAAACACAATTATTTTTCAAACGGTGATTATCATGTTTTGGAACCACACTCATCATATCTTAGAATATAAATCCTGGGAAATTTTTTTTTCCAGACCCTTCCTGAGTCATCATCAGTAGGGAAGGGGGATGAGAAAATGCCCAGGGGACATAAGAAGTTGAAGCCCTCCCCTATGAAGGTCTGTTAACAAGCTGCACCAAGAACACCTGTTAGGAAATGTACAGTCAATCCTTCACATCATTTTCATCTGAAATTGAAGAAGTCTGTGTATGCACTGCAATGGCAGTTACATTCACCAGATGAACTAGTCAGAACAAAAGGCAGAGCACTATGGACAGTTTTGGGGATCAGCAGTTCACGAGAAATTGAATACAAATTTCAAAAACATTAAAAATTATAGATATTTCAACGTAACGTAATTCATACGATTTACATTTCTTGTTCAGGGTTATCTAAATCTTGATATGAAATATCTAAATTGTCAAAACTGAAGTGAAGTATCCGAAAGTAACTTCGAAGCCAAAATATCGTACGATTAGGAATAATTGTGATCTGCGAATTAAGGAAATTAGGAAACGTTATACTTTCTTCTTTCAGTCTTCTTTCGTCTGATTTCTCTCCCTTAAGCATTATCCAGTATCATCTAGATTTTATTTATAATTGATAATTATCTAGATTTATAATTAGTATCTAGATTAATGGTAAAACAAAATAAATAAATAAATAAATAAATAAATAAATAAATAGAAATAATAGAACGTTATACTTTTTTCTTTCTTTTGATTCCTCTTGGGGGCATTAATTATCCAGAATTATTTTCATTTTAATGAGAATTATCTATATTATATCTAGTATCCATATCAATCGTTATTTATAAACAAAGAAAATATGAAAACGACACTAAAATCTTTCTGTCTTCTTTCGTCTGATTTCACTTCCCTGGAGTATTAGCTATCCAAAACCATCTAGACTTTATCTAGAACTATTTAAATTTATATCTAGTATCTAGATTATTCGTTATTTATAAACAAAGAAAATAAAAGAACGTTATACTTACTTATTTCTATCTTATTTCGTCTTATTTCTCTTCCTTAGGGCAATGCCATATCAGAGAAAAAAGAAAACGGTAAAAATTGAAAAAAGCTCAATGTTTTCTGGTTGAATTTAATTTACCAACAACCATCAACTACAATGGATGCTAGATGTTCCTTGAAGAGTGGAATTCAAGGGAGATAATACGGTGAGACTCAAGGGAGATAATTCATAGAAAGTCAAAGTAAATGAAAACAATTCATTAATGAAAATGAAATTTGAAGCAATTAAAAAAATTCAAAATCAAATAGAGTGCTTAAGTTTGATGTCAGGTTTCCATAGCAACGGCTGTTTGGATCCAAACAAAGCTTACATGCATCTTCAAAATAAAGATGATTATTGCATTAACGTGACTGTATTTATCATTATAAAATCGTTTCAGGGTGCAATCAGGATTTGGAAAGTAACTGTTGTAAATCCTACGGCTTCCCTGAAGATTCAATTCAGAAGAGAAGAGGTAATTCTTTAATTAGTTAGATATTTCAATGCTTTTGTGACACGAATGACGATACATATCGTTTAAAGTTAACATTTGTTTTAGTGCGACGATATAGTGTGTAAAATTTGTATATCCAAGCACACATCATAATAATCATATTCATACAACATGTAGGTCCTTGAAGATCCGTGGTGGTCTAATAGACATTGTATTTTTTTTTTTTTTAGTCATTCTTGTCTATTGATAGAACTACATATCAGTACTACTCAGGTGTTCGTTCATGTAGTTCGACCACGATCATCCTGTTGAATTTTCTAATATTCAATTTACTTCTATTTGCCTCAACCGTATATTTCTGGTCTCTCAGTCACTTGTACTCCATTGTGGTGAAAAATACATCTGGGTCAAAATTCTAAACAATGCATCATCTAAAACACTCAAATCTAATATCTCCAATCACTCCAATCTTGACGAAGATAATTCTGACTCTTTCAAACCTATTTTCACGATTACGACTAATACTTTTTAATTCTGGTACTAACTTTCTTGCTCATCTTTGGGCTTTTATTAGAAGTTTTTCTCAACTTATTATGAATATCTAGGAGTAAATCCTTGTGTTGAAAGATAGCATAACTTCAATATGATCAAGTTTTATCAATCAAAGATTTATTAACAGTTTATTGATAATTCTGTCACTCTACTAACAGAAATATAAGTTCTAATACTTGAGTTAAAGTTATCAAAAACCTTTGTTTTTGTTATACAGCAGAAAATTTCGAAGATTGGATTTTTTTAGAAATCAAGTTGAAATATTTTCAATCGAATCCTTTACAAATACATATTGTAATTAGTAATTATCTAATTGCTAAAAAAAAATCTAATGGGTAACTTCTAAAAAATTTTTAATTTAGTTGTAAAACAAAAGATTCATAAATTTGGTGGATTTAGAATATTTTTTAAATCCAAAGAAAAAATTCTTAAATTGAAAAATTGAGAGGACTCACAGATTGTTGTATCAATCAAAAAATCTAATTGATTGAATGTTTGGTGAGATAAAAATGTATTCAATTATATTCTCTAAGATGAACATTGTGAATAAGTTATGGATTTCAAGTTTTTCTAGATTTTACAATTTTGCATTATTATGGTCGTACATTATTTTTATCGATCACATTTTGCAAATGCTTCATCATCATCATCAGTCTTTTATTATCTGTCGTTGGACATAGACCTTCCCCAGGATCCGCCACAATTCTCTATCATGGGTATCATAGAACCAGTATTCTCTGAATTTGTCTAGTTCATCTTTCTATCTTTTATTCAGTCAGCCTTGGTTTTGCATGTGATCTCTTAGGATTCATGTTGTGAGTTGTGATGTCGGTTGTCTGCTATTCTTGTAACATGACCAGCCCATTGCCATTTGAGTTTTCTAATGGATTCTATGATGTCTCTGACCCCCGTTTTCTTCCTGATATACTGTGCTGTCCTGTGATCTCTCCTTGTGAGGTTGAGCATGATTCTCTCATGCGCGTGTTGCATGCTTCTCAGTTTGCAGGTCTGTCTCTTGGTTAGATTCCATGTTTCAGCACAATAAGTGACTATCGAGAGAATGCATTGATTGTATACTCTTCTTTTTAGGATTATTGGGATCTCCTTCTTTTTGAAGGTTGAGTTTGCTCTGCCGTAGGCTTGCAATCCTTGATTTATTCTTTGTTTGATTTCCTCTTCTTTTGAGGATTTCACAGAGATTTGTTATCCTAGGTAGATGTAGTGGTCTATTTACTCCACAGTGACAACCTTGTAAGTTCAACACCCCTAATTAACACGGTTATTTAAGGGCGCTCTGTCAATTTCACTATGAAATACTGTTGTGCCAAGTGTCAATGGCAGTCAGTCCCACTATTTGCAATCCATTAATTTCACTTCCATTACAATATATCCAAGACAAAGAAAATAATTGTTTGTGTAATATTATTTATTCTTTCGAAGACCAAAACATACAAAACGACAGACATCTTTATACCGGGTTGATCTCGATTCTTCGCGTGACTTAATAACTCATTTTTCATGTTAACACAAACATATCCTTTGATAGTTCCATCACAACAATAAAATGATTCTACGTGACAGGATTTGTAGAGATTTTCTCCACGAAAGAAACTCTTTGGTTCATCTAGAAAGCATTAATAGATATTGATGCCATTTTTAACTGAACTGGGTGGCTGTGTTGATTCACTGATCACTAACTATGGATACATGACGTCAAGGCCTCGGTACTCTATAAGATTGAATTAAATCTTTTTTATATGACTTGATCAGTTTTCAGGAATAAATTCACCTAATTACTGATAATTTCTAGATTCAATAAAAGATAGAATATTTTGGCAGATTTAAAATCATTTCACCTTAATTCTTTTTGTGAGTGAAAAATTGGTCATTATTTGGATTAGGTAATATTCAACAAAATGCCAATACTTGGAAAGGGAGATAGTCGATAGAGATGCAACAAAATGTTGAGATGATGCTCTGGCATCTTTTGCGTACAATGTTTACTCAAAAAATATTGGAAAAGAAGTTTTTGAATTCGATTCAAGATAAGAAACAAAAGCGTAAGTAAGCTTTATAAAATTTTTCTCCAAGTTTTACTTTTGTTGAAAATCAACAGATGTAAAAAGAAAACTGCCAACATCTATTTTGTGAAATAAAAAAATATATTTCTTCTTTTTGCTTCAATTCTTTTCTTTGTTTACTTTTTCTATTTAATTTGACAGTTCTTCTTGGTTGACTTATGAAATATCGGACATAAAGTCACGGTACTTGAAGTCACGGACCAAAAGTCGTAGACAAGTGTTTCTTTTCAATATAAGTAATATTTTGATCTAATATAATTACACGACTGACCTGTTCAATAATGGCAGTAATTTACAGGCTGTTCAACGGGGGATGATGTTACTCACAACTGCCATATAGTTGAAGAGAATAGGCATATAAGCAGGGAAGACAAAAAACTCCCAACCCCCAAATTGGAGCAAATCGAGCCTATTGCCTCCCCCTTCCCTTATAGAAAGAGTTCTATTACACCTAAGGTGAAAAGTCAAGTACAAGTCATTTTAAAGTGTCATTTTTTTGTCAATTTTGTTTCTAAAATGTTTTTTCTAATGAATCTAATTTCAAGATGGAAGGAAATTCTTTTTGTTTCATTCTATTTCCATATCCAATATTTTCCTAATGGCCTGTTGGTCTAAACTACTGTAATATGTACTAAATCTGATTTTGTCAAAGATTTTGTGCAAAAATATCGGAAATTGCGGAATAAATTGTTAAAATTGATTATTGAGTTGTTGTTATTGCATGTGAAAGATAATGGATGATTTTTTTTTAGAATTTCATCCGCAAACATGATATACTAAATATACAATTTCCCGTCATTTTTTGTACATCATTGGTGGGGAGGGTATGAATTAAGCTTATTGCCTCACAAGCAGAGCCCTCCTTTATTGGTTCTTATAAACAATATCTTGTATTATAATCATATTTTTCAGACAAGTGAAATCAACATTTGATGACCTCCACACAGCAGATTATACAATCAAATTGAGAGGACAGTGAATCATGAATATGATTCAATAAAAATTTTTTATGATCATTTTGAAACAACTTTTTTTTATTCATTAAATCCATTTGGGGAAAAAAATCTGTATCGGAGATTTTCCAGAATATCAACAGTATAGAAAGTTGTCAATTTGTAAACATCAAAATGATGTAAATTTAGCATCCAAAATTTTTCCTAAATTACTGTTATGTAAAATGTTATTTTAATATATATATAACAGGGTCATAATAATATGGAAATATAAGAATTTTAAAAAGTACAATATCCCTTGGTACTTGAATAAGATGTTTTATCAATTCTGCAATTTCCACAATATCTTAACAATATAAACATATAAGAATAGAATTATACTATAATGATAATCATATCAGGGAGCATTTTTTTTAAATTCATAAATTCTGCAATAACTGATTAGTTCTAAAAATCTTCAGATGTATTCAAATTTGTTTGTTTAATTCTTGCTTGAGTTCAGGAAAGTTCAAAAAGAGATTGCAAAAACATTACAGTGACATGCAGAAAACGCTGACAGCAAAACAAAAAACTGATGTCGATGACACAAGAAATCAGGAACTTTTCACAACTATGATCACAGACAACTTCTGGGTTGCTCTGAAGATTGTAATAATTCTTTTACTTACTTCTCTCTTAAGCTGAGAAAAGTTTTTCAAAACTCATAAAAATATACCTTTGTTCATTAATAGTACTGTCATCAGCATTAATGTACACCTTGCTCAGAAGCTGTCATATAATGACTTAAATAATGATTTTGCAGCTAGGAAATGCAGATGAATGCCTCTGTACCCAGTGCATGAAAGCTTTTCCATTTTCTGTGCTAAATACCCAATGTGTGGTGATCCTCCCTGGGAAACTCCTCTGGTACATAGGTTTTTTGGAAGCATATACAGCAATTTGTTTTGTATAAACAGAAAAAGAACTAGGTTGTTATCATGAGCAGTGATAGCCATCACAGTTGAACAGATGGAGAAAAGTGCACCACCTACAGAAACTAGAACTGCAACAAGAGAAAATAAAAAGAACAAAACTGATGAAATGATGGCTCAACACGACTGATAATATGAAAACCTACAAAACAGAACAAAAAAGACTGATTTTTCAGACTACAAATTTGACTTACATTGTCTTCGTCTTCAGCAGCTGCCAGTTAAACTGATAATCTACTTTTCCTCTCTCAATGCTACACTGGTGTGGCCAAATTTGTTTGTTGGGACTTCATCCAATGAGTTGTTAAAGGCTGAGGCTTTCAAGACTCTACAGTAAGTTGTCATAACTGTGTGCTAACATCTTTGTTGTGTTTCTTTCATTAATTAGTGCAATGTTATGAAAATTGCTATGCTAAATTTTTCATTGGCTTTTATCATTATTGTTACCCCAGAGTGAGCTAATGCTCCAATTTCTAGCCTCAACTACACTTGGTTTGTTGAATAGCTCAATGAATTAAGGGTTTAAGTATTAGGTAGCCTGCTGGAGAAGCTCTCTTGAGCCTCCAACAACTACGGAAAAATTCTTGCATACTTGAATATCTGTTTATGGCGAGTTTGTTAAGTTTTATGAGTTTTCTTTGATTTTTTGTGTGACTAATTTTATCATTGAGTAATCTTATTTGTATATCTTTATTTTATTTTAGATTTATTCTTAATAATATATTTTCTTGGGTTTGTTTTATCAAATTATTTTATGACTTTGTAAAGTTTGTAAAATATATTTCTCCAGTTTGGAGATTGCATTCGTGTGTTTTTTTGGTGGTGCCCCCAACACCCCAGGAGATTCATGCTTATGGCATCCAAATGTAACAGTGCACTACATATAAGTAGTTAACACTTATTGCAGTACGCAAATTTGGGACACCGAAGCATTATCTTTAGTAAAACTTGGTAATCTGGTCTTAAAATACAATAGCATAAAGATTGCCAAAAGTTATCCCCTTGACGTCTAAAAATGTCTGTAAATCACACCTTGAAAAGTGGTAGAATGCTCTTTTTAAAATTTTGATTAAGATAAATCAATCTTCAGAATTTCATTTAACTCTGCCTATGAAATAGGGGAGGTAAACGTATTTGATCATGTCTTATGTTTTTCTGTCCGCAAGTTATCTCCAAAAGTACTCTATGCATTTCAATTTTATCATTTCATTTATAAAGGTATATTTTTTATCAATGTGATTAAAATGAAAACAATATTAAGATAGGTCTGGTTAGCCACTCAATTGAAACTGGCACCATGCTGCAATGGAGTGATCAATTAAAAAAATAGAAAAATAATTGAATAAATAAATTTCTTGCCTCACTTTTTGTAGGGCAATGTTTATCAGAAAATATGAATCTTCAAAAAGACGAGCAAACACGAACTAAGGGATCAATTTAGTATAAACGTACATTGTAAATTGAACCTCCCTTTAAAATCTATCGGGAGAATCTGAAAAAAAAAAAACTGTTCTCCTTAGAAATAATAAGGAGTGAATATTGAGATTTTCAGTCCTGTAGCTCCATTGATGTAGCCAGCATGCATTATATATACTTAACCAGCCAGACAACCAGACCAACTTGAAAACTGAAGAGACCTATGTTGACAGTTTTGGCTGACAGATTCTGATGATTAAGATATAGAGAGTTTATTAATGTGAACATGAATGCTGTTGGATACAAACTAAGGAACCAAATTGGCATGAAGTTTCATTGTAAATTGAACCCCCCCAAAGAAACCTATTTAGGAGGAGAATTCTCGTTACAAAAAAAATGTAAAATAATGTAAGAACACAGGAATAACCTAAACCTAACAACAGTATTTTAACTGGTCTGTAGTGGGTAGCTGTGTTTAATTACCATTATAACAGTATTCAAGATGGAAATAGTGGGCTGATATTCCACCTTACCAGTTAGATACTTTACATCTAAACTTCAGATAATATCCAAGAAGTAAAATCGATAAACTTTAATATTTTATTCATTTATTTCTTTTACATCTATCAGGATCCTCAAATCCTCAAAACTCAACATTGCACTGCCTTGTGCGCTAGTTAGATTACAAATGTAGTTATCCTTTGCCATTCACAGAGATTAGGGGCAATATGGATCTGCAAATTATTTTGCTGATGCCTCCCGCTTCTTTCAATCCCCAAAACTATAAATCTAGTACCCTAAACTTCTTGATAAACAAACACTTTACCCTTCCCAAATTGTAAATGCGCAAATGAATACATTGAAGCATATAGTAAAAATTTTCAATTTTAAGATTTAATTTATGCGATTTTCTTGTAGTTATAAGCAAAATTAAAGATATTCAACTTTTGCAGTACATTTTAAAAGAGCTTTAAAAAAAGTGTGGGGTAGATAATAGTAAAAAAATATACATATACTAAATTAAAACCATAAATTCCCTAAAACCAAAGTAGAGTGATTATTAATGATTCCCCCACCCCTTTATATATTATTATATTAACCTTTATTTCATCATATTTGTTGTTTTCTTCAAAAATTTTATCCGGTCTGAGAAAAGAAATGAAAGAAATTATTAATAATGATCGGCAATACTTCATCATCAAAAAATGAATAAATAAATTTGTTCACAGTACAGTAAATTGGAAAAAATATTTCAATGTCTAAATACCATTCAACTAACCTGTTCACAAGCGTAAACATGCTCAAGTTTTCAGCTACGATTAGTTCTCAACTGGGTTCATATTGTCTACACAAATGATGTTAGCTTAAGTTTCCAAAACTGAATTTTATCGTGTTTTTTGTTTGCTAACCAAAGATAGACAAGAAAAAAAAAAAAATTTCTCTAAGAGGTTTATTTTTTTGCAATTGGATCATTTTACTTCTAATCTTTAATTCAAGAGTTAAAAATGGAAACATTATGCGCAAGAAACCAGATTTTATTGCAATCAACATAACAAGGCATGCATTTAGTCATGTTTTGTGATTCTGAAAGTCAAATTTCTGGGAAAAATTTTTTTAATAGAATTAAATTGTTAAATGGAATAAAAACTAGTTTATCTAAACTGTCAAAACTGATTTTTTCAGTTGCCAAGTTGCTCTGGCTGGCATATTCAATGAAGTTAGCAGGCTGAATGAAATAAAGCTGTGGGCCATATTGAACCAACTCTTTCTCAATTCATTGCATGTTCTACACAAAATAATCATTGACAAACCATAGAGAACTTTCAGATATATTGTGTTGACGGAATATGCTTTTTTTTAAAGATTGTATATGTGTATGGTTTTTGACAGATAAATCATACGAAATGCCCCACAGTACTGATTACTTTGAAAATTAGTGTCATCATGAAGATTGAGGCAACCTGTTCCTTCTTTTTCCTGGAATTTCAACACATACTGGACAATGGAGAGGAGAGTGGAAGAAAGTTTTTTCTTAGTTTTCAAAAATGTGTAATGCTTGGGTGGGGGGCTCCCTTTGTCCTAGCTAACTGAAATTTTCAGTCCTCAGAATTCTTTTCTTCGTATAGTTCAAAAAAATATTTCTAAATGAGCGTATTGAAAAAAGTATTTGGAACAAAAAATAAATGAAGGTACTTATACAAGTATCTAGTCAACATATTGCCACACAAAAAAACTTTCTTTCATGAAAATCAATTCATAAACAAAGGTGGAGAACTTACCTAAATTTGAAAAATATAGTTTTGAGAAAATCAATGTTGAAATTTTTAAAACCAAAAAATCTCGTTATATGTTTAACATTTATTCATTCTACATTATACAAAATATCTTCCATGATATAAACAAATTTTTTAATATAAAATAATAACAGCATACGACAATAAATCATATTTCCGTCTTCTCCATTATGGCTGACCTTTTTGAATGCTCAATTCCTCTTCTTTCTTTTGTTTTATTTAATTCTGAGGCTTCTGGGGTCATAACAAAACTACCAACAGCAGACTGGTTTTATCACTGTTGCTGTGTTCTGACATTTATATCTATCTACCTAGACTTAGCCCAACCAAACTCATAGAAGAGAATTGAAATTTTGCACGCACACTCCTCCCAATGAGTAGGGAAAATGCTGATTTTTTTTAAATTCCCTCGCAAAATGGGTTTCAAATGAGGGGTTCAATATGCAATGTAAATTCATACTAAATAAATCACTAGTTTGTGCCCGCTTGTTTTTTTAAAATTCAAACCTGTTCTTAGTGATCATAGAACAAAAAAAGCAAGAGAATTAACTTATTCATTGATCACCCCCTTTTCCATACTTTCCAAATGATCAACCCCAAAACACCATATATGGGTGGTGGTGATTCATAATTTCCCTTGGAATGCTAGGTTGTTCTTTACTTTATTCTTCCTAATCTTGCAGAAATGCCAATATAGTGAAAGTACCTTAAAAACAAATATGCTCTTTCTGAAACTGAAACAATGTCACAATTTTGACATGGAAGACATCTCTCTAATGAGCTTGTTCGTAATGAAAAAGATTTACTACCACACTCACAGAAAGACCATGAACAGGAGTTGTACTGGTAGGAGTATAACTGCAAACTACAGGATCAGTGCCTTTTGTCTAAAACTGAACATAGTGAAAATTATCTATCATATATATATATATATATATATATATATTATAAATGTTTTTTATTACCTTGAAACTCCATTTGAAGCGATCTCTCATTATTACTTGTTGAAAGTATTTTTCGGACTCAATTTGAAATAATATGCTGTCTAGGCCAAACTGATACGTTTACTGAGTAATAACAGGAGATCATTTTAGATAGAGTTTCAAAGAAGTATAATGTAATCATAATTAATTCTGTCAAATTATACATCCATTTCTCAATAATGTGACTGTCTATGTTGAGAAATAAATAGAGCAGATATAGACAGTGAAGAAATGAAAGGAGAATCTGGAGTTGAAAAGTTTTTTGAGCTTTGGCATAACTAACAACAGTTAGCTCAATGATGAGAGTAACACTACATTAAAACAGCTACCAGACCGGATGCTGGTTTGATTCCTGCAGCAGCCCCATTTCTTTGATAGTTTATTCTATTCACGCTGGTCGAGCCACATGATACATTCACCGTATGATAACAGGAGATCATTTCAAAAAGAGTTTCAGAGAAATATAATGCATCTATAATTAGTTGTCGCAATATATATCCATTCCTTAATATATATATATATATATATATAATTATCAATTTATTGATTTTTTTATTTGTTCTCATATAACTTCAAATAGTAAAATAAATACTTTCACAAAAATCAAATACTGATGAACCATAACTGATGCAACACATGTGATCACCATATGGAGCAAATAACAAAGACTGAATTCATTTTGTTGACGTAATTTATTCACTTTAGCACATTAGCTAATTTTTCAGCTTTCTTTATTCAGGCCATAATTGGTTTTTATTGCAGGACTAAATTGAAAAAAAAAAAAGGAAAGAAAAGGAGAAACTATATGATACTCAGTGAACAACAAAAGCTGGTGTATCACTGTATGTGTATACGGTACACATAAACGGCACCGGGCATAAGATATCTTTCTCAAATGCCTTATTATTAGATACCATTTGAGAGGAAATCCTTTTCCTGTCAGATGATTAAAAAACAAAAAAGTTACAATTTGATCAAATTAGGTGTGGGTCCCAACTCAAACCTTGACAAATATCTCTAAATCGAGATAAAAATTTGGGGTAGTTGCCATCTCTTCTCTCAAGGCAACTTACCCAAACATGTCTAGTCTATTTATTCTAAAGGACATCAAGTAAGGAACTTATTCACCACAAATCAAAGCCACCACTAGAATCTTATTTGGGTGGAAATTTTCAAAAAACATTTTTCTATATCTAATGAATAGTTGAGTTTCCAGTCTTTTATCTCCATAGCTGCAGCCTGTATGTATGACACACATTTCATATCCATAGTCGGACACATTCAGGTCAGCAACCAGGAATAAAGAGACGACAGCAATCCAAAATTAATTCATATCTCAAATATGACATAATTGTCAAGTTGTAAGGAGTACTAGTATTGTTTACATTTTTCACTCCTTACTTGTGATTTTTTAGACATGACCCCTTTTCAAATGACAATCCATACATTTTATAAGAAAGTTATTTCTCTCAAGTGCATAGTTTTCTTTAAAAAATCATCACATACCAGGTGTGAATGGTGACTGAAATATATGTTTCGCATATGCTTTTCAAGTTTTGAATTCTGTTTAAAATTCTGATTAACACACTTAGAAAAATATGCTATTTCCCTGCTGTGTGTTTGCATGTCTGCTAAAGGCTGAATTATATGTAAATACCAAGCCAATTGCACCACAAGAAAACATTTCCTCTCAAGCATGAGTTTGCAAATGCATTTTCAAAAATGAATTTGATGAAAATCTAAATCCACAAACCAACCAAGAATAGGGTTTCTCTTAAGTGTATGTGTGCATGTGTTTTTTGGAAAATGCTACTTGAGAAAATGTCAATCCGCACACCTCACAAGAACGCGGTTCCGCACGAGTGTGTGCGGGCATATGTTTTTTTTAAAGCTTCTCTCTCAGAAAATGCTGATCAGCATACTTCACAAGAATAGAGTTTCTCTCAGGTATGTGTTGGCATAGGTTTTTTTGAACTGCCATTTAAAAAATGCTGACCCACATACATCACAAGAGTATGGTTTCTCTTCAGTGTGTGTTTGCATGTGTGTTTTTAAATGTGAATTCAAGAAATATACCAATCAACACACCTCACATGAATATGGTCTTTCTCCAGTGAGTGTTTGCATGTATTTCTTGACAGATGGATTATATGAAAATGCCAATCCACACACCTAACAAAAATACAGTTCCTCTCCAGTGTGTGTATGCATGTGCCCCTTGATAGTGGAAATTTGTGAAAATGCTAATCTACACATCATATAAGAATATGGTTTCCTTCCGATGTGTGTGCGCATCTCTTTTTTGCGTGATGAATTATGTGAAAATGCCAATTCACAGACCTCACAAGAATATGGTTTCTCTCCAGTATGCGCTCAAATCTGTCTTTTCAAAAGTGAGCACCCAGAAAATGCAGATCCACACATTTCACAAAAATATGGTTTCTCCCCTGTCTGTGTGTGCATGTGTGTTTTGGGAGTATGAATTATTTGGCAGTGCCAAACCGCACACTTTACAAAAATTAGGTTTCTCTCCTGTTTGTGCTCTTGGGTGATTTTTGACACATGAGTTATGTGGAAACCAACAGACCTCACAGGAATATGGTTCATCTCCGGTGTGTGTTGCGCATATGTCTTTTCAAATTTGAGAGCTGTGAAAATGCTGATTCACACACTTCACAAGAATATGGTTTCTCCCCAGTGTGTGTTTGCATATGTATTTTTAAATATTGGGTCCGTGAATATGCTGATCCACACATTTCACAAGAATATGGTTTCTCCCCAGTGTGTGTGCGCATGTGTATTTTGACAGATGAACTATCAGAAAATGCAACACCACAGACCTCACAAAAAAATGGTTTCTCTCCAGTGTGTGTTCGCATATGTCTCTTCAAATGTGAGCATCTTGAAAATGCTGATCCACACACTTCACAAGAATATGGTTTCTCCCCAGTGTGTGATCGCATGTGTTCTTTTAAATTGCTATTCAGTGAAAAGGCAGACCCACACACCTCACAAGAATATGGCTTTTCTTCAGTGTGTCTTTGCATGTGTATTCTTAAGTGTTGAGATTGAGCAAATGCTGAGCCACACTCCTCACAAGAATATGGTTTCTCTCCAGTGTGTGCCCGCATATGTTTTTTGACAGAGGATTTATGTGAAAATGCCAATCCACACACCTCACAAGAATATGGTTTTTCTCCCGTGTGTGTTCGCATATGTCTTTTTAAATTTGACAGCTGAGAAAATGCTGAACCACACACTTCACAAGAGTACGGTTTCTCACCAGTGTGTGTTCTCATATGTGTTTTCAAATGTCGGGTCCCTGGAAAAGCTGATCCACACACTTCACACGAATATGGCTTCTCTCCAGTATGTGATTGCATGTGTTTTTTCAAATTGGTATTCAGTGAAAAAGCTGACCCACATACATCACAAGAATATGGCTTTTCTTCAGTGTGTCCTTGCATGTGTGTTCTCAAGTGTTGAGATTGAGCGAATGCTGATCCACACACTTCACAATAATATGGTTTCTCTCCAGTGTGTGTTCGCATATGTCTTTTTAAATTTGAAAGCTCTGAAAATGCTGATCCACATACTTCACAAGAATATGGTTTCTCTCCAGTGTGTATACGCAAGTGTATTCTGACGGATGAACTTTCAGAAAATGCCAAACCACAGATTTCACAAGAATATGGTTTCTCCCCAGTGTGTATTCGCATATGTCTTTTTAAAGTTGATGACTGTGAAAATGCTGATCCACACACTTCACAAGAATATGGTTTATCTCCAGTGTGTGTTCGCATATGACTTTTCAAATGTGAGCCCCGTGAAAATGCTGATCCACACACCTCGCAAGAATATGGCTTTTCCTCAGTGTGTCTTCGCATGTGTGTTCTTAAGTGTTGAGATCGAGCAAATGCTGATCCACACACATCACAAGTATATGGTTTCTCTCCAGTATGCGTTTGCATATGTCTTTTCAAAGTTGACAGTTGTGAAAATGCTGATCCACACATTTCACAGGAATATGGTTTCTCTCCAGTGTGGGTTCGCATATGACTTTTCAAATGTGAAGTCCGTAAAAATGCTGATCCACATACTTCACAGGAATATGGTTTCTCTCCAGTGTGCGTTTGCATATGTCTTTTTAAATGTGAGCCCTGTGAAAATGCTGACCCACACACCTCACAAGAATATGGTTTATCTCCAGTGCGTCTAGGCATGAGTGTTTTTAAATGTTGATGTTGAGCAAATACTGATCCACACACTTAAAAAAATATGGTTTCTCTCCACAGTGTGTATGTATGTGTGTCCTAAGGTGTGAAAGTTGAGCAAATGTTGTTCCACACACTTCAGAAGACTATGATTAACCTCAAGTCTGTGATTGCAAGTAGGTTTTCAAAGTGGAATGCAGCAAAAATACCAGTTTCTCAGTACATCATAGATATTCATTTGTTCTCCACTTTGATACCTGTGAATGAAAATGATGTAATATTAATGTAAACAGTAGATATACGTGGTATTTGCAATTATGAAATTATGATGACTTGGATTGCCTTCAAATGGATGGCAACATATCACATATTGCATGTCAAAATGTAAAATTTCTTTACAAACTGTCAACCAAATCTGTCAATATAACTGTCAACAAATTTTTTTTTTCACTCCTCAAATTAATCTGGCTGGCTGAGTATAAATGATCTTTTAAGAATTTTCTTGAAGCTTACAATTTTCCACATAGTTGTAAAGAGTAAATGATTGGAAGCATTCCAAAATACCAAAACCATTATCAGGGGAAGTAATTGGGTATGGATCTGCATCAGAATTTGATCATCTCACCTGTTGCCCATTGTCCACCCTTCCATAACATTTAATTGATATTCATTTTGATGTTGTGTGACCGGTCATGAAATTCTGGCGATATCGTGTCCTGTAAATATATAACTACAACATAGGGGAAGTAATTCTGCACCTATCCAGCCAAAAATTCTTATAACATGGCCTTCTATCCTCCGTCTCATAAATCCTCACCAAAATTCAAAGAGAACTTTCAGAGATATTCTGAGGACATAAATGAACATACATATAAATGTATGAAGAAAAACAGAAAGATATCTCCAAGTCAGAGAATTATTCCTTGATCCTCCCCAAAATTTAATTGCCATTTTCTATACCATTGCTCACCGTTTAACGTAATCAAATTAGAGTCCATCGAGTACTTTCAGAGATATCTTGGAGACTGAAAGATGCGAATAAATAAATATATCTCTCCAAATTCATTGGTAGAGGTTTAATTCCTACTATTTTTTTTTAATGTAAACCAAGAAACAAGTTGTTGAACGTTAATTATCCAGAATCATCTGGATTTCATTTACAATTACCTAGATTTAAATTTAGTTTCTAGATTAATTTTTGTTTATAAACAAAGAAAATGAGAGGACATTACACTAAGAAGTAGCACCAAGATTTGCCTGATCATTGGTAATTTTATGGAACATGAAATGTCAAAGATGACGAGAATTACATGTTATAACACTTTAAGTACTCCAATCACCTGTGTATGTGATGAAAAATGACTGGTAACACTATTACTGCTCTGTTTTAAACTCTTTGATCTCTATATTGTTGGCTTATACAAAAGTGTTATGCATGTTATAATAGAAAATATCCAATCTGGAATCTGTCGGTGACATATTTTTCATCGGTTGATCTACAATGAATTCTACAGCAAATTTTGAATTCAATGTTTATACAGGAACCATAACACGCTCTGACTGATTTTTACTGCATGCAGGACAAGATGTTATTTGGAAAAATGTCCGGGGTTGGGGAAGCTGCCCTAATAGAGCAACTTGACTCAGTAGAGAAATCAATGCTCTTCAATTTCATATAGTATTCAAGCAAATTCACAATTTAGAATATTCAAAGAATGGATTTAAATAATTCAATCCAAATTTTCATGAGTTCTAACACGAAAATAAACTCATGTGTGGTATCCAAATATAAAAGAGCTCTATTCAACAACATTTAATTTGTTTGTTTCATGAGTCTTGAGATTCTTCCTAGTCTTTGAAATCAGAGAGTACTTCCGGCTCTTCCTTTTTGTTTACCTCGCAAAAAAAATCATACAAGAACCAAGAACAAAGTTCGAGTGAGTTCAAATATTCTGGCTACTATGACTTGACTAACAAAGTCAATTGTCTGATAGGTAAGAGTACTTGCACCTTCTATGTTTGTGAATAATTGATCATCTATGATCTATTTCTCTTCTTCAAACTAGATAAACCAAAAGAGTAATTGACTCAGTTTTGTTGACACCTATCCTGCTTGGAAAAATTTCTGCAAACCCACACAGATCAATATTGTGTTGATTTTTGTGCTTCAATTATGCATGCTTTGTGGTATAATCAAAAATTTGTCCATAATGCACGACAAACCTTGTTGCTAAAAGCCATTGCGATAAGGAAAATAATGATTTGGTTTTTATTTTAACATTGACTCTCACAAAACAATATATGTTTATTGAAAAAAAATAAATTCTCGGAAATTGAAAGTAAAACTGGAAACTTTTTACTTGTGGTACACAATCACTACGTTGATATAATTGGTGATTTCAAGATTTTTTACTCGTACATGTACAAATTTGGGGGGAGGTTCATGTATGAGAACTTTTCAAGTGACATAGCACTGGCCCAAAACACTAGAACTTTATATTTTTGCTTTTTCCTGACAGCAGGAGTGGTGGGGGCTCCAATAGTGAAGATGTACCTGCCCATCTACCAATATCCCTGATTATACTTTTTTTTGTCTTCTTTTGTCTGATTTCCCTTCGTTAGGGTACTAATTATCAAGACTTATCTAGATGCATACGTAATATCTGGATTAATCATTATTCATAAACAAAGAAATCAACAAAACGTTCTACTTACTTCTTTTTCCGCCTGATTTCTCTTCCTTGAGGGATCAATTATCCAAAATCATCTATATTTCATTTAGGATTATCTAGATTTATATCTAGTATCTACATTGATCGTTATTTCTAAAAAAAATGAAGAGAAAAAAAAAAAAAAAGAAACGTTATTCCTACTTCTTCCTGACTCCTTTCGTCTGATTTCTCTTCTTTTGGATGTTAACTATCCGAAATCATCCAGATTTTCCAAAAAAAATTATCTGAATTTATGTCTAGTGTTTAGATTAATCGTTATTTATAAGCAAATAAAATACGAGAACATCATACTTACTTATTTCAGTCTGTTTTTGTCTGAATCCTTCCCCTTGGGACAATTCAACATTGAAGAAGGAGGAAACCTCAAATTGAAAAAAAAAACCTGAAATGCTTTTCTGGATGAATTAAATTTACAAACAATCGTCGTTCGCGATGGATGCAAAAAGGTATTTTAAAGAGTGTTACTCAAGGGAGGTAATTCATGGTAACCTTCAAGAAAGATCTGAAAATGTCTTCGGGTTGCCGACAAAAAAGTTGTTTCTTTTCAGCCAAAACTGCTCTAAAAAAATCGCCTATCCCTGCTGAATATTTCCCACTTTCGTTATCTTTGTGCCAAAGAAAAAAAAAACCCTCAAAATTCACAAATAAAACGACTTGTGTATCGACAGAAGTTATATACTTACTTTTATTGAACTTATGAGATAAGTTGAACAATATATCAGTATCTGCCTCAAAAAAATTCTCAAAGCAAACGATTCGGTTAAAATTCGGTAAATTAATATTATGAAAAAATATAGTTGATTTGTTTTGACTAATCCCGACTTTCTTCTCTTCCTGATATTTCCCGTATTTTCAGAAAAAATAATCTTCATAGGGAAAGTGAGTGAGTAGGCTTCTGGGTTGGTGACCCATATGCTGATGGGGGGGGGGCTAAAACAGCTGAACAATTGTAAAAATAGGCTAAATTTGTTCCATTTTTATGCGAACAGATACGGCAACAGATATCAAAAAGATATACTTGACTTCGCAGTGAGAAAAGATTAAATCGTTTGATCACTTTTTGAAAAAAAATGCACGATTATCAGCTATTTGTTTTAACAAGTTTTTATCAGAGAAAATAGAGAAAATCGATTAGCCGAAAAATGACTGATTCAGCATTACTGCTCAAGAGGGATAATTCATCAGTAGTCAATAGAGGTAAGCCATCGGTATTCATGGGAGATAATTAATTAAAACTTGAGCCTCGATCTTTGGATCATCTTCTCATGAAGCCTTTGTTGGAGAAACAAACCTCTGCTTTTTCGTCTGCAGTTATTGTATTAAACTTATAATAGAAAAAAGAATCTCTGATTTTTCATCATTATTCAACAAAATAGGATCCAATCAATGGAATCTGTACAACTTTACAAAAATGATTTTTTAAATCTACATATCTCAATTGAAAAAATTGAAAAATGAAATTTTTGTTTTCATTAATATTGAAAAAAAAAAAAGTTCCATTCAGTGAAATGCTTAAACTTTACAATAATAATTTTTTTTCACAATTCTTTTTTGTCCATCAAATATAAGGAATGGCATTGTTTTTTAGAATACTTTTTAGAATGTGTGTAACCATGAGTTTTTGATTTTCCGCCAAAATTGGTTTCAAGTGAGGGGTTCAATATGCAATGTAAATTTATACTAAATTGATCACTAGTTTTGTGCCCGCTTGTTCTTTGGAAATTCAAACCTTTTGTTTTGATAATAGCACAAATTCATTGATCACCCCCTTTCCCAAACTATTTAATTGATCTACCCCAACGCACCAAATATTGCAATAATGCCAATATAGTGGAAGTACCCTAAAACAAGCTACCAACCCTGAATAGACATGGATAACAAAGCAGAGGTCTGACAAGGAATTACAGCCTTGCATCTTCCAAGAACAATCAAACAACTCTTCTATAAGTAACATGCCATTTCCATTTGGTCCAATTCCAATTGTTTGGTAATGCTTTTTGACAGCTTCTAATACTTTGTTTCAATTTCATTGAAGAAATTATATCAGATTCAGTTTCTATATATAATCCAGATGTTAAGGGCTTCAAATTCAGACATGCTAAAATACTATTCAGTCTTCTTCTGCCAATATTTTCAATCACAGAAGCACTTTTCGCACTAAATTTAGCACATTCTTCGTTTCAAGAGAGAGAGTAAATTCAACATTTTGCGCTATTTTTCAGCCAATTTTCAGCACTACTTTTCTACCTTTTCTCTGGCAACTAAACTGGCCGATTGAAAGTAGCAGTGAAAAGGCTAACATTGTTTTTCAGTAAGTTTTGGTGTTTTTTCAGGTTGATTCAGCATGGAAAAAATGTTTTGAGTCGGCAGCACTGCATGGAAGAAGACACAAACCTTTTGGAAGCAGCTTTTTTTTCTGAAACTGAAACAATGTCACAATTTTGACATAGAAGACATCTCTCTAATGAGCTTGTTTGTAATGAAAAAGATTTACTACCACACTCATAGAAGGACCACGAACAGGAGTTGTACTGGTAGGAGTATAACTGCAAACTACAGGATCAGTGCCTTTTGTCTAAAACTGAACATAGTGAAAATCATCTATCATATATATATATATATATATATATATATATATATATATATTCATATATATACATATTATAAATGTTTTTTATTACCTTAAAACTCCATTTGAAGCGATCTCTCATCATTACTTGTTGAAAGTATCTTTCGGACTCAATTTGAAATAATATGCTGTCTAGGCCAAACTGATACGTTCACTGAGTAATAACAGGAGATCAAAGAAGTATAATGTAATCATAATTAATTCTGTCAAATTATACATCCATTTCTCCAAATTTAAAACCAAAAAATCTTGTTATATATATAACATCTATTCATTCTACATTATACAAAATATCTTCCATGATATAAACAAATTTTTTAATATAAAATAATAATGAGACCTAACAGCATACGACAATAAATCATATTTCCGACTTCTCCATTGTGGCCGACCTTTTTGAATGCTCAATTCCTCTTCTTTCTTTTGTTTTATTTAATTCTGAGGCTTCTGGCGTCATAGCAAAACTACCAACAGCAGACTGGTTTTATCACTGTTGCTGTGTTCTGACATTTATATCTATCTACCTAGACTTAGCCCAACCCAACTCATAGAAGAGAATTGAAATTTTGCACACACACTCCTCCCAATGAGTTGGGAAAATGCTGATTTTTTAAAAATTCCCTTGCAAAATGGGTTTCAAATGAGGGGTTCAATATGCAATGTAAATTCATACTAAATAAATCACTAGTTTGTGCCCGCTTGTTTTTTTAAAATTCAAACCTGTTCTTAGTGATCATAGAACAAAAAAAGCAAGAGAATTAACTTATTCATTGATCACCCCCTTTTCCAAACTTTCCAATTGATCAACCCCAAAACACCATATATGGGTGGTGGTGATTCATAATTTCCCTTGGAATGCTAGTTTGTTCTTTACTTTATTCTTCCTAATCTTGCAGTAATGCCAATATAGTGAAAGTACCTTAAAAACAAATATGCTCTTTCTGAAACTGAAACAATGTCACAATTTTGACATGGAAGACATCTCTCTAATGAGTTTGTTCGTAATGAAAAAGATTTACTACCACACTCACAGAAGGACCATGAACAGGAGTTGTACTTGTAGGAGTATAACTGCAAACTACAGGATCAGTGCCTTTTGTCTAAAACTGAACATAGTGAAAATTATCTATCATATATATATATATACATATATACATATTATAAATGTTTTTTATTACCTTGAAACTCCATTTGAAGCGATCTCTCATTATTACTTGTTGAAAGTATTTTTCGGACTCAATTTGAAATAATATGCTGTCTAGGCCAAACTGATACGTTCACTGAGTAATAACAGGAGATCATTTTAAATAGAGTTTCAAGGAGTATAGTGTAATCATAATTAATTCTGTCAAATTATACATCCATTTCTCAATAATGTGACTGTCTATGTTGAGAAATATATAGACCAGATATAGACAGTGAAGAAATGAAAGGAGAATCTGGAGTTGAAAAGTTTTTTGAGCTTTGGCATAACTAACAACAGTTAGCTCAATGATGAGAGTAACACTACATTAAAACAGCTACCAGACCGGATGCTGGTTTGATTCCTGCAGCAGCCCCATTTCTTTGATAGTTTATTCTATTCACGCTGGTCGAGCCACATGATACATTCACCGTATGATAACAGGAGATCATTTCAAAAACAGTTTCAGAGTAATATAATGCATCTATAATTAGTTGTCGCAATATACATCCATTCCTCAATATATATATATATATATATATATATATATATATATCTATCAATTTATTGATTTTTTTATTTGTTCTCATATAACTTCAAATAGCAAAATAAATACTTTCACAAAAATCAAATACTGATGAACCATAACTGATGCAACACATGTGATCACCATATGGAGCAAATAACAAAGACTGAATTCATTTTGTTGACGTAATTTATTCACTTTAGCACATTAGCTAATTTTTCAGCTTTCTTTATTCAGGCCGTAATTGCTTTTTATTGCAGGACTAAATTGAAAAAAAAAAAAGGAAAGAAAAGGAGAAACTATATGATACTCAGTGAACAACAAAAGCTGGTGTATCACTGTATGTGTATACGGTACACATAAACGGCACCGGGCATAAGATATCTTTCTCAAATGCCTTATTATTAGATACCATTTGAGAGGAAATCCTTTTCCCGTCAGATGATTAAAAAACAAAAAAATTACAATTTGATCAAATTAGGTGTGAGTCCCTACTCAAACCTTGACAAATATCTCTAAATCGAGACAAAAATTTGGGGTAGTTGCCATCTCTTCTCTCAAGGCAACTTACCCAAACATGTCTAGTCTATTCATTCTATAGGACATCAACTAAGGAACTTATTCACCACAAATCAAAGCCACCACTAGAATCTTTTCAAAAAGAATTCTCTATACATGATGAACAGTTGAGTTTTCAGTCTTCAATCTTCATTGTGGCAGCCTGTGTGTATGACACTTATATCATATCCATGGTCAGACATATTCAAGTCAGTAACCAGGAATGAAGAGGCGGCAACAATCCAAAATTAATTCATATCTCAATTAAGACATAATTGTCAAGTTGTAAGGACAACACTATCTCTTGTTTACATTTTTCACTCCACCTTACTAGTGATTTTTTAGACATGACCCCTTTTCAAATGACAATCTATACATTTTATAAGAAAGTTATTTCTCTCTAGTGCATAGTTTTCTTTAAAAAATCATCACATACAAGGTGTGAATGGTGACTGAAATATATGTTTCACATAAGCTTTTCAAGTTTTGAACATGTTGAAAAGTCTGATCGACACACTCAGAAAAATATGTTTTTTCCCGTTGTGTATTCGCATGTGTGTGTTTAAATGTGAACGCCTAGAGAATGCTGAACCAAACAACATACAAGATTATGATTTCACACCACTGTGTGTTCCCATGTGAGTCTTTGAACATGAATGCCTTGAAAATGCTGATCTACACAACACACAAAATTATGATTTCACACCAATGTGTGTTTGCATTTGTCTGCTAAAGACTGAATTATGCGTAAATGCCAAGCCACATGCTCCACAAGAATACATTTCTTCTCAAGTATGAGTTTGCATATGCTTGAATAAACATACCTGGCAGAATAAAGTTTCCCTCGGATGTCTGTGTGCATGCGTTTTTTGGAAGATGATACTTGTAAAAATGCCGATTCACACACCTCACAAGAACATGGTTCCTCTACAGTGTGTGTCGGTAAATACTTTTTTTAAAGCTTCTTTTCTGAAATTACTGATCAGCACACTTCAAAAGAATAGTTTCTCTCCTGTATGTGTTGACATAGGTTTTTTAAACAGCCATTAAAAGAAAATACAGATCCACATACTTCACAAGAGTAAGGTTTCTCTCCAATATGCGTTTGCATGTATGAATTTTTTAAATATGAATTAAAAAAATATGCCAATAAACACACCTCACAAGGATATGGACTTTCTCCAGTGAGTTTCTGCATGTGTTACCTGACAGATGAATTATGTGAGAATGCCAACCCGAACACCAAACAAAAATATGGTTCCTCTCCTGTATGTGATAGCATGAGTTCTTGATAGTGGAAATTTGTGAAAATGCTAATCTACACATCACACGAGAATATGGTTTCTCTCCTCTGTGTGTGCGCATGTTTTTGAGAGATGAATTATGTGAAAATGCTAATCCACAGACCTCACAAGAATATTTCCAATATGTGTTCGCTTCTCTTTTTTCAAAACTGAGTATCATGAAAATGTTGATCCACACATTCTACAATAACATGGTTTCTCCCTGTGTGCGTACATGTGTTTTTTGGATGGATGAATCATTTGGAAATGCCAACCAACACACCTTATAAGAATTTGGTTTCTCGCCTGTGTGTGCGCTCATGTGATTTTTGACAGATGAATTATGTGGAAATGCCAATTCACCGATCTCACGAAAATATGGTTCCTCTCCGGTGGATGTTTTGCATATATATCTTTTCGAATTTGACACGTGTGAAAATGCTGATCCATATATTTTACAAGAATATGGTTCCTCTCCAGAGTGTGCTTGCATGTGTTTTTTCAAATAGCTATTCAGTGAAAATGTTGATCCACAGACCTAACAGGAATATGGCTTTACTTCAGTGTGTGCTCGCATGTCTTTTTAAATTTGAAAGCTCAGAAAATGCCAACCCACACACCTTACAAGGATATGGTTTCTCTCCAGTGTGTATTCGCATATGTCTTTTTAATGTTGAAACTTGTGAAAATGCTGATCCACATATTTCACAAGAATATGGTTTCTCTCCAGTGTGCGTTCGCATATGACTTTTCAAATGTGAGCCCCGTGAAAATGTCGATCCACACACCTCACAAGAATATAGTTTTTCTCCAGTGTGTCTTTGTATGTGCGTTCTTAAGTGTTGAGATTGACCAAATGCTGATCCACATATTTCACAAGAATATGGTTTTTCTCCAGTGTGTGTTCGCACATGTCTCTTCAAATTTGAGAGCTGTGAAAATGCAGATCCACACACCTCACAAGAATATGGTTTCTCTCCAGTGTGTGTTCGCATATGACTTTTTAAATGCCGTGGCCCTGGAAATGCAGATCCACACATTTCACAAGAATATGGTTTCTCTCCAGTATGTGTTCGCATATGACTTTTTAAATCTGAGCCTCTTGAAAATGCTGACCCACACACCTCACAAGAATATGGTTTCTCTCCAGTGTGTCTTTGCATGTGTGATCTCAAGTGTTGAGATTGAGCAAATGCAGATCCACACACTTCACAAGAATATGGTTTCTCTCCAGTGTGCGTTCGCATATGACTTTTCAAATGTGAAGGCTGTAAAAATGCTGATCCACACACCTCACAAGTATATGGTTTTTCTTCAGTGTGTCTTTGCATGTGTGTTGTCAAGTGTTGAGATTGAGCAAACGCTGATCCACACACTTCACAGGAATATGGTTTCTCTCCAGTATGTGTTCGCATATGACTTTTTAAATGTGAAGGCTGTAAAAATTCTGATCCACATACTTCACAAGAATATGGTTTCTCTCCAGTGTGTGTTTGCATATGTCTTTTTAAATGTGAGCTCCATGAAAATGCTGAACCACATACCTCACAAGAATATGGCTTTTCTTCAGTGCGTCTTGGCATGAGTGTTTTTAAATGTTGATGTTGAGCAAATACTGATCCACACACTTCAAAAAATATGGCTTCCCTCCACAGTGTGTTTGTATGTATGTTCTAAAGTATGAAAGTTGAGCAAATGCTGTTCCACAAACTTCAGAAGACCATGATCAACCTCAAGTGTGTGTGATTGCAAGTAGGTTTTCAAAGTGGAATGCAGCAAAAATACCAGTGAGCAATTACAGTTTCGCAGTACATCATAGATATTCATTTGTTCTCCACTTTGATACCTGTGAATGAAAATGATGTAATATTAATGTAAACAGTAGATATACGTGGTATTTGCAATTATGAAATTATGATGACTTGGATTGCCTTCCAATGAACGGCAACATATCACATATTGCATGTCAAAATGTAAAATTTCTTTACAAACTGTCAACCAAATCTGTCACCATAACTGTCAACAAAATTTTTTTTCACTCCTCAAATTAATCTGGCTGGCTGTGTATAAATGATCTTTCAAGAATTTTCTTGATGCTTATAATTTTCCACATAGTTGTAAAGAGTAAATGATTGGAAGCATTCCAAAATACCAAAACCATTATCAGGGGAAGTAATTGGGTATGGATCTGCATCAGAATTTGATCATCTCACCTGTTGCCCATTGTCCACCCTTCCATAACATCTAATTGATATTCATTTTGATGTTGTGTGACCGGTCATGAAATTCTGGCGATATCATGTCCTGTAAATATATAACTACAACATAGGGGAAGTAATTCTGCACCTATCCAGCCAAAAATTCTTATAACATGGCCTTCTATCCTCCGTCTCACAAATCCTCACCAAAATTCAGAGAACTTTCAGAGATATTCTGAGGACATAAATGAGCATACGTATAAATGTATGAAGAAAAACAGAAAGATATCTCCAAGTCAGAGAATTATTCTTTGATACTCCCAAAAATTTAATTGCTATTTTCTATAACATTGCTCACCATTTAATGTAATCAAATTGAAATCCATCGAGTACTTTCAGAGATATTTTGGAGACCGAAAGATGCAAATAAATAAATATATCTGGCAGAGGTTTAATTCCTACTATTTTTTTAAATGTAAAAAAGAAAGAAGTTGTTGAACGTTAATTATCCAGAATCATCTGGATTTCATTTACAATTATCTAGATTTAAATTTAGTTTCTAGATTAATTTTTGTTTATAAACAAAGAAAATGACAGGACATTACACTAAGAAGTAGCACCAAGATTTGCCTGATCAGCGAATTAGCTTCCCTGATGGGGTGGCCTGATCATCCTGGGGCAGTCATTTGGAGGCATAATGGTCAGGCTAATTTTGAATTACATGGGTGCTAAAATTGCTGTTGAAAACTATTTTTTTTACCACATTGGTAATTTCATGGAACATGAAATGTCAAAGATGAAGAGAATTACATGTTATAACACTTTAAGTACTCCAATCACCTGTGTATGTGATGAAAAATGACTGGCAACACTATTACTGCTCTGTTTTAAACTCTTCAATCTCTATTTTGTTGGCTTATACAAAAGTGATATGCATGTTATAATAGAAAATATCCAATCTGGAATCTGTTGGTGACATATTTTTCATCGGTTGATGTACAATGAATTCTACAGCAAATTTTGAATTCAATGTTTAAACAGGAACCATAACACGCTCTGACTGACTTTTACTGCATGCAGGACAAGATGTTATTTGGAAAAATGTCCGGGGTTTGGGAAGCTGCCCTATTAGAGCAACTTGACTTAGTAGAGAAATCAATGCTCTTCAATTTCATATAGTATTCAAGCAAATTCACAAATTAGAATATTCAAAGAATGGATTTAAATAATTCAATCCAAAATTTCCAAGAGTTCTATTACGATAATAAACTCACGTGTGGTATCAAAATATAGCACAAAAAGAGTTCTATTTTCAACAAACCTTGCTGTGAAAAGCCATTGCATTAAGGAGAACAATAATTTGGTTTTCATTTTAACATCGACTTTCACAAAACAATATATGTTTACTGAAATAGATAAAGTTTTCAGAAATTGGAAGTAAAACTGGAAACCGTCGGCTTCTGGTATACAATCTCTAAGTTAATATTATTATTGGTGATTTCAAGATTTTTTACTTATGTACATACAGATTTTCTGGGAGGTTCATGTATGAGAACTTTTCAAGTGACATAGCACTGGCCCAAAACACTAGAATTTTTTTATTTGCTTTTTCCTGACAGCAGGAGTGGTGGGGGCTCCAATAGTGTAGATGTACCTGCCCATCTACCAAAATCCCTGATTAGACTTTTTTTTGTCTTCTTTTGTCTGATTTCCCTTCGTTAGGGTACTAATTATCTAGACGTATATGTAATATCTGGATTAATCATTATTTATAAACAAAGAAATCAACAAAACGTTCTACTTACTTCTTTTTCCGCCTCATTTCTCTCCCTTGAGGGATCAATTATCCAAAATCATCTATATTTCATTCAGGACTATCTAGATTTATATCTAGTATCTAGATTGATCGTTATTTCTTAACAAAGAAAAAAGAAACGTCATTCTTACTACTTTCTGACTCCTTTCGCCTGATTTCTTTTCTTTAGGGCATTAACTATCTGAAATCATCTAGATTTTTTAAATTTAAAAATTATCTAAATTTATATCTAGTATTAAGATTAATCGTTATCAATAAATCGATAAAATATGAGAACATTATGCTTACTTGAATCTGTCTGCTTTTTTTCCTTTGAATAATTAAAGAAGGGGGAGGAAACCTCAAAATCTATAAAAAAAAAACTAAAATAATTTCTTGTTGAATTAGACTATGAAAATACCGTCGTTCGCCATTGATGCAATAAAGTTTTCTTAAGAGCTATAGTCAAGGGAGATAATTCATGGTAACCTTCAAGGAAGATCTCAAAATGTACTTGCCAACAAAAAAGTTGATTTTTTTTTTCCGTCTAAAACTGCTCTAAAAGTGGCTAAACCCAGCTGAATATTTCCCCACTATCGTCTAATTTTATGGCTATTCATATTATGAAAAAAATATTTTTCATGTAGTTTGACTTTTCTTGACTGATCCTGACTTTCTCCTCTTCCTGATATTTTTCGCATTTAATAGGGAAAGTGAACGAATTGGCTTTTGGCTTAATGACCAATACGCTGATTTTTTTTTTACCATAACTGCTGAAAAATCGCAAAAATAGGCTAAATTTGTACCACATCATCAAATATATATTTGACTCAGCTGTGAGAAGAAATTAAACTGGTTAATCATTTTTTCTTTTAAATGGCTCGATTTTCAACTATCTGTTTTAGCATGTTCTTATCAGTGAAATGGAAAAAAAAGCTAGCCGAAAAAAGATTGATTTAGGATTACTGCTCAAGAGAGATAATTCATGGGTAGTCAAGGGAGATAATTAATAGAAACCTGATCTCTGCTTTTTCGTCAGCAGTTGAATGAAACAAAAAATAGAAAAAGCAATGTCTTTTTTTTTCTCATTTTTCAACAGAATGGGATCCAATCAATAGAATCCGTACAATTTTACAATAATTTTTTTAAAATCTATTTTTCTTAATCAAGAGATACTTTGAAGAAAAATCTGGATTTTAAAAATTGTTCTTACTTATATATTCATCTTAATATTTTGTAGTTTTTATCAAGAAAAATAACTGAAAAAAATAATTAAAGTAAACCATCTAATAATAAAAATAAATATTGAAAAATGAAATTTTTGTTTTCATGAATATTTTTAAAAAAATTGAGATCCAGTCTTAGAATGCTTAAATTTTACAATAATAATTTTAAAAAAAATTTTTTTTTTATTCATCAAATACAAGAAATGGCATCCACACACACTCATGTATGTAACCAGGATGTGATAAAGTGACTTTGTGCCTTGTAACACAGAATTCTAAACCAAATGTATCTCTCAAATGCTTATGATAAAATTTTTGTCAATGGCATGAATTTTGCGTATATATTTCAACAGAAATCTCGCATCAATCAACCAATAAAGAAGTAAATGAGATTTTTCACATTTAATGTTTATTTGTCCCTGAAAGATAATTTAGGTCTCTCATTCTTCATCCTTCTTTGCATTCTATAGATGTGTGGTCACTTCCGAAACCTACCAGTTCTCTGGTTGAGTGTTTGATGATGATGAGATATATATACATATATATACTTACATATATATATATATATATATATATATATATATATATATATATATATAGTGTTTAATTAACATTGCTGGGGGTCCTTATTGATAAAAGTGTTTCGCTTTCAAAATCTCCAAAACATTTACATGGTAAACAATTGATATCTCAACAAGAGAAAATTTACACATAATACCTTAATGATGAAGGGTGTGTAAAACATTTTTAAAAAATACAGAAGAAAATGACATAAATTACATTAACAGATATTTGGAAATAAGTGGCTGAGGCAACATATAAAAAATTTTCAAAAGTTTTTATTGTTTAAAGCTGTAAAGCTTTCTAGACAATATATATATATATATATATATATATATATATATATATATATATATATATATATCATTAGTGTCATTTTCATCCATATTCTCAAAAGCTTTAATCTAATTTTTTTCAATATTTTTTTAAATAAAATAAGATATTGGGTTATAGCCTCTCTTATATATATATATATATATATATATATATATATATCAAGGATACCAAATATCAAGTTCCTTAACCCCATTACCCCACCATCTGTATTATCCCCAACCTACCAAGTACCCACACATTCTAATACTTATCCACCACACAGCAACTCCCCAGTAACCCTGACAGCTTATGGCCACTCCAAGTCCTACTACTGCCGCTACAATTATATCTAGAACAGAACAATACAGACAACACAGACAAAACAAAGTCTTCCACATCACGATGACTATAGGAATCCTCTTTCTTGATTTCCAATTTTGCATCCAAAGCAAAAATCAGATGTTAAATTCGTTTTCTACAGAAACCTTTTGACCACTAAAAGGCACACATAAACACACACACTCTACTGAAGATGAGAATCCCTCATGAAACATGCATTGCGTACTAACTAATTCATTTATAGATTAACTGATTTATGAAAAAAGTCTCCATATATTTAAACTCCTGAGTTCGTCTCATTCTCTATTGTTCACATATATATATAATCACACAAACATATATATCATTAAAAAAATTGTTTTCTCTGTATAGATAAAAGACATTACTGGATCTGATCTGAAAAAATTTATTCAAAAATAACTAGTGCTTTTAATCACCAATCACTTTTCCAAACTCTCCCTAAAAGGTAATTATATAAATTTCACCAAATTCAAAACTTGATATCACCAGTTTTTGGATTGATGCAGCTTACCAATTGGTCATCAATCTCACAGAAAATCCTTCAAGTTACAAATAATCTACAGTCAGAGATCAGAGGCATAGCTAAAGATTTTGTGAGACCCTAGTGGTTTGACTCCTTAAGACACCCTCTCCAACATTTAGTGAGATTTCGGTAGAAATATGGTATGCAAACTAATATTCATAAAACTTCCAGGAGCTTCAATCAAATGAAAGCCCAGGGGGGCATTTTCAAATTGCCATAACCCCCTGTCTCTGATATTGTCAGGAATAAAATCCATTGAGAATGGGTTTCTTCCAGGTAGCACTCTGGCTATAGCTGTGTACTGTAGTCAGCTCAATCAGTGAAATTCTATGGTAGGGGTAATTAATGTCACCTATTGTTGCCTGAATGGACACGTTGCTCATTTTGTTCAGGTGTTTTGGCAGTTTTACAATGGAAGATCTCATGGGGCAAGGAACCAGCATCAAGATGAATGATGCAGGCAGGAACTCATCAGTTTCTTCAGGAAGCCTTTGGTGACAATGCCATATCCCAAAGCAGAACATTTTCTCAGGTACAAGTGTATTAAGGCAGGACAAATATCCATCAAAGATGAAAATGATTCTGGATAATCACTGACTAATACAACGGAGGGAAACATTGAAAAAGTGTATCAGGCTATCTTTGCAGATAGTAGACAGAATATCTATGATGTTTGTGATATTGTAAGACTGTCATTCAGGAGTGTTCAATATATTTTGCCTTATGGGTTGGGCTTGGGATGCATTGCAGCAAAATTTCTGCTGAGACCAATCACTTGTTGGCCAGCAGTTCCCGGCTTCTAATAATATGGCAGTCATACCCAATCCACCTCATTCGTCTCAACTTGCTCCTTGAAAGTGTGTCATTTTGATATGATTGAGGAGATTCAGAAAAGAATGATGCCTGCCCAGAATGTATGGAAGCGCGGGAAAAAAGATTGCTAGGACCACTGTATACATGCCCAATAGGACTACTTTGAAGGTAAGAGTGGAAACTAAGAGATAGGGGATGTTCTTTCCTTACAATGTTCATATTACTGGAATTTGGGGGCAGCTCCTCATAAAACCTGGTAACTTTTAGGGTTATTTCTCATCAATTAACTTCTTTTTTTCATACGTGCATCTGTTTGCTTGTTTGTTCCAGAACTCTTGGCCATACCATTTTGTCTTAGCATCAGAACTCCGCTTGACCCCTTCTGAAAACGTTTTTTATTTTTATTTTGGGGATAAAAGGCTTTTTAGGGCCCTAGTACAAATCATCCGAGTTCTTAGTTCTTATGCTGTAAGTTTTCACGGTCACGTTTTTTTTTCAACTTTGGACTTTGATATCTAAGCCTGATCTCCAACCCCACCTGATCACCTGGTTTCATAGACACATCTGTGAAAGTTCCATGTCTATAGTTAACTCTGCTCTGACAAAAAAAATTTTCTGACTTATATAGAGGGGTTAACAATTATTAACTTTAGTTTTCTCATCAATTACTTGACGTAAGTTTTAAATTTTGTCCAACCTTTCTAAATCATTATCATCAACTTCTGCCATTATTTACCATCATCTTAATTGCTTTTGCTTTTTAATGCAACTAAACTCAAGCTATGAAACTCTTCAGCAATGAGTAAATAAATTAATGGTGTGTATCAAGATAAAGAATAAGTTCCACATAGGAATCAAACTCGCAACCCTCTGTACAGGAGGGTGGCTCACTTAAGGCACGTTCATTCTTACCATTAAACCACTGGAACTCAGTGCCAAGCGTCAGTCCAAATACGACTCTTAAACTCACTCCTTATCTACGGTCTCCTCTGTGCTATATTTATTATCAAATGGCAGTTCAGTTCAATCCAATATTGTTTTGTAAAATTAAAAAAAATATACTAGACAAGTACAACCAATGTTACCAAGACATGGGACTTCAAAGCATTCAAGAACAAAGATAGGAAACAGATTTATGAAAATATAGACTTATATTTTTATTGGTACAGTTCCAAATTGTGTCATGTAGAAAGGATAGACATCTGGTCTCCCTCAAGACAGTGATCGTTACCTTCTTATAAGGGGTCTACACTCATATGTTTGGCAGATCCACTCACATTTCTCAGTGTCTCCACCCACATCCAACTACGCTTTTTGATGTATCCACCCCAAACAGATGTGGCTTCTTCCAGTAAAACACCTGCTGTTTTTTTGCTTTCCATTCAGGAAAACAGATGTAGCAAGTCATTTTGTCAACACACTCATTAGTTTCTGCACTTACACATCCTGTTTATTGTTATCAGTTGGCACCACATTTAGAATCAATCCTTTGACCTTTGCTTCTGCTATTCGACACCAAGAGTGATATGTGTTTATAGTATTTACTTTGAACATAAAAAACCCATATATTCCTTAATAATTCATATACCCTCTTGTACTTTATCAGTTTTTATACACACATACAACCAAGCATATTTTTAGTATTTACTTATACCTTTCAATTTTGGAGTGTAACTTTCATAATCATAAGAATTTCTACATACACAAATTTTAGTCACATGTACTGGCTGGTGTAAGTCACCGACTATCTGTATTCAATCCAGTGGTGAATATCATTCAGATAGACCAAACATTATACAGTGAAAATTTCAGATCAAGCTACAGAACTGATTGATATACACGCATATATATATATATATATATATATATATATATATATATATATATATATATATATATATACACACGCACACACATATACATATATATAAATACATACATATATACACATATATATATACACATATATATACACATATTTATATATATACACACACACATATATATACACATATTTATATATATACACACACACATATATATACACACAAGCACACACACACACACACATATATATACACACACACACACACACTCATATATATATGTGTATTGTATTATCATAACATTTTAGACAATGTGTTCTTTATCCTTCCTCAGATGTCAAAATCATCCTCTAGGTCCTTTCCTTTCATCTCTTACAGATAACAAGCATAATACCTATTAGAAATGACAGAAATACTAATATATTACAATAATCCAAATAAACTATACAACTATATATTTTTAGTGAAGATGTATTAATTGCAAAAAAAGAGGATGAATAGATCAAATGAAATTCAACTTTTCAAATCTTAAAGTTGGAGGAAAATTGAAATTATCATTATCAGTATTAGCATTCGTGAACTTATTCTCAAAATCTCACAATTTGTTTTATAAACTGAAACATTTTTTTTATATCCAAGTAGCAAACCTCACAATTATGGCTCAGTTGGTTTTTATGTGTATGTCATACATCAAAGTGACTAACATAATTTAGTAGGTATTATTGATTTCCAATGCTTGATTCAGATGTATAAAGTATATTGGCCATCTAACATGTCCTATAATGTTGATGATCCTCAAGTTATGTTTTGATTCGATCGCTTTCAACTTGACTGGTCTACTTGATTGCTGGGAAAAAATTTCCAACGCTCAACTTTGCAATCCACTTTCAACATGCCCATTCATTCACATGCAAAAAAATATTATCACTTTGAATTTTGAAAAGATTTGTTGAAAATTGGCATATGGTAAGACTGTTACCATTTCAGATTTTCTGAAACTTGGCATAGGGGTAGATTTAGGCCAAAAAACATGATTTCATAGTTCTCAGCTAAATCTGACAAATGGTCCAAAAGTTATTTGCGAGAGTATTTTGTGGTCTAGCATTGACCTCACAATTTTAAAATTGTTATAAATCTTTTCCTGTTGGTTGCAGCTTTATAAACGTTCACATTTTTGGGATTAGGGTGATCCATAGTTTCCCAAAATTCTATTGTTCATATATGAGGTGCTACCTGAAAGTTCTAGGAATTTGAACAGTGGTTGCAAACTGTGTCTAGGTGAAGCCAGTATCATCCTTTGTGCGTCAGTGTACCAACGACCATGTGCGTGAATGGACATGTTACCAAGTAATACTTTTTTAGGTTGTTTAACATTTTTTGCAATGGCTGATCTCACAGAGCAATCAAGTTCTGCTTCAAGATCAACAGCTGCAGAAACTCAGCGGTCAGTTCAGGAAGACGTTGGTGACAAAGCCATGTGCGAAAGCAGAACCTTTTGTTTAACAGTTTTTGCAATGGCTGATCTCAATAAAATTTTCATGTGGAACTTGAATCTGTCACTATTGATCACAAGTTATATCATTCTCAGCAATTCTTTATAAAAGAAAATGCTATGACCTACATGTGTTGCTAGTAAAATCACCACAACCTAAAACAGAGAAAACATTTTGAAATACTGAAAAAAGAATTATGGTCATCATGGAAGATGAAAATAAAAAAGTTGGCAGAATATGTTCAAGAAAAGTAAAAGTAAGGGCTATTGACCAGACGGGGCTAATTCCAGACAATCCTGAACAGAGTGTTAAAGAGACCCTAAAACTTGACCTAAAATGCCTAAATAAGGACCTCTTGATGACTTCCCTCAGAGGGATTGCTGAGATTTGCCTTGGCTGTTGGCAGTGGGAAAATTGCAAGGCACTAGATCACTGCCCAACTGCGGTAATAACGATTGATATCAAAAGCCCAACACTCTAACTGAGTAATTACTCAACTATTTCAATATATGAGCATCTGTCTGTTTGTCTGTCAAACTGTAAAAATCATCTATTCATAGGCCCAATCCAATGAAATTTGGTATGCATGTATGTTTTGAATTAAAGTTTTCTTTGAGGAAACCATTTTTTGAAAGATTTAGAGGGGGGTTCTACTTACAATGTAAAAAAAATGCAATAATTTCATTTTCATAAACTACAAAGCTACAAAAATAGGGGTCCAGGTTTGTATTGGACACACATTGTAAAGTGGACCTCTAGTTTTGAGCTAGTCCACTGCAGCTGCCAGAAAACCAATAATGTATGTTTGAATGAAGGATCGCTGCATCGTTACACTCTTTATATATATATATACTAGTTTAATCATACAATCAAAAATGACAGCATATATCAGGTGGTGGCATTAGGTCTGACTGTGTTCATGTGAAGATTAGTTTATTCTTTAGATATTTTCAGATTATCTTTTAGATCTTTTTAGATTATTTTTAAAGATTTTCCTGGTTATATCAGATAGATTGCACCCCAGAGCTCTGCTACCCTGCTCCCGTAGTTGCAGAGTCTGCGGGTCCCATGTGCCTCCTCTGCATGTACAAAATATATGGATACATATTGCATTTTATAAAGAAAGATTTACATCACGGTGAACTTTGAGAATGTTCTATTGACCACAAACAGATTTTTATTTCAGTTTTTCTACTTTTTTTTAAATCCTTCTTTACATTCATTTTTCATTAAGTCATCAAACCATGAATGAAATTCTATTTTACAACCCCATCATGACAGAGGACATTGCTAATAATCATGTCTATGTATCCAAAGATAACATTTCTCATAAAAAAATACAATTAGAATGAAACATAAATGGCCACAAACCTGTACTGTTTTCCAAACCCCCAGAACAGGGCCATGGTTAAACATTGTTGAACCCCAAAAGAAAAAAAAAAAAATTCATATGTATATATATATATATATATATATATAGAAACTGCATGCACCAGGATTGTTAAACTAATCAAAAAAATACTTATGGGAAAACATTTTGAAATAGAGATTGGATTGAGAGTGACTTGCATGGCACATGGTTGTGAATACTTTTTAGCCACATGCAACTCTTTGACATTGAAACAAAATGAAGATCTCACAAAACCTTTTTGACAAGAATGTCAGCACCATTCAGTTCCTTCCGATGAGGTTACCTTATGGATAGTCTGATTGAGCTGAAATTCGGTACTGGAGACTTTTCAACTTTTGAACTTCTTGTATACAACGAACTATAAAAAGTACCCTTGAGCTGGCTACAGCTTCACCTTTTCCAGCTAGGAAAACTGATCATCTACCATGCCTTACTGATTGTTAGATTGAGCTGATATTTGGTACTGCAGACTTTTCGACCGGGGTGAAACTTTAGTTTACATCAAACTATCAAAAGCATTCCTTGAGCTGGCTATGGCTTCAGCCATTCCTCCTTAGAAAACTGATCCCTTACTATACCTTATAGATTGTAAGATTGAACTGAAATTTGTTACTGAAAATTTTTAGACTGGAGAGCAATTTCTGCATACATTGTACTATAAAAAGTACCCTCACGCTGACCACAGCCTCAGCCGTTCCTGCTTAGAAAACTAGAAGAAATTTCTAAGTGCAGAAACTCTAAAACACTCTAAACTGGCTTTAGGTATGTAAGAATATTTCAATGAACAGGGACAATTGAAAAATATTCAAACATTAAAGATCTTAGAAATGAAATTCATGCAAATCAGGTGACTCCACCTCTTTTATTATACTATATAATGTTTGACTCTCATGGACAATAATAACAAGAAATTAAATGAAAAAATGAAAAAGATTCTGTGGTCTGTATTTTGTGATGTTTATTGTAAGTGACTCTGACATTGAATAGGTTCACTTGTGGCAATAGATCATTTACAAGAGTACATAGAACATTTCTGAAATCAGCATCATCCTGAACATTGTGAGGATTTGTTACATTTTCTTCTGAAATTTCAGCACATACTCGACGATGGGGAAGACAGCGGAAAAGATTTTTTCCTCAAATTTGGAAAGAATGTATAACTCAAACCCAGACAAATAGATCAAACCGAGATGAAAATTAATTTTGAGTGTTTACTACCTCTTCTCTCTATGTAACTATTAATTCTATGGGATACAAACTAAGGGACACATTCAGCATAAAATTACATCGTAAATTTTCTAGACAGAATAAAGAAGTAAATTCTAAAATTCCATTTGACTAGTACCATTGGAACAACCTGTATGTGTGACACATACTGTATATATATATAACCAGACACATTTAAGTTGGTATCCAGGAAAGAAAAGATGACAACCATCTAAAATTCATTCATATTTGAATTTTCACATATTTGTCAGGTTGTGGGGACTACACTGTCTTTTGTTTACATTTTTCACTCAACCCTAATTGTGATCTTGACCTCTTTAAAAATGCCAATCCACATAACAAACAAAAATATGGTTTTTCTCCAGAGTGTTTGCATGTGTTTTTTTCAAAGCTGAAGTTTGCGTACGTGCAAATCCACACACCTCATATGTCCACATACCTAGCGAGAATAGGGTTTTTCTCCAGTGTGTCTACGCATGTGTTTTTTCAAAGTGTCATTTTTTGAAAAAGCTGATCTACACACCTTACAAGAATAAGGCTTCTCTCCGGTGTGTGTACGCATATGTTTTTTCAAAGTGCCACTCTCTGAAAACGCTGATCCACAAACCACACAAGAATATGGTTTCTCTCCAGTGTGTGTTCGCATGTGTATTTTTAAATTGTAATTTCTTGCAAACTCTGATCTACACACTTCACAAGTATATGGTTTCTCCCCAGTGTGTGTTTGCATATGTTTTTTTAAAGTACCATTTTCTGAAAACGCTGATCCACACACGTCACAAGAATATGGTTTCTCTCCAGTGTGTGTTCGCATGTGTTTTTTCAAAGCTGCATTTTCTGAAAACACTGAATCACACATTTCACAAGAATATGGCTTCTCACCAGTGTGTGTTCGCATGTGTGACTTGACAGAAGAATTATGAGAAAATGCTAATCCACACACATCACAAGAATATGGTTTCTCTTTAGTGTGTGTGCGCATATGGTCCTTGACAGAAGAATCCTGTGAAAATGCCAATCCACACACGTCACAAGAATATGGTTTCTCTCCAGTGTGTGTTCGCATGTGTCTCTTGGCAGATGAATCCTGTGAAAATGACAATCCACACACCTCACATGAATATGGTTTCTCTCCAGTATGTGTTTGCATGTGTCTTTTTAAATTTGAATGCGTAGAAAATGCTGACCCGCACACATCACAGGAATATGGCTTTTCTCCAGTGTGTGTGAGCATGTGTGTTTTTAAATGTTGAAGATGAGGAAATGCTGATCCACACACCTCACAAGAATATGGTTTCTCTCCTGTGTGTGTGCGCATGTGTTTTTGGACAGATGAATCACGGGGAAATCCCAATCCACACACTTCACAAGAATATGCTTTCTCTCCAGAGTGTGTAATCAAGTGTGTTTTTAAATGTGAACGCTGTGAAAATGCTGATCCACATACCTCACAAGAATATGGTTTTTCTCCAGTATGTATGCGCGTGCGATTCTAAATATGAACGCCGTGAAAATGATGATCCACATACCTCACAAGAATATGGTTTCTTTCTCGTATGTGTGCGAATGTGTGCCTTTAAATGTGAACGCTGTGAAAATGCTGATCCACATACTTCACAGGAATATGGCTTTTCTCCTCTGTGTGTTCGCATGTGTGTTTTCAAGAGTGAAAGTTGAGCAAATGTTGAGCTACACACCTCGCAAGAATATGGTTTCTGTCCACTGTGCATTTGCATGTGTTCCTCTAACTTGGACGTCTGTGAAAATACTGGAGTAAATATAAGATTTTACATTGTTTGCCTGTATGCACATTTTTAGATTTGAATCTTTTCAAAATGCCACTTCATACACTTTGAAATGATGTTACTATCCAGTGAGGGATTTCTGGTGCATTTTTTTAAATTCTGCAAAAATGAAGATCCCTGCATCTAAGAAGAATATCACTTGTGTCCAGAATGTATTTTTCATACACAGCTTTTTAGAAAAAAATGCAAAATCATGACTGCCTGGAAAAGTAGTCAAGATTTTAATGTTTTTTTGTAAATATCTCTTAGAAGAACCCTAAAATGCAAACAAACACATTTCACAAGAATATGATTTCTCTCCTGAATGTGGCATCTGTCAGTGAATTAGCAATTTCAGTTCCTCAATGCATCAGAGATGTTCATTTATTCTCCACTTTAATATCTGTCAATGAAAAAGAGATATCATTAACATAAATAAAGGATAAATGTATTATTTGCAATTATAAAATTATAATAACGTAGTTTGTATTTCAATTAACAGCAACATTTTATATACTTTATGTTCAGTCAAAATGTTGAATTTATCAGACACTGTCAACCAATCTCGAAACAAAACAGTCAAAATAGGTTTTTTCTGTTCTTAATGAGTCTGGCTGGCTATGTATAGATGTATCACAAGTATAAGCAGCACGAATAGACAGTAGTTTTAAAACTTTGAAAACTCAAGAACCCATTCTATAGAGAAAACATTTTGGCAGACCTCTATTTTTAGTTTTTAGACCAATCAACAGACTACAATGAAAACAAAACAATTAATGACCTTTAAAAATCATTTATTTAAAATGGATTACATTTGTTTCAATTCTAATATGAGGTGCAGGTCAGTGTTCTCTTTAAAATTGATTGTGTTTTTCATTAGCCAAATGATTGATGATGTTGTTTCTCTGTAACAAGATTTGTAGGTTTATAGGAAACATTGCTGCCAAGCCCATGCATTATTTTACAAAGCTTCAGGGAATTGAAAAATCTGGCGATTTTAAACTATTTTTAAATCCAGTCTTATGCTACCTCATTTTGATCCCGTGAAACCAAAGTGTAGCAGTCATGTTTTTTTTTTACTTATTTTTTTAAAACTTATTTTCAAAGATAAATCCAAGGAAAAATAATTTCTTTCCATTCATAATTCAGTCCCTTCACTGTGCATAGTGGGCTCACTAGTTAGCATTTATTTTTCAAGTTTACATTTCTCTTTAGATTTAGAAAGTAGACAGATTAGAACTGTTTACATTTTTACTCTACTCTTAATATCTATCAAACAATGGCCGTTTGAATTTGAACTTCATTCAAGTGTTTATGAAAATGATTTTTTGTAAAATCCTGAATTATTGAAAATTTTGGTTCTTTGTATTTGATCTATTTTCTTACAATTCATTGACATGAATTTCATTGTTTTGAATGGAATTAATGCATGACTGAATTATGAATGTGTTTCTTGAGGAAAATACTCCTGTTAACCACCTGGAATCATACTTTTGCAGGCTTCATTGCTTAAGACAACACTTCATTTCAGTAGCTGATATGCCTTGAAACACAATTTTAACCAATATTGGATACATAATTTTCAAAACTATATATATATATATATATATATATATAAGAATTACAAGGATATATATCCCGTTAATGTTAATATTTCGTGCCCAATGTACTCATCAGTAACTGGCAATATGTCTTTTCCAGTAAACTAAGAAGACAAAAACAAAAGGCCCATTTACATTTGAATAATGTATTCTTCTATTATTCAATCAGGTTTGTTTTTGAAAACACTATGATTCAAACCAATAATTACTATGTGTATATGAGGACGGTCCATCAGACTTACCTGCCTTTTTCCTGAATTACAAAAGAAATATGTGATCATTTTCCCAATTTGGTTATTTTTTCTTTTCTCTATGTATACCTAAAGTTTATTTCAGTGAATTTTCACATATTTTCAAGCCTTGTATTATCTCTGAAAACTTTCAAGAAAATTTAAGTAATAGAATTTAAAAAGTCAAGTAGAAATTGGCTTACAGGAATCTTCAATGCAAATTTTATTAACACGTCATAAAAAGTAAATTATAGATATTTTAAAAAACCACCAATCTCTTGAGTAAAAACTGTTCTAAAATATATTATGATTTAATTGCAAATGAAAATGAATAAAGTTTCTAAAATTGAATAATTAAAGGAATTATACCGTATACAAAACATATGTGTGGGTACCTCTTGTGAGGCAATGAGTCTGAATTGGACCCTCTCTTTCTCAAAGTTGTATTAATCAAAGTTTTATGATAAACATGTTATTGTTCATTTGGTGAAATGAAAAACCTTATTTCTATTCTCTTTTAGCTATTCTCATTCCCATTTTCATTCTTGATTGTATCATTCACTTTAGAAATGGTGAAAGTGCTGCTTCAGAGAATTTTTGAGAATCATTCCAATATAGTGTTACACACACACACAATATTAAAACAATTCCTGAAAATTCTCTAAACCAGAGAACGTTAAAATTTTCAATAGAAAGATATATTATTCAAAGATCATAGGAGCCTTAGTAAGTTTTGCAGAGACTTCTTCAGTTCTTGTAATTCTGATTGATGACTTGGAAGCGCAAGGAATTTGGTCTCCTTGTGGTTGGATGTTGGTGCCTTCACTGGAGATATTATAGGAGAAAGGGAGATGTTGCAAGAGAATGTGCGCCAAGTATCAATTCAGACGAGGAGATGAAACAGAAAAAAAGTGTACATACAAATAAATAGATGGACAAATAAGACGTACATTTAATACAAGAACATTAAAGACAAATGACGAATGAAAGTACATATAAGGATATCATAAATCTGATCAATCGCATAAAGAGATGAGAAGAGAAGAGAGAGCAAAAGGGGGGAGCTTTCTTGTTGTTGATAGTACTGGCATCGGGGGCAAAGTGGAGTAGTCTGAACTGCTTGGATATCCAAATGGCTTGGATTGTACCAAGGGATACGTGGAAACCAGGTTCAGTGTGCAAGCCAAACAGCCAAGTTGTGTGCATTAACTTAGGGGATATTCTCTGATGCTGATAGACTCTCAACAGACAGGCCATGAAAGGCAGAGAACATGGAATTTTATACATGCATGTTTTCCTGGAGTAAAGAAATTTAGGAAAGATTATTGTAACTATCGGATAGTAAAAAGGATTACCATTTTATTCACTAGAGTGAGAGGTTTATACATGTTTGGAACATGTGGTAAAGACACAGTGGCTTAGCTGTGTGTATGTGTGATGCCTCAACATCGGTAAAATGAAGTGGGTAAAGTTAGTACAGGGATAGGTCACAGTGGAAAAATGGTTAAGATCAGATCGGCTGAGAAGTCAGTGAAATGATAACGATTTTAGGGAGAAAGAAAGAGAGAGAAAGAGTAGCCGGCAGCAAGTGCTAGGGCGAGAGGCATGACAAGCTAGGGGTGCTGGCACCAATGAGCATTCAACCATATGTGTCCAGGGATCTTATAGGGGTCGGAGAAAGAAGTGACATTTTTGATATCTAGCTAAATGAAGGATTTCGTATTTAGTTCTTAACTAAAAAAATAGGGGTGCTACACATGAATTTTTCGGAGTGTACTAATCAATCACTGCACTCGAATTTTCATACAAAGTCTATAAAATGTTTGTATTTTTGATTTTTGAGAATATAATTTTTGATATCATAAAGATTTCAGGAACCATTGTATGTTTTCAAAAGTATTTGATATTCTTTCAATAAGATATTCATGGATATAAAAATCAAAGATACATGGCGTTCAGGTTTCTGCAAATATTATTTTTATGAATATAAAATTCAAACATCCAAAGATTTCAGTGTTCAGTGATTCCAAGCGTACTTAGCAATTTTAGCAAGGCAGTTAGCTGAAAATGACTAGAAATTGAAAAACTAGCCATTTTTAGCCATCAAGGGAGGCTACTCTAGTTGACATTAACGGCGGACATGATTTTTTACGTCTGTGCATGCAAAAGTTACCCATCTGACAAACTATCTTAGAGCATTCAAAATAACCGTGGAATTTCCACGGGTACTGATAGTATGTATTAGAGGGAAAAGAGAAACTTGACATTTTTAGAAAATTTAATCCAGAAATTTTAAATTTCTAAAATCAGATAATTTTACTTTCCGTATTTATCGGTGTAAATGAAAAAATATAAGTAGAGGGCAGTAATTATCCAGAATAATCTAGATTTATATCTAGTATCTAGATTATTCGTTGTTCATAAACAGAGAAATTAAGATAACATTATCTTGTCCTCATTAGTCTGATTTCTCTCTCTTGAGGAATTAATTATCCAGAATCATCTAAATTTTACTTTAAAATATCTTGATTTACATCAAGTATCTAGATTTATCGTTTTTTTTTTAATATGGAAAATAAGAGAAGGTTATACTTACTTCATTCTGCCTTCTTCTGACTGATTTTTCTTCCTTAAGGCATTAATTATCCAGAATCATCTAGGTTTCATTTAGAATTACCTAAATTTAAATCTAGTGTCTAGATTAATACATAAACAAAGAAATTAAGAGAACGTTATACTTCTTTCTTTCCTTTCGTCTGGTTTCTCTTCCGCAGGACATTTTCTATCCAAAATTATCTAGGTTTTATTTAGAATTATCTAGATTTATATTTAATATCTAGATTGATCGTTATCTGTGAACAGAGAAAATAAGAGAACGTTATACTTACTTCCTGTCTTCTTTTATCTGATTTTTCATCGTTAGCACAATGCAACATTGAAGAAAAAAGGGAAATCTATAGAATTTTAGATAATTTAAACCAGATATTTTTAGATTTTCTTCCCAAATTTCAGTTGTTCGCATGGACAACAAACTCTAGAGAGCGGAGATTAAGGGAGGTAATCAATGTTTTAAAAAGAACTGCATCTACGTTCCTGAACTAGCAAGGAGTGTCATGTACAATTATTTTTCGCCTGTCGTTCGGAACATCATCTTCGAAATAAATTTAAAAAAAAAATTTCTTCAAGTTTCCAATTTAGATATTTTATATCTAAATTTGGATAATATCTGAAATGCGATATCTATAAACTTTAATATCTTATATATTTTTATTAGATTTCTCAAGAATCTTCCAACTCAACACTATACTCAATTGCCTTGTGTGCTGACTAATATATCTGGTGATTGTCAGCATCATACAATGGCCTGTTACGAAGTAATCGCGATGCATATATGCAGACACATAGATTGTTGTAAGATTGAACGTAGTTAGTTAGAAATATATTACAGCGATCAATAAGAAGAGCATTTGGGTAGGAGTTCGACCCTGCAGCAGCTAAGTTTGTTATAAATGTAGTAAGAAGGGAGCTATCATTCAGCCAAATAAGGGGAAGGGATTGTAAACAACAGAGAGGCTAATTACAGAGGAATAAACAACAAAGTTTTCTCATGTATTTTTGCTATACAATTTATATACATGAATTTTACAAATATAAGAGAAATGATTTTTTGTAGTGTATAGTGAAAGTAAAGTCTTTCCAATTTGTAAATTAAAATCAGTTATCAAGTTACTTATCGTGTAATTGAGCCATTGTGTTTTCATATACACCTTCTGTTTGTCAAGGGGATTATGCTAGGTTATCTCTTGGCTTCCCCTGAATAAATAGGGGTTTCGTTTTCTTGGAACTTTATATCTTTTTCTAGGAATTCTCGCCATTTATGGTGAAAGAAGATAATTTCCAGGTAAATGTCTAGCCTTTGGCAACGTTTCAGATATGTTTTGTTTCCTAATATGGTCATCATTTTTTCAGGTAAGTGGACAAATGAAAGGAGAGTGAGTGAGAGAGAAAGAGAGAGAGAGAGAGTGTATATGTGTATTTGTGGTATGTTTAACGAAGATATTTAATTTATTCATATTTTCTAAATAAAATCTCTCTCTATATATATATACATATAAATGAATGATTATGAATTGCATTATGTCATGTAGAAACTTACTTGAAATGATCTCCCATCATTACACAATTAATGTATCACTCACCCTAGACAATGTAAAAAGAATAAACAAATAAAGAAAATAGGGCTGCAGCAGGAATAGAACTTGCAACCAATAGGGGAGCCACTTCAACGTAGTGACGCTCTTACCATTGAGCTAAACAGTCAACATTAATGCAGGTTTGATTCCTGTAGCAGCACCATCTTCTTTAATTGTTTATTCTATTTATGTTGTCTAGCAGAAAAAATCAGGTTATTTTTCAAAACTCTCTCTCTTGCTCTTTACACGTTTATTGTTTTATTCTACATCCAGCACAGAACTGTTTAATTGTATTTCACCATTTTTCTTTCTCTGAAATATTATCAACCATTATTATTAATCATGAACTACTATTACTATTTTCTTTGGTTGTTTTCTTTGGTTGAATTCGTTCTAATAGTGAAAGCTGAAAAACCATAAAATTAATTTTTTCCAGATTGAATTTTTCCTGCTTACAATAAGATCTCCATCACTTTTTGTAAAATGTCAGTTTAGAAATGATCCTTTTTTTTTTTTTTTGTTCACGGTGGGAGTGATCATTCCATTAACAATGTAGCCATAATGCTGAACAGGACAACTACTTTCTGTCCATCAGACGACCATTCACTAGCATTCATCAAAAACACAAAACCCTATCTGAATGTAATCACAAAAATCCACCACACACACGAATATTGAACTTAGCTTATAATACCACACAGACAGTTAAAACATGCAAAAGTATATGGATCTTTGAACTAAAAACCCTATCCCCAAATGATCACAATAAAAAACTGGACCACCCTCAAAAAATTACATCATACTCACCAAATACCATGAACAACAAACTATAAATGCCAAAAAGCACATCAATGCAAATCTAATGCACATGCAAATTTAAATCAATTCAAACAACAAAACTTTTCAACGAATCAAACTGCTATAGATCACTATGCAAATGTCCGTTACTAACTTTCCATCCCTAACCTCTGTAATTCAAACCTATACCACGACCCCATGCATACAGACACTTGAAAACCTTTGAATATAGGTCAAATGGGAATCCATGCTTATCAACGCCAATTGACTCCATGATAACTTTAGAAATCACAATACCTGAAAGGGAACAGAGAGATGAAATAGAAGAGGCCCAACTGATGAAAGAACAATCTGACAGAGCTGTACTGACAGATAAAATACAAGAGGTCTACTGAAGAGAGACAGACAAAATACTATTAAGTTTTGTTATGACAAGCCCTTCAATTTACCATTCCTCCCTTTGAGGATGACCAAATAGTTGAAACCGGTAGGGTGATATGGATCAAGGTATACTCATCTTTCTCACTCTACAATGTTTTGGTCTAATGTTGTAAATGTATAATTTATTTTAGTTATCATCAAAGTTTTATCTATGTCTTTTTTTATAGGAATCAATTTGGTATAAAGAACAAACTAGAATCAAATTAATTCTCAAGTGACCTCAATTATTTCTTTGTGGTGGGAAAGTTGATATCTCTAATCACTCAACAAAGATTTTTAATGAGTTGGGGATATGGGCCATGGATTTGCCAATAACATTTTTTGATTTTACGATTTGTTTTGCTGAACAGGCTTGACAGCTACTTCATTTTTTCTATTTAGTATGTCTGTCTTCTTAGTAGGGGTGATGAGTTTGAATTTTTCATTTACATATGGGTAGCACAGAGTTTCAATATTCTGGCAAGTGTATGTTTATTTTAATATCTTCCATTTTACTGTGGGTGTGAGACCGCTATCTTTGAGCTCCCAGTAATGTGTACACAGGGATATATTGTTTTTACTTTTTTCATTTGAAAAGGAATGAGATAAACCACAAACAACTAATGCCTTATGGTGGTGGACCCTAAAAATAGTTGACAGCGAACAACTAGATGATATAATTCCTGTGACTAAACCCATTCCACTTAACTGATGGATCATTTACATGACGGATAAGAAGTGTCAACAACTCTCTAATACAACCAACAGAATTTGATTAAAACCTAACTTCCCCTTTGGGAAATAGATAAACAAACAATTAAAGAAGAGTTGATAGTAAAAGACTCCAAAAATTACCAACAGATAGCTGAAACCAGTATAAGATATAACACTTGATCCCATCCGCCACACCCATTGTTACAAAAAATGTAAAAAAATATAAATAATCAAGAAACTTCGCAATTTCTTCGGGTAAATCAGATGAAACATATGTAAAGCATAAAATTAGTAGCAAAATAAATGAATTTATTCTTTCAAGAATTTAAGAAAATAATTTTCCTTTCAAGAGCCCATCCAGTTTGAAATGTTAGAAATTACATTGGACGTAATGCAGCTAATAAAGTGTAAAGAGGAAAAAACCTAAATAAGACCGATGAATCCCAAAATCAAACTTCAAAACAGAAATGGATCATTTAGTTTTCCATGTAAGTAGATGCTACCTGCAAATATTTTTGACAAAAAAACTGAATGTGATGGAAGAAGATTTTTATGAATAAGAATAATCTCATAATAAACGTTTGTCCCATTTGTGTGACAAATGATTGGATAAAATTCATACAAAAAATTATCATTCTCTGTGTTTATATCCAGATATTTTTGTCCAAGAAAAAGTTGTATACCCTGTCTGAAACAATAGGATGTATTCCATTTTAAAAATCAAATAATATATGTATAATGCCATATGATTAAAAATCATTGTGTATTATGAATCAGACAACAGAAGAAGAAGAAGAAGAAGAAGGTGGTGGTGGTGGTGGTGGTGGTAATTGTAGTAATAATAGATTAATTAATGAATAAATAGATAGATAAATTTAAAAAAATAAATGCATAAAAAAAATAATTATACTTATTATTGTTTCATGGACGAAAAACATCCTTGCTTATACAAAAATCAATTTTATTGTAACAAAAGTTTGTGCCTTTCGAGGGAATTATTTGAGAAAATATTAATGTAAACATCATTTCTTTCCAATGTTTAGGATCAAAGATTGACTTGAAAATGACCTTCAAAAACATCCAAGATTAACCTAACATGACTTATATGGGAAGCTGACTTCTTCTCAGTCTTAGACAGAATATTGGGTCAATAGGTTTTGTTGTTTAGGCAAAGAAGAGGCAGACAAATGGCTCAAATATTATACAGATTTATCTTCAAGTTTCACTTTAGTCAACCCTAGTTGAAAAATATTTCTCTTCACAGAAATGTTGTTCTTTCTATCCATTAGACCCTTAAAACTTCCAGGACTTGGTTGGTTTTAAGAAAAAATCAATTTCCAAGGTTTTAGCAGAGGGCTCCAATTTACAATGTAACTGTAATGGTGAACTGAAGCGTAACTTTTCATCTGTTGAATAGAAGTGCGGATTCAAAGTAAGTAGCTACTTCCCCTTGTTCATACTTCCATGCGAATCCCCCAATCCCTGGGCAGATCAATATCACACTCACCGTCGACCCATGTGAACCCTTTTGCAGTTCTGTGTGCCCATTCCCAATCTTAATGAAAGCACCAAAGATCACTTGACCAGATTGAATTTCACAAAAATTATAGTTAAAGAAATGAACAAAGGGAAGTAATTAAATGCTTCAAAGCTTCACTTCCTTGAAACAGACAGAAAGTAACAGTCCAGTTTACAATTGCACTTACATTTTAAATAGAAAATCCATTCTGCTAAAAACCTTTCAAAATCAATTTTTCAAAAACTAATAAATTTCTTGAAGGTTCTAGAATTTACTGGATTGAAAGCATAAAAAATTACTGACAAAAATTTTTCTCCCATTTTAGGTCAGGTAAGTCACCTCCAAGTCAAGGTAATCAAGCAACTTTTTCAATTCTGTGGAATGAATAAAATGAAAGAAGTCAGGGTTGACTTGCTACTGGAACAATGTAAACACTGCTTATTCATAATTGGATGATTGGGGAGTAAACCAGCTCCCCCATCCACTTCGGTGTAGATGAGTAGAGTGGTTAATAACCCACTATTAATGATAACAAATCTTGTTTATCACTCAATTGAAACCGTGATGTGATCAACGTCTGTTGGTAGCAATCCTTGGGGGGGGGGGGGGGGTAATCAATTGAAAGAACTGGAAAAAAGAATCATCAATGAACAAGTTACTTATCTCACCTTTTGTTGGGCAGTAATCACTAAAATGTCTGAATTTTCAAAATATATGTGCGCACATACTAGGGACCAATTTAGTATACACTTATATCATATATTGGACACCCACTGAAAATCAATTAGTGGGGGAATTTGAGAAAAAAAAAAAAATTTCTATGTTTATATTTTTCTATTTTTATGTGTGTGAAAAGTTTACATTACTATATGCAGATATGAGTGAGTGTGTATTGGAATGGTGCAAAAAGTTTTCAGCATGTATTTATTCATATAAATTTATCAGAAATTTTTGTTTTTCAAATCTTAAAAAAGTGTAGAGCTTAAACCCTGACAAATAAGTCAAAGTTAAGATACAAATTAATTTTTGGTGGTTTCCACCTCTTCTTCTCTGGCATTTTACCTGAATGTGTTCGGTCTACACACGCTATAGGACACTAACTAAGGGATCAGTTTGGCATAAACTTACATTGTAAATTAGAGCCACCATTAGAATCTTATTTGAGGGGCAATTTTCAAAGAACATTTTTTTCTAGACACGAAGGAGTAAATACTTACATTTTCAATCCTCTAGCTCTGTTAGTGGAGCCTGTATTTGTGACACGTATATCATATACATGTATACAAAGCCGGACATAGTCAGGTTGGTTGCCAGAAGAGAAGAGCTGGCGACAATCCAACATTAATCCATATCTCAATTTGGACATATTTGTCCGGTTGTAAGGACTACACTTTCTTTTGTTTACATTTTTCATAGCACCTTACTTGTGATTTTTGGATATGACTTCTTTTTAAACAGCAGTCATTGCTCTTCATAGGAAAGTGATTTTTCTATAGTTTACAGTTTTTAAAAATTCAAAATGTGTATGGTGATTGAAAAATGTGTATTTGCATATACTTTTTTAATTCTTAACACAATGAAAATTCCGATCCACATATTTAGAAAATATACTGTTTCTCTCCAATATGTGTGCATAAGTGTCTTCAAATGTGAAAGCCTTAAAAATGCTGATTCATGCATTCTAATGTATTCAATGGAGTCAATGGGCCAAGCAAAATGAGTATGTAGACCTGATTTGGTTCACAGGTCATTATTTGCCTACTCCCTGCTCTGAAGTATTGATTAATGTAATTATTCGTGTAATAGTTGAATTTTTCAGGCTACTACCCCAGCTTATATATATTACATATATCATACTATTACATGGATACTACTTTCAAAAGGCTGTAATGCACACTACAATCCAAAATACCGTATCAATAAATAGAAGCCTAAATTGTCTCTAAATGAACAAAAAACAAAAACAATAAATTAATACTGATGTTTCTATGTATCAAAATACATCCTACTGAGAGAACACACATGGCAGCATAGATCATATATTTGCACTTGCCTTTTTACTCCATCAGACTCAGCAAACTAGTTGAATAAAAATTTAAAGCTCATAATTACGGTATATTGTTATTTACTACAATATTGTGTATAGAACCAGAAGCTGATCGATGTGTTTCCATCGTAACCCTTCAACCACAACTTTCTTATGGCCATGGTTAAAGTCACACTCCTCACAGGAATGTTTTAGTACAGTTTATCAGTGCATTTTTTTCATTTCTAATTTATTCAGAGCAGCTGAAGGCAATACAAAAATGTTAAAAACAATAGAAATACATCAGCACCCTCCCTCACTTATCTCCCTGAATGTTTCCTTCTTCTTCATAGTTGGATTGGGGAATGTCGTGTCATTTTCTTTCCTGTATTTTCATTTTTAATAAATTCAATGCAGCTTAAGGCCACAAAATATACAACAAATAACAAAACAAATAATGACAACAGAAATAAAAAGGAATTAGGAAGTCTTTATTCATGCATACAAAAAGTGAAGTAGACATTTAATACAAAGGAATCATGACTTATTTAGCAGAAATTGACACCTTATATACATCAGAACACAATAACAGAGAAAAATTAATTTCATTGTAATAATCATGTTCAGGATAATACCTTGATTCACAAATATTGATCTATTGTCCGTGAAGAACTAGGGTAGTCTTTCACATGAGATACATGGAAAAATCCAATTTTTTGACAGAAAATAGGGGATTGACTTCTACACAAGAATATACAGTACTTTTAAAATTAACATTATTGTGAACATTGAGAGGACTTGTTACTGTTTTCTCCTGAAATTTCGACACATCAAATTAAATCATACCTCAATTTTGACATATTTGTGAGTTTGTGGGCACTACACTTTTTTTGTTTGCATTTTTCACTCAACCCTAATTGTGATCTTTTAAATATGACCTTTTTGAAAGTGCCAACTTTATAATTGAGTGATTTCTCTCATTTTTAAACAAAATGTTCACCTATGCTTAAAAAAATTTGAACATTATGAAAATACTTATCAACACATTAAATAAGAATATTCTTTTCCTCAGGTGTGTGTGTGTGTGCATAGGTTTTCAACTGTGAACACCTTAGAAATGCTGATCCACACAACAAATGTAGATTGGTTTCTCTCCGGAGTGTTTGTATGTATTTTTTCAAAGCTGAAGTTTATGTGAATGCAAATCTACACACCTAAAAATTTTTTTTCTTCCTCAAGTGTGTGCTTGTACATACACTGAAATAAATTCTCTAGGTATACAAATCCATATGCCTAGCAAGAATAGGATTTTTCTCCAGTGTGAGTTCTCATATGTTTTTTTAAAGTATCATTTTTTGAAAACGCTGATCCACACACCTTACAAGAATATGGTTTCTCTCCAGTGTGTATTCGCATGTGTATTTTTAAAGTGTCATTGTTTGAAAACACTGACCTACACACCTCACAAGAATATGGTTTCTCCCCAGTGTGTGTTCGCATGTGCTTTTTTAAAGTGCCATTCTCTGAAAATGCTGATCCACACACATCACATGAGTATGGTTTCTCTCCAGTGTGTGTTCGCATGTGTTTTTTCAAAGCTGCATTTTCTGAAAACCCTGATCCACACACTTCACAAGAATATGGTTTCTCTCCAGTGTGTGTTCGCATGTGTTTTTTGACAGAGGACTTATGTGAAAATGCCAATCCACACACCTCACATGAATATGGTTTCTCTCTAGTGTGTGTACGCATGTGTTCCTTGACAGAAGAATCTTGTGAAAATGCCAATCCACACACCTCACAAGAATATGGTTTCTCTCCAGTGTGTGTACGTATGTGTACTTCTAAGTGTGAACCCTGTGAAAATGCTGATCCACATACCTCACATGAATATGGTTTCTCTCCAGTGTGTGTTCGCATGTGTGTTTTTAAACTGCAATTCATAGAAAATGCTGACCCACACACATTACAAGAATATGGCTTTTCACCAGTGTGTGTTCGCATGTGTGTTTTTAAGTGTGAAAGTTGAGCAAATGCTGATCCACACACCTCACAAGAATATGGTTTCTCTCCAGTGTGTGTTTGCATGTGTTTCTCTAACTTGGACTTCTGTGGAAATGCTGAAGAACATACCTCACACATGTAAGATTTCTCCACAGCATTTGTTTGCATGTACATTTTTAGATTTGAATCTTTTCAAAATTTCAGTCTACAAGCTTTGAAATAATAATGTTACTGTCCAGTATGGAATTGCCAATGTTTTTTTTTCAAACCTAAATTCTGTGAAAAGATCCACGCATTTAAGAAGAATATGGCTTCTGTCTGGCATGTATTTTGCATACATATATTTTTTGAAAAAAATACGAAATCAAAACTGGCTAGGAATGTAGTTTATTTTTCAGCCAATTTTTGTGAATATAAGAACTTTAAAATGCTAATAGACACATTTCACAAGAATACAGTCTCTCTCCTGAATGTTGTATTTGTCAGTGAATTATCAATTACAGTTTCTCAATGCATCATAAATGTTCATTTGTTCTCCATTTTAATATCTGTCAATGAAAAAGAGATATTATTAACATAAATAATAGACCAGTGTATTATTTGCAGTTATAAAATAATAATAATGCGGTTTGTTTCAATCAATTGTAACATTTTGCATGCTTCATGTTCAGTCAAAATGTAAAATTTATTACAAACCGTCGACCAAATCTTTCACCAAGACTGACAAAATGGGTTTCTTCTGTTCTTAATGAGTCTGGTTGGCTATGTATGAATGGGTCACAAATAAAGGCCATATGAAAGGAGCTAGTGCCATGGTTTTGAAACTTTGAAAACTCAAGAACCATTTCTATTGAGGAAATATTATGGCAGGCACCTATTTTCTAGTTTTTAGACTAATTAATGAACCACAATAAAAAACAATGTCTGACCTTTACATTGGATAATATTTAATTGAATTCTGATATTCAAAATATGGCACAGATCTGTATACAATATTCATGTTTTCTGATAGCTGTATGATGGATATTGTTTCTCTATCACAAGATTTGCCATGTCAGGTTCAGAGGAAACACTGCTATGGACCCCGAGCATTATTCCATAGAACCCTGGTGGTCCACAGACCCCAGTTCTGAAATCAATGAGCTAGAGGGCTAAAAAGTTTGCTGGAAATTAGTTTCAGCCATTTTTAAAGTCGGTCTCATGCTCCAGTGTTTGTAACATTTGTAGCTATGTTATCTGGAAATGAACAATCAGGCTGATTTCAATTATAAAGTCAGTCTTATATAATTGTATTTTCAACATTTTTTGCTAAAAATTACCTGGGAATGAAGAAGATCCAGTCCATTTTAGCACTTTTCAAAGCCTCTCTTATGCTACCATATTTTTTAATTGTCAAACCAACCACTTTCTAAAGGAGTGTATTGGTCATGTTTTCTCACATATTTTCAAAAATAAATCACAGCAAAAGTTTTTCCATACATAATTCAGTCCTTTCACTGAGCACAATGGGCTTACAAGCCGGCATTTATGATTCTGGCATTTATTTTTAAAGTTTACATTCCTCTTTAGATTTAGAAAGTAGACAGATTGGAACTGTTTATATATATCTATTCTTCTCTTAATATCCATTGAGCAATGGCCATTTAAATTGGAATTTCATTCAAGTGTTTCTAAAAATGATTTTCTGTAAAATCCTGTATTACTGAAAATTTTGGCTTCTTGTATTTGATCTATTTTATTATTGAGATGTATGATTAAACAAGACCATCTTTCTCAGGGTCAAACTCTACTGTGAAAACAATTATTTCAGCGACTTGACTGAATTTAAAAAAAAAAAGTTCTTCTAATTCATTGAGAGGGGTGTGTGTGTGTTAAAGTGTGTTAAGTTTCTACAATGGACGTTAGGGTTGGAAGTATAGAGAAGAAGGAAAAAGATTTATAGCGGAGATTTCTTGAAAAGAGAGGAAATTAATAAATCCTAATTAGAAGCTGTTTAGTGACACCAGATAGTCCAATATAGTGTCCATGGCTTTCCATTCTCTCATTCTGTCTCTTTTATCTCTTTTGTTGATTGATGATGTGCTTCTCTCTTTTCCCTAATAGGATTTTTAGTTGATGGAAGTCCTGAATGGTAAGAGACCATTAATGGTAGTTGTTTCTGGGTAACAGGAAGATTCTAGTAGCCACAGATGACAAAGGAATTTGCCCAACACGTTTGAGCTACATGCTGACATCACACGTAGAGTTGAGGAAGAAAGAATTCACTAGTCATCATGACAGTTCTTTATTAAAAGGGAGAATTCTCCATGTTGTGTTTGAATATGGGCAAAGAGAATAAACATAGTTCATGATTGAAATTAAGACAAATATTGAGACAAACAAATAGGATGTACAATTAATGATTCAACTAATGAGAGATTTATGAACAGTACATCAAAGTTGAAATGAAGGGATATGCAAACATTAGTATGTTTGCTCAAGATAGAAAGCCTGTTTAGAATAGATTACAACATAGCATCTTCATAGAGGAGACGTTAAGGAGATGATTTTTCATTAGGTTATTCCTATACATTAGAATATACTATAGGAGAGAATTATAATTAGTAAAGGAAACATGTGACATAATGGGTCTAATGTCGTTTGGATTATCTATTGAATTGAGCCTGATTGCAGATGCCTTGGATGATGAGTGGTATAGTTGACCTAGTAGGATTATCAACAAGGCAGTTGATTCAATTCTAGTTGAATGAAGGAGCTGAAAGAGGAAAAGAGAGATGAAATGAGGTGAAATAAATGCAGTGTTTGCGTTGAGTCACCAGAGAGTGTTCATGGATTCTCACATCAAGGAATTTGTTGACAAAAGACAATATATCATAATCACAGTCAAAGAATGGAATCAATGCAAGCTGGAAGATTAGAGAGATAAAGAGTCCTTGAGAGGAGGAAAGGAAAAGAGAGAAGCCAACCGACTAAAAACACAGAGCTTGAAATGAGCACTGGTACATATATGCTCAGGAATTTTATGGACGGTAGATAAAGGAAGTGACATATTGTGGCTAGAGTTAAGGTTTCATATCTAAAGCTAGCATTTATTTATTTTCATATTCAATTTTAGCTATAAATAAATGAGTCACTACAATCTTTTCTCTCAATACATCATTTTATACTTTTCACTTCTGGGTCTTAACCAGAAGTCTGAACTCATCATTGGTGTTTAGTAAGGAGAACAAAGTCATCCCAGTAGGAGTTTGACAAGATATGCATAAAAAATTCATCAGATTATTGTGCAACAACAATTTGTCGAGCTATGACGGAAATAGCAGATCTGATGTGCCAAACTGATATTTTGATTCTTTTTTTGATTAAGAACAATGTAAAGACTTTTCATTTCATCATTTTGGTTATTTCTGATGGATACGTTGTTTAATTATACGTTTTTATTTTCAATTCATGCCTTTTAAAGCTTTTGTATGCTGGTTAACATTTAGGCTTATAAACATCAAACCAAAGTTTTCGAAACATTATTAGAGAGAACTAAGAAACTATACATTCTAAATAAATTTAACCCAGAAATTTTCAATTTCAAAAATTTGGTAATTTCCCTTTCTGTATTTATTGATGTAAATGAAGAAATGGGTGGAGGGCAGTAATTATCTAGAATCATCTAGATTATACTCGGAATGATCTAGATTTATATCTAGTATCTAGACATAACGTTTTTTATAAAAGTAAAAGCATGTTATACTTACTTCATTCTGCCTTCTTTCGACTGATTTCTCTTCCTTCGGGCATTGATTATCCAGAAACATCTAGGTTTTTATCTAGAAATATCTAGATGTAGATCTAGCATCTGGATTGATTGCTACTTATAAACAAAGAAAATAAGAGAACGTTCTACTTACGTCATTCTACTTTCTTTCGACTGATTTCTCTTCCTTACGGCATCGATTATCTAGAAGCATCTAGGTTTCGTTTAGAATCATGTGGATTTAAATCTAGTATCTAGATTTATCGTCATTTTTAAACAAGAAAATAAGAGAATGCTATACATCCTTCTGTCTTCTTTCGACCGATTTCTCTTCCTTAAGGCATTTATTATCAAAAATCATCAAGGTTTAATTTAGAAATATCTAGATTTATAACTAGTGTCTATCGTTATTTATGAATAAATAAATTGAGAGATAATTATACTTACTTCTTCCTGTCTTCTTTCGTCCGATTTCCCTTCTTGGGGTATTAATTATCCAGAATTATCTAGATTTTATTTAGAACTATCTAGATTTATATGTAATATCTATATCGATCTCTATCTATAAATAAAGAAAATAAGAGAATGTTATACTTACTTCTTTCTGTCTTCTTTCGTTTGATTCCACTTTCTTAGGACAATGCAATATTAGAGAAAGAAGGGAAAACTATAAAAATTTGGATAATTTAAGCCAGACAATTCTCACAGAAAATCCATTGTTCGCTAAACAACAAGCTTTAGAGAGCGGAGGTCAAGGGAGATAATTGATCAAACAAGAAGTATTGTCATGTAAAAAAAAAATTTTCTGTACATCGTTCCAAACTACGGTTTCCAAGTATTTTTTTTCCCCCCACATCTCTTCAAGTTGCCAATTTAGATATTTTATATCCAAATTTAAATGATATCTAAGAAAAAAATATCCAAGAATTCTAACATCTTTTATATTTTCATTAGATTTCTCAAGAAACGCTGATACAAAAATCTTCTAACTCAACACTGCACTGCCTTGTGCGTTGACTTATATCTGGTGATTGTCAGCTCCGTTCAATGGCCAGTTGACACCTAATTGTGGTGCTTAAACACAGATTGTAGTAAGATTGAATGTATTTCTTTTCCAAAATTTGTTAGAAATACGTTGCAGTAATCAGTCAGAGAGGGGTTTGGCCCTGCAAAAATAAGCTTGTAATAAATGTAGCTAATAAATGTCAGCATTGGTTTCTTTAGTTTTCAAGATGGTTTGGCATATGCACTGGCAGCCACAATGGAGATGATCGACTGAAAATGTAATTCTTCTAATTTGTTTAATTGATTATCCCTAACATGACATGCTGCTAAAAGACATTGGTCAAATGACAGTTTCTATTGAGTGATCAACCAGACCTTCTTTTTACCAAATTGTGACATTCTCTGAAATAATCCACTATTGGATCTTAAATTCATATCAAATGCTTATATCAAGTTATTTATTGATATAAGCAGATTCTTCGTTCGCGGTTTCAATGCAACGTAAAATGCAAAAAGTTGTCTTTAATGGTATCTTCTTTTCTTTCAATATTATTTTTGCTAATCTTGAACATATGACAATTTTTTAGAGACATTGTTGAATTGTATTGTATTGTGAAATTAAAGCCAATTCTCTGATCAATTGTCTTTTCTTGTTTGATTCTATCACAATTATTTTTGCGTCTTTCTGATTGAAATAGAGGTCGTCCTTGTTCATTTATGCATTTCAAATGTACCAGCTGGAAAAATCAGGTTATTTTTCAAAAATAAGATTGTAATTACGTACAGTCAGTCCTTCGATTTTGATGGTTTCTATTCAGTGGATCTGATTATTTGCGATTTTATCATTAATAGTTGATTGATTTCTTTTTTAATTTTTCTTTCTACTGTGAAAAACCACCATACTGTACAGTTTCATAAAAACATAGGGTATTATTTGTACTTCACTTTACTAAGTTGTGTTACCTGAAATTTATAATTGATTAAAAAGAAAAGATGTTTTGAAAAGTTCAAATGTAGGTATACTCTTTCTCTCACTCTTTACACGTTTATTGTTTTATTCTACATCCAGCACAGAACTGTTTAATTGTATTTCACCATTTTTCTTTCACTGAAATATTATCAACCATTATTATTAATCATGAACTACTTTTGGCTGTCAGATTATTTCATTTGGTTGTTTTCTTTGGTTGAATTCGTTCAACTTTATTAATTTTTCCAGATTCAATTTATCTTGCTTTCAATAAGACCTCCATTACCTTTGGTAAAATGTCAATTTCGAAGTAATTGGGGGGGGGTTGTTATTTCAACAATGTAGCTATAATGATGAACTGGACAATTACTTTGTGCCCATAGTATGACCATTTGCTATCATTCATCAAAAACAGGAAACTTTATCTGAATATAATCACAAATGAAACTCACCACACACACACAGAGAATAAGATAGAAAACTTGGCTAAAAACATGACACTGACAGTTGTAACACAAAGATAGATGGATTTTAAGACTAAAAGACCTATCCCCTAATGGTCTCAATACCAAACAGGACAACTTTAAAAGAATTACATCATTCTCTCCATAAGAAACCAACAACTATAAACAACAAACAGTGCAAATCTGATACACAAATTTATATCAATTAAAACAATCAAATGTTCAACACGAATGAAACTGCTATAGATCACTGTGAAAATGTCTGTAACTAACTTGCCATCCCTAACCTCTGAAGTTCTACTTCATACCACATCCCCATGCACACAGATATTTGAAAACCTTCAAATACGGGTCAAATGAGAATCTGCGCTTATCCACTTGGATATATCAACACCTATCAACTCAACAATAATTTTGGAAATCACAATACCTGAAAGGGAACCGAGAGATGAAATAGGAGAGGCCCAACTGATAGAAGATCAGTCTGATGGAACCCGACTAACAGATGAAATACAAGAGGTCTTCTGAAGAGAGACTGACAAAAATACTTTCGATTGATTTCACGATGACAAAACCTTTTGTTAACCATTCCTCCCTCTGAGGATGACCAAATGGTTGGACCGGTTAGTAGATATATATAAAAAATTAAATAAAATCATTTTTTACACTCACCCCTGTCTTTCTTTGATATATATACATTTATATACTCATGGAATTCCAAATTGTCAACTTTTTTTTTATATTATATATATATATATATATATATATATATATATATATATATATATATATATATATGCATACTTTTCTATAGAATTTTCTACTAAACAATTAGTTCAGAAAAGAATATATATATATGTATGTACATATACACGTAAATTAATTTTCTTCATATATATATATATATATATATATATATATATATTTGAAATGCTCCCTCCACAGTGAATGTATCATTGGGTCTAGACAGTGTAAACAGAATAAACAATTAAAGAAAAATGGGGCTGTTGTTGCTGTTTCAACTTGAAGGGCTTGAGGAGATAGATGGCTGAAAGAATATCAGAGGGCCTACACGAGAAATAGCTGACAGTGACAAAGGAAAGGAAGCTGAGGAGAGTCATGATCACCCACATCTCCAAAAGACATGGTACAAAAAGAAGAAAAAGAATTTGCATCTTTGAATTGATTGGGTTGTCTCTTGAGAGACATAACACTTTGCTTTCACCTTATATACCTATCAAAATTCATACCAGAAGTACACAAGGGCTTATTTCATTCTAATAAATAAATTCATCCATAAAACTAACAAATCCCTACCATGATTTGAAATCACAACCAACAGATTGGTGGGCTGGTTTCTTACCGACTGAGCCAAACTGACAAGACTTACATGTCCACAAAATTTATCTTCAAGTTATGCAAGGACTTATTTGATTTTAATAATCAAATGCATTAATACTGAAAATATGTATTTTTATATTTTTTTTATCTATTATAGATAGAGTACAAAAGTTGCAGTAATCATTTTCAGTTGGAATAGAAGTTTGAGTTTGACCCTGCAGCAGTCAGGCATGTGTACATGAGGAGGTTGCATTTTCATAAAAAATTTTCAATTACTGGGAATTATTACATCAACCTATTTGGCCATCAGCTAAATCATGTTCCCTGATTTAAACATACTTGATGGGTGAGGTAAATCTATATTTCCTATGGGGAACAAAGCTGAGTGTTTGAGCCCAGCTGAAAGATTTGGTAAAATCAGTCAATCAGAGTAACTTATCAATCTGATATTAAAACTGGATATTCAGGCCATCTACATCTTAAGCAAGTCACTCACACACCATCCCAAGAATGGTCAGTCTGAGATTCAGTGTTTTTTCTCATCTTTCTGGCTATTTTAAAAAAAAACTTTTAGTCAAACTAAGCAAAGGTAAGGGTGAGTGAGGATGGAGTTATCCATACTATATTTATTGGACCAATAAAAGAAATGTTAAAATAACTTATATATTGTAAAGTTGGGAACACTGAAACATGACATGTTTAAAATGAAGACTAAAAAGACTGACATTAGATGTGGCACTTGTTTACTTTGGATTTAAAAATGTTGAGATTTTACTTATTGGGAAAAGAATCAGAAGGGAGTCCATTCCACATAGCAGAATTATATCTATCTACCACCTTCCTCAGGAGATTGTTTGTTGGATGTAGAGTATTGCTGGTGGTCATGTTCTACTTCAAGCCTACAGACAAAATTATGAGCAGATCTAGTCCAACAACAGTAATAACGCTCTGCACTAAAATAAATTCACCTGAAAGAGGTTGAAGAATGGACTAACTGGAACGTTGGGCCTGTTTTTCTTGAAGATTATGATAGGTCAAACAAGATTATGATAGGTCAAACATAATTGAATACATTACATGCTGATAAAATAAAGCTGTGTGCACAGTTATTGGTAAACTCTCTTTAAAATTGACTTTTTTCTAAATTTCTCAAGAACTTCCATGTGTATGAAGATGCTCTTATGTCACCATAAGATGAACAACCAAACCCAAGATTGTGCCAAAGGAGGATATCCAGTGATATTTGATCCATATATTTGATATACAGTATTGAAAAAACAATGGTTGACGTGATATTATAAAGATATATTTGGAAAATAGATACTACAGTCATTTCTGGAAGTTCTAAAGAATAGAAACTTCTTGAACAACACGTGCCAAGGCACACACCTGCACAATATTCTTATAATCATCTCCTTTTTGACAATCTAAAAATATGGAAGTCTGAAAGAAGGATTTTCCTCAGTAAATATGTTCTTGTTTATTGATTCAAAAAGAAAGAGTAACTATTTCATTATGTCTTAGTTTAAAGTAGGTCGCTGCATGCAAAGTTTGAAATCTTTTATTGGAATCTATTTTTTGTATGAAAAAAGTCTGTCCAACATTCAACCAATGGTTAACATCTGGGCTCCAATTCTGCAAGTTTTCTGTTCTAGGGGTTGGTAGTTTTTCTCAAATGTGATTTCATGTGTCTCGTCAAGTTGCTTCTGTCATAAAAGAATTTTTCACAAATGTCACAGGTAAAGGGTGTCTCACCAGTGTGGGTCCTTAGGTGAATTTTGAGGCTATTCATATGAGAGAAACTTTTCCCACACACTTCACAGTGATAAGGTGTCTCTCCATTATGTGCTCTCATGTGCATTTTACAAGTTCCATTGTCAAAGAAAGCCTTTCCACATATTTCACAATTAAATGGAGTCTCTCCAGTATGTGTTCTCATATGAACTTTTAGAAGATGGTTAACAGAAAAATCTTTGCTACACAATTCACAGAGATAAGATTTGTCTCCTGTGTGTGTTATCAGGTGTTGTTTCAAGTTGCCTTTTGAAGATAATAATTTGTCACAAATTTGACAAATAAAAGGCGTCTCTCCAGTATGAGTTCTCATATGAATTTGTGATAGACTGTTAAAAGAAAATTTTGCCCACACACATCACAGTGATAAGGTGTCTCTCCAGTATGTGTTCTCATGTGCTGCTTCAATGAGCCATTTGAAGAACACAAGTTGCCACAAATTGGACATGGAAAAGGCTTTTCTCCAGTGTGAGTTCTCATGTGAATTTTTAATGCACTGTAAAAAGAAAAATCTTTTCCACACTCTTCACAGTGGTAAGGTGTCTCTCCAGTATGAGTTCTTATGTGTTGTTTCAAGTTGCCATTTGAACTGAAGGCTTTGCCACAAATTTGACATATAAAAGGTTTGTCTCCAGTGTGTGTTTTCATATGAATTTTGAATAGCCCATTTAAAAAGAAATCTTTCCCACGGACTTCACAGTGGTAAGGTGTCTCCCCAGTATGTGTTCTTGTGTTGTTTTAGGGTGCTTTTTGAAGTAAATGCTTTGCCACAAATATGACATATGAAAGGCTTCTCTCCAGTGTGTGTTCTCATATGATGCGTCAAGGAGCCTTTTAAAGAAAATCCTTTATCATAAATTTGATAAATAAAAGGTTTCTCTCCAGTGTGTATTCTCACATGTGTCACTAACGCAGAATTGTGAATAAATTTTTTCAGACATAGATTACACTTGAAAACTTTTTTCTCTCTTTTCTTAGTTCTTGAAACAGTTGAACTACCATCTATAATGATGCCATCTGCATTGGTGACTTTGTTCATGTTGGTTGGCCTCTAAGTAAATCTGCAAAAAATGTATTACTGGTTCTTGCTTCATTGAAGATGTTTACAACATACAGCAGGATTCTAAAATTTTGAGCTAATTCTTCATAAAAGAATTCTTGATCAATTCATGTCAGCTAAGAAGTCTGGCATTCCAGAATCTCTCTTCTTGATCTCCTATAAATCAGAAAATAAAAGAAAAAAAAGTTTACTGTTAATTTATCAATATCATCAACAAAATTGTAACTGTTTATAATGGGGATAATGGCAGATTATCAAAAAAAATGTAAACATAATGATACATATTAAAAGTATCTTCCATGGCTGTTGCTGGTAGAATTATTCATTTTCTCTCTTTCTAAAAAGATATATTAATCCTAGAAAGAAAGAAAATTCTCAACTCTACATAGATCAGTCCTATTTTACCTCTTTATTCTATCATTAATTTTTGACCACTGACAAACCATCTCTTTCTTATTTTCAATGTTTTTCTTTTGTAAAGTCCTTGGCAATGCGTTACATTATACAATAGCCCTAGTCTCTCAGTAAAGCTTGCTTCAATTCCTTACCACTGACAATACTTTTCTCCCTAATCTTCAATGCATTTCCCAAGTAAAATCATTAGCAACACATATACTAGTTCTATTTTGTAAGTAATGCTTGCATTATTCCTTTACCACTGACAATCCCTTGTTTCCCAATTTCCAACTCATTTCAATCTATCTGAAATCATTAACAATACCTATTCATTATACATACAACACCCTTCCAATCAGTAATATTTGGTTTAATTTCTACATTAAAATTATCAATAATGAATTAATTGTTATTGTCAAAAATAACTGAAGCTAAATAGTGGAGTAGTGGTAAAGTCAGTGGGTAGTGATAAGAGAATCTGAAACTTTGAGTACACACACACAGAATTTGCAGCGATATTTTTGCAACATTCTATTAAAACTGACATCTATTTGATTCATTACACATGGATATCAACAGGGAAAATTGCCATAATTGACAGCCAAAAAGCACTAAATCTTAAAAAAGAGCAAAAAAATGTCTGAAAACAACAACAAAAGGATGCTAAAAATAGCCAAAATGTTTTAGCATTTCTGCACTAATTTAGCAATTTTCACACGTGCAAAACAAGGAACTCATATTTTATTTGTCAAAAACAGAATTCGGTCTGAAGATAGAGATTTAACGTTCATGATAATCCTGGATTACACAAGCCTCAAAGCTTAATTCCTGAATGCACAGATGGTCGAATGGTTGAAATTTGAAGCCAATATCCTGAAAAACAAAGGTAGACAACACATTCGTGTTGCTAACCTGAATTTGATCTTTTTAGCAAATACTGCCCCATAAAGTGGCTTCCCACTTTTGAATAACTTTGCGGTCAAATATGTTCTATACTCATTTAATGCCTGATTATCAAAATACCATAACTCCATATAACGATTCCAGAACAAATACTAAAAATTGTACTTTTGCTTTTATTAAACTTACGAGATTTTTAGTGGATTTGCAAAAATATATTCTACTACCTAACTCCAAAAATATTCTAGAAGCATGTTTTGGTTAAATTCGATTTATCAATCTTAATAATGGAAAAATATTTTTTTGTGTCGTTTAACATGCTTTGAATGACCTTAGAAAATGGTTAAAATTATCAAATCAGTTTTTTCCATTTTGATTTCAGGTTCCATAACACTGTGAACCTTGTTTTGCACAAATAGGTACTTACAGAAAGAATCATAATTACCAAGATAACTCACACAAGAAATACTTAGATTCAATATTAACAGTTTGTGGGCATATTTCATCATAGTAATAATTTTTCAATTTTCTTCCATCATGTTCCATACTCCAAGAATTTTCTTCTTATGCCCCTTGGGGTATGGATACCCTAGGTTAAGAATCCCTGCTCTAAAGGAAGGGGCTTTCAAAGGCCACAAGATTCAAACAAGCACATCTATGGTATGGATATCAGGCTTGTTTAAAGATAATCAAGAAATTTCTTATGCAAGGAATTCATATCATTTTAATAATTTTTGGTAATCAAACATTGAAGTGGTATAAACTAGGTAACTAAGTATAAATAATACCTATTTTGACAACATAAAACTATATTCTTGAACATTACATTTCAATTATATAATTAAGAAATGGATGTTTAATCTGACAGAATATTGATGAATGCCTTATACTATTTAAAACACTATTTGAAATGACCTACCATTGTAACACAGAGAATAAAGTGCTTACTTTATTGGTCACAAGTTTGATTCCTGCAACAGCTCTATTTTTCTTTGATTGTTTATTCTATCTATGCTGTCTAGGCCAAATAACAACGGGAGGTCATTTCAAATAGAGTTTCAAATTATATAACACATTCATAAATATACATTTCAATACATTTAACCACAAAGGGTATAAGTTTATGACTGAGAACAAAATACTTGACCATCTAAAACTACATTTTATCAAATTTAACAACAAAGAATACTTTAGAGTTAATGTTTAGGGTTGGTGTTAGAATAAGGTTTGGTGATAGTGTTAAGTTTAGGGTTAATTTTCAGGCTTACTGTTTACGGTTGGATTTAGCATTAAAGTTAGTATTCAGGGCTAGGTTTGGTGTTAGTGTTTAGCATTAGAGTTAGGATTAGTGTTTAGGGTTAGGGTTAGTGTTTACAGTTGGGTTTAGGGTTAGTATTTAGGGTAACAATCAAGGTTAGTGTCTGGGTAACAATCAAGGTTAGAGTCTGGGGTAACAATCAAGGTTAGTGTTTGGGGTTTGGATAATGCTAGAGGTTAGTGTTAGGTTCAGGTTTAGAGTTTGGGTCAAGGTTATAGAATGTTTGATTATTGGAAGCAGTAAACTTATTATTAACACAATATTAACTAAACCACTGAAATTCCAATAGATATACCTGAAACAGAACTCTTGATGTACCAAACTGTGTCCATGGCACCAAAATAATTTACACTGTCCACACAAAAATGACAAATAATGATTATAACCCAACCTTTATTTTTTGTTATGAAAATAAATAAAAATGTGGCAAAAATTACAATTGATATATAAAACAAGAAACATAAACTTGATGATGCATCCACCATCCTTACGTCCATATTGGTGATTTCCCATTTCAAAGGGATTCTACACAAAGTAGTAGAAGCATTACTAGTTGTGGTAGTAGTAGCAGGAGGAGGAAGAAGAGGGCAGTGGGGATGATCATCCAAAAATCTATTAATTAAAAAAAAATCAATTAGTAAGTTTTAATAGAAATAAGTGCAGAATTTTTATCAATAATTTGTTATCGAGTCTTTGTGTATGGTTATTTTATTTGATAAGTGGGCTTTAAATGAGTATATGTAACAATTTTAGCAATAAAGTTAGTTAGAAAAAGCCGTTTTTTGTGGCAGTTTCAACTATGAATAACAAACAATACTTGGCAACACAGTAAAAAAACAAAGGCTTGATTCGCCATCAATTGATCTGAAGAGATGATCTTTTTATGACGTCATGCCTTTTTATGACATCACACTTCTTTGATAAATGAAACAAAAACTTCCTCCTTCATCTTTCTGTTGTTGAACGTAGCTGGAACCTATTAATAGACGGACCGACCAAAAAGTATTTTCAACCATTGATTAAATCAGGTATGCCTAAATTTATAAAGATTAAATAAAATATCAGAGATGGCATTATTCCATTGTCATCGGTTATGTGTACCTATATATTCATTTCGAGAGAAAAAGGCAGAAAAGTAAGAAGATTTTTCATTTTAATCTATTCATTGGATACCAATCCTAGTAATTTTGAATCGTCTATTTTGAATGGCTAAAGGTGGCTTTATTTTTCAAAATATGGCTGAAATTGGGTATTCCATTTACAAGTAACATTATACGCTCTAAAAATTCATACAAAGGCTCCAAAAAGTATAAATATACAATGTATTGATAAGATATAAACGTTCACACGTAGCGTTATTGTCCAATTCCGAACTTTAAATGATAACATTATTCTCAATCTAAAGATACCGTTCATCATATCTATATAAGAATGTCTTTTTCATAATGTATTGATCAGTTATTACCAAAATAATGAAAATATTTTTTTTTTTAGGCACCATTCTTTAAATCACTTTATTGTTGATCAAATACATCTTACTTCTTGAAACTAGCCACTTTAGTCCGATTCAAAAGGGCCGTTTAAAAATTGCATACTTGCAACGATTGTTGTCCCATAATTATTCTTTTGTTCTTAGTTGCTCATTTCATTATCGTTTTCATTTTAGTTTTCGGTGGGAGAAGTTGTCGATTGATAATATATATATATATATATATATATATCACCATTATATATATATATATATATATATATCACCATTATATATATATATATATATATATTTCACCATTATATATATATATATATATATATATATTTCACCATTATATATATATATATATATATATATATATATATATATATAATGGTGATATATCCAATGGTGATAAGTTCCCGTCTCTGATTTTTCATTTTATTTAATCCCGTCTCTAATATCTAATTAAATCCTTTATATCAAATTCAGGTGCATTCAGACATAGATGTATTTAGAAGCTTCGTCCTTTCGTACCTGCTTTCGCCGATGGTTGATTTGGCTGGCTATGCGATCCGAAAAAATACCAATAAATTCTTTTTCTTGAAAGAATACAAATTTTAGGGAGAAATTAATCGACTTACTTCGTAGAAGACGAATTTTGAAAAAAGACAGTGTAAGAACGATATAAACGGCTTTTGTAAAAAGTTCCGGCTACTTTATTACACGCTGGATGAAAGTTATTCGACTGACTAATATTCTGATCTTTTGTCGTTTTTTATCCCCATGTTTCTGCTGATTATTTCTCGGTCTTTACTCAGATGTGGATTACATACAGTTATCCCTAATATTGTTTTTCTTCCACGATAGAAATAAAGACTACCTTGGTGTATGCTGTTGTGATAAAAACAATAATTATGAAGATCATGGACAGAATAATTCCAATTGAAAAAAGGTTACATCACAACCACAGATGATGATAACAGATCAAGCAGACAATATAGATAAAGCTATCGCTACGGCTTTGATTAAATCCCCATAGACTCCCCCGTCCATATCGGACACCTCCAAGGACAACCTCCCTCGATTAAAAGGCAAAGTAGGACAAAACCCATTTGAATAACTGACAATATCACTTCATTTCAACCAAGCCTCAGGGCCATCCCAAGGCACTAGCATCATAGACAGTCGCCTAAGGTGCCTACTGCAAGGGACGTGTATCGTTTGGCTGATATAGTAGAACCTCCAAAATACAACTACTCCTCGATTTACGACCTACTCGGCTTGTAACCAAATGTACATAAGACCGAAATACGTGGATTAAAATGAATCATGTAAATATAAAGGTTGTGCTTCTAAATGAAGAAGATATAAGTAAATGTAAAAATCCTCTTAATCAAGCATGTGTATGAGAGTTGTAGAAGTGCAAGGGTATATAAAAATTCCACATGTACGTTAAAAAAAAACAACGTACAAACAACGTTGATACTACAACTAAGATTGCATGTTCGTAAAAGATTATGTAATATATTTCATTAGAGCGTACTTATGTATGTGCTTGTGAAATTGTCACCTTTATTCTTTTATTTCCCTTAAAAAATGAAATAGAAAACAAATAATCGCAATTTAAAAATGAAAAAACAAATGAAAATAGAATTATGAAATAATTTTTGTCCGACTTGCAACCATCTGGGGTACGGCCTGCAAGTCAGAACGGAGCTGCTCGTATGTCGGGGAGCAGGTGTTCAAATAAAGAACGGGAAAATTAATTATACTGGATAAAAATGAGAAATGTGTTGCCATTAAGATATTTGGAGGATGCAAATAACCTGTGTGCCCGGAGAGGATGGAGATCTAACAACGATCATGGACCGAATAGTCACGAGTAATCAGTTCAAAGATATCCCAGACGTTATTCCGTGGGAGGTGAAAAAAGCCTTCAAACAAATAAGAAAACTAAGGCAGCTAGATCAGATAACATCACCATCGACCTACTCAAAAAAGCCGGTAAAGTAATCTCTAGGAAACTAGCTATTCTATTCAATTCAATTTATGCCTAAAACAGCAAAGTCCCAGTAGGTTGGAACCCAGCGATCATAATGTTATAATATAAGAAGTAAAACCCGAAATATCTGAACAACTATAGGCCAATAAGGCCACTAAACAGCATCTACAAACTTTTTGGCGGTGGTCACTAAACGATTCACCAATACGCAAGATAAGAATCAACCAAAAGAACTGGCAGGCTTCAGAAGGAGCTACTTTAGTAAAGACCATCTCTATTCAGTAAATCAACTAAAAGAGAAAGAAGCAAAACCTAAAATGCCACTCGCTACAATATTTGTAGACTTCAAGAAGACCCTCGACTCAGTGGATGCAGAGATGAAACGAAGTAAAAGAACACATACAAGTATTTGGATGGACAAATAAGACGTACATTTAATACAAGATCATTAAGGATAAATAACGGATTTTCTAATCCAAAACAAAGATACCCGGAAAGACATTATTGTTTGAAAATTACACATTCAAATTTTTAAAAAAGCAGACCAAAATCTATTTTATAAACAATTAGAACCAAAATTAACACTTCAAAAAACATTATTTTGGTTATAATTCTTCATCATCATTCGGAAAAGCTAAAATTTGACAAAGTTTTAGTTATGGAAAAAAAATTGTTTTCCAGGGAAATACGAAAGTACGAAAATATGGCCTTTTTTCATTGATTGAAATATCTTCAGAGAAAAAATGTTTCTTCTTTCAGTTTTTTCCTTCTTCCAAATGTTAATCAAAATAAGTTGTTTGAAGATTTTCATTTTTGTTTAGATTGCAAGAAAACAACAGAAGGTTTGGAAAGTCTTTGGTTTGACGGGTCTTGAATACGGTTGCACCAGACTGGCTCCGAAAATGTCTAAAATTGGCTAGATCTTTCATTTCAATCCAACTTCCTAGCTAAAATTGTTATAATGAATAAGGTCGGATATGACGGGGTTTTTTAAATGGCTAAAATTGGTCAAAGTTTCATTACTTCTATGATCTATGTTTCCTAAATATACGAAACATTGAAGACGATCATTTTGAGATTTGTATAAAAAACAGACGATCAATTTGTAGGTTATGGTTAATGAGCTGTGTGAACTATGAGAAAAAAAATGATATTTTGAATAAAAAACAGACCGAATTGAAAACCATCTTTTTTTTAGCTTTTTTTTTAAACACGGAAATGTGAGACCGGCTCAAGAAATTACTAAAATTGACTAGATTTTTCATTTCAAACTGATTTTATTACTAAATAAAAGTTATAAAAAATTGTAGCATATGACTGGGGTTTAAAAATAGCTGAAATTTAGTCAATTTTCTATTTCCAGGTAACTTTATAGCTAAAAATACTATAAATAGATTAGTATAAAACTGGCTTTGAAAATGTCTGAATGTGACTTGATTTTTCAATTCCAACTGACTTTGTTGCTAAAAATATATTTTCGGTTGTGTGAGACTGTCGTCAAAAATGGTTAATATTAATTAGATAATCAACTAATTTTATAACTGAAAATGTTATAATTAAGCTAATATAAGACTGAAATTTCACTTATATTAAATATCAAATAAGTTAGAATATGTTTGTATCTGCAAAAGTTATTTATTTGAAATATTTCTTGTTTGATAAAAAATATTACATTTTATTATTCAAATTTTCAAATCAGAATATTACGCATTTTAATAATTAAATTTTATAATTTAAATTAAATTTCATTTTTTCATCACCAAAAATTTAATAAACCTATTTATTTTTCCCTAAGAATCAATAAATTGAAATGTGACTTAATTGCTACTAAAATGAATTAAATTGAAATATGATTAATTTCATCAAAAATATTACTTGTTTCATTATTAAATATCAAATGAATGAGAATATTACTTACTTTGTTGCTAAAAATTAGATGAATTATAATAGTTCTCATTTTATTGATAAGAATCATATAAATTAAAATATTACTCTTTATAACTTTAAATAAAATTTGATTTATTTGAAATGTTATTTTATTACTGAAAATTTATTGAATTGAAATATTGTTTTATTACAAAAAATGCAAAAAAAAATTATTGAAATTTTCATTTTATCATTAAATAGAAAATTATAAATTAAAATATCAATGAATTAAAAGTAATTAATTTTTTAAGGTCAGCAGTGGTTCTGTTCAATTTGTAACCTGATGTTGAATCTGCACTTGTGTATAAATGGCAGAAAGTAAGGGCCCTCTTTTGCATTATAGTTAGACTGTAAATAGACCCTCCCCCCCCAAAAAAAAACAATAAAAAAAGTGATTTTTCCCAAAACTGACAAAACAGAAACAAAATTCTTTTGGATTGAAAGAACCAAATATTTCTTATATTATTGAAGACATTTTTCCCTCTGATTTTTTTTCTTAGCCAAAAAGCAAAATTATAATTTTTTCCCTACAATCTTTTATTCAGGCCTTAAGCGAAATGATTCAGTTTGATTACAAAACTAATTTTAATATATTTCTATCAAAATTTCACTGAATGTGAACTTTATTTTACTTTTTGTTATTGAGTCAAGTTTGTAAGTTTAGATTTTTTAAAATTTATTTTGAGTCATACCTTTATCATTTCAATACCAGCAGAGAACCCATCAAAAATGACTGGTAACATGTTTACTGTATTATGGTAACAAATATACAGAATTTGGATCTCTAGGTAAGTTCAAACCAAAAGTTGCTGAGCAAAAAGCAGGAACCAAGTTAGTTTCAGAGTTTGAAAAATATGAGTGTCTTCTGGAAGACCCTCTGGATCCGCTAATGTGTATGTGTATTTCTGAGTGTGTGAAAAAAATGGATGACATTCATTACATAGAATGATATATATATTCTGAGAATGCAATTATACAGCAAAGCCTTGAATATTGCTGGTTTTGATGTAATACAATTAAGGTATTGCTGTACAAATCAATGTAACTAAGTGTGATATGGCATACTCTCACCTGAGATTTTGGCATGAGTTTTTATATTCAACTACGTTTTTGGGACAATTTTTACTACCAGATTATAAGCAGAACTCAAGCAGCAAAATAATATTCACCTGAAGAAAGCCTGCTTAAATATTGGGAAGGATAAATAGCCAAAAATGAGGATACTTAAAAAAAAAAAAAAAAAAAACCTTCTACACTTGTCTTGTGGTGTCATCAAATCAAGCCCAACTTGAGGGATTGGCAAAGGGTGTGTGACCAGTGATCTGATGTCAAATTTTTATTGAATAATTCATCCTTTTATTCACCCAGTTTTTTTTGGGGGGGGTGGGGGTGAACATTTCAATTGAAAACCAATAATCATTTCAATGTTGGGCATTTCTGTATGTTCTTGTCTCTGTTCGACAATTCTCTGTTTCTTACTTTGTATCCAGTTTCAGAAGAGAAAGCAGGTTATGCAAACCTCTTGTGAAACTATTTCAAGAGTTTTGCGGGAAAAGCCTGCTAAATGTATGGCATTAGAGATTCCGTCTGACGATACATTCATTTGTAAGTATAAACGATTCAATAACATTTTTACTGGTTTACTACACAGCAGGAAAAGGGCTTAATGGTTCAATTTCTAACTTCTACACTTGAAGAGTAGGTCTTTGAAACCATTTCTTTCCACATTTCATATTCACAATATGACGTATTTGAACTTTCAAAATCTTTTTTTCATTTGAAAACATGCGATTATAATTGAAATCTTGTTTGAAAAATGCTGAGAAACATAATAATAAAAGCTAATAATTTTCCTTCCTGCAAATGAAAAAATACTTATGAAAACATAATTATTAGAAATATTTTTTTTCGCAAGATGTTTTGTTTTTATCATTAAAAAAAACCCAATTATTCTTAAGAAGGATTTCATTAAAAAAGTGTCTCACTCAGCAAAAGTTTTTTTCATTTGTTTTTAAATAAGATTTTATGTGTGAATTTTCTTTTCTGCTCAAAAATAATTTTGTTTTGTTGTTGGAATTTCGGGTGAAAACATATATCAAATGACAAGAACAAACGGACAAATGAAACAAAACAATGAGTTGAGTTAAAAAACGAATTTTGATAGGTTAAAAAAGAAGAAAGTATAAGGAAGGAGAATAAAGAGAGCACAGAAGAATTCATTGGAAGAAGAATCCATCTTCCTTCGAATAGGGAAGAACTGTTAAATATTGTTCATTTTAGTTAAGCATTGTGTTGGGTGAAGAGAAAGGAAGAGAAAGATTTTACTGTGAAATGAGAGTTTTCATCCTTTTCTTTTTTCTATGTACAAAAGTTTTTGTTTTCCATTGCTGGTGGGTATTGGTGGGTGATTTCTTCTGTAGAGTTGTTTCTAGCTCTTTAACTATCTGACAGTAGGCTTCGGTTTCGGTTGCTTTGAAACAGTCATGTTATTCAAGTTTTCACAAGCAGTCAACTGAGCCAAGTCTGTAAGTGGTGTTATCAAGTCAAGAACCTGAAACCAAAAGAGGGTAGAGGGCTCAGAGGAGCCAACAACTGTGTCTCAGGTGATTTTTTCAGGTGTAATGAGAAAGTTAGGAGTTTATGCCCCAAATGTACTTTTGAGACATTCAGTTACATTTGTGGATTTCTTTTTTTCTTTTCATGTTTTCACATTTGTTTTATTTTATTTCATTTTTGCTTATGCCAGTAAAAATTCCAACATTATACATTGTCAAATCAAAAAAAATAATGATTTGGTCATACTTCAAGGGGATAGCCATGGTTATAAATATTACCCATAAGTAACCTCCCTTTGTTCTGATCATTTTGAAAGTTGTCTCTCTTCCAATTCATAAATACCAACATTTCGTTTTAAAAAAAAAAAGGGCTGATTAACTCGTCATATCTTCAAGAAAAATGGTGATTAATGGAGTTATTCATTGTTCCTTTAAAGAAGTCAATGTTTTTTTTTATCATGTGACTTTCAGGGCAAAGGGAGGTAACTTGTATTTTCGGTGCAAAGAGAATAATTTGTGACTATAATGACTTGAAAAATTATTCTTGGAAAGTGTAAAAATCACATGTATATGTGTCTGTGTGTTCAAGGTTCTTTTTATCCAATCAGGTGAGCAAACTGAATCTATACATATGCACATTTTGAATATGCATGTACCTGTATGCATATGAGAATGTGCACACCCATTTACCTACATATGCGACTGTAGAGAGACATGTTTTACATTTTAAAAAGGCCTCCCATTGCACTGGCTTCAGACACTACAGATTTTCAACAGCAATTGTGATCAAATGCCATCTGAAATTGGACAGTGGAATCAACATATTTCAACTGATCCTCAGAAGGGATCCTCCTTGTTTTGGTGGTCAGAAGAATACATCTGTAAGATACAACATCCAAAACCCTATATTCAAGAAAAGAACCAACATGAGGACAACAGTACAAAAAAAAAAAAAAAATTACATGATGATAATCCCTCATTTAAAAAATTCAGACAGAAATTTGATTTATTAAGTCAATACATTTCTTTTCTTAATAAAGTAAAGAAGTCATTACGAAATATCCCTGTTATGACTCACCGTCAAGCTGGACATTTTGTGGTAATATTCCTACTTTTTCTTTAATCATTTATTTTATTTACATTTCCTTGGCCAAATGATACATTCACCATCTAATAACGAGAGATCATATCAAATAAAAGTTTCACTATGATATAATACAATTTATAATCATTGTTGGATCATGTATCTATTTCTTAATAACACACTCATATATATATATATATTATACACATATATATATGTATATATACATCTATATTTTATAATTATGACTGATACAGTACTCAAAATGTACAACTGAATTTCAAGTAAATAAATGTAAGGGAGATAACTAGATATCCACTAAGCTTAGTGAATGTCTTGACAAATGTAATGGCTAAGTTACCCTGTTTGTCTAAATACTTACGTGGCATTGCAATTAACAATTCTCTATTTTGTTTAAAAGGCTTTGAATTTCATTATTATAGGAAACCAGCAATCAAATCCCCCAACATCAACATAGGTTTCTCCAGTTTTCGAGGGGGTGTTGCTTGCATTCACACTTGTTTTTTCTTTAAAATTTAGACTCTTTTAGTGATCATCCCATTAATCCTAAAAAGAAGGGTGTATAATCAATGCATCCTCCCAATAGTCACTTATGGAGCTGAAACATGGAACCTAACCAAGAGACAGACTCACAAATTGAGAACCATGCAACGCGCACATGAGAGAATCATGCTGGGCCTCATATGGAGAGACCATAAGACAGCATAATACATCCGGGAGAAGACAGGAGTCTGGGACATCAAAGAATCCATTAAAAACCTTAATTGGCAATGGGCTGGCAACATTGCAAGAATGGCAGACAACCAATGGACATTGTGACTCATGACATGGATCCCCACACCTAGTTTTTGTTTCAACAGATCATGTGAGAAAAAAAATGTTAAAAAAAAGAATTATAATACACTTGATGTTCATCATGATGAAATATATTTTTCATTTCCAGAATTTTTTTCCTGAAAACATGGGCCTATCTCTGCATGCACGAAGAGAAAATTGTACATTTTCACACTTCAAAAATACTCATGAGTGGACAGGCATTGCAACTGCTTTTTTTCCAATGAATACATAAAAATTTTCGAGTATGCATTTTCCACAAAAGCTCCAAAGCTCTTATCTTCATCACAGTCAATGTAGCATAATCACATGTTCAAAGTTCAAATTATGATTTGCGAAAATCAATGAATCAATTTGTTGATCACTGAAATGAAATTATCAACAATTAATGTTCAAAATTTGTCACAGAATTTTGATGGGTATTATTCATTATTTGACAAATTGAAGGCTACAAAATGAGCCAAAGGTAATTGTGATAAAATTTGTCATTCACACTTGTATTATCAATGGGGAATGCAAATATTTTAAATCATAGTCATTTAAGTGTTTAATCTTTGAGATCTTTTATGTAAATACGCTTTTTACATAATGTTTGTTCATATATGTCAGTTGAACCAAATTGTTTACAAAAAAAAAAAATCAGAAACTTAAAAACTGCTTACAAGTGAGGTTTTTATGAAAGGGAAAGAGTACATATTACAGATGAATAGCCTTCCTTCCAAGTATGTGCTGGCATATGTGCTAACTAAATGTGATAGCCATGGGAAAAAAGAGCCACACTTTGCATGACTAAGGATTCTCTCCAAAGTGTTTTTTCATGTGTGTGTTCAAATTGGACTTAGATGAAAATGAAAAACCACACACTTCACAAGAATAAGGTTTCTCTCCAGTATGTGAACGCATATGTCGGGTCAAGTCTGACTTGCCTGAAAAGGAAGAGCCACACACTTCACAAGAATATGGTTTCTCACCAGTGTGTAACCACATATGCCGAGTCAATCCTGACGAAAGTGAAAAGGAAGATCCACACATTTCACAAGAATATGGCTTCTCTCCAGTATGCATTCTCACATGTCGGCTTAAGTTGGACATCAGTGAAAAAGAAGAGCCACATACTTCGCAAGAATATGGTTTCTCTCCAGTATGCTTTCTTATATGTCGACTCAAGTTTGACATTAGAGAAAAAGAAGAGCCACACACTTTACAAGAATATGGTTGCTCTCCGGTGTGTGTTCGCATATGTCGCTTCAAATCTGAACTGTCTGGAAATGAAGAGCCACACACTTCACAAGAATATGGTTTCTCCCCAGTATGTCTTCGCATATGTGCTTTCATAGATGACTTTTTTGAAAAGGATGAGCCACACACTTCACATGGATATGGTTTCTCGTCAGTATGTCTTCGCATATGTATGTTCAAAAGTGACATTTTTGAAAATGAAGTGTCACACATTTCACAGGAATATGGTTTCTCTCCTGTATGTGTTCGTATATGCACGTTCAGGAGTGATGTTTTTGAAAATGATAAGTCACACACTTCACAGGAATATGCTTTTTCACCACTGTGTTTCCACATATGTGAGTTCAAACTAGACTTAATCGAAAAAGAAGTGTCACACAGTTCACAAGAATATGATTTCTCTCCAGTATGTATCTGCTTGTGCAGCTTCAAAGTTCTCTTTCGTGAAAAACAAACACCACACACTTCACAAGGATATGGTTTCTCCCCAGTATGTGTTTGAATATGACGGTTCAATTTTGACTTCTCTCGAAATGAAGAGCCACACATTTCACATGAATATGGTCTCTCTCCAGTGTGGATAAGCATATGACGGTTCAAATTTATTTTCTGTGAAAAGGATAAGCCACACACATCACAAGAGTATGGTTTCTCTCCAGTGTGTGTTCGCATATGTAAGTTCAAAGTTGACTTCCGTGAAAAGGAAGAGCAACATACTTCACAAGAATATGGTTTTTCTCCAGTATGTGTTTGCATATGCAACTTCAAACTTATCTTTCGTAAAAAGGATGAGCCACACACCTCACAAGAAAACGTTTTTTCTCCAGTGTGTGTTTGCTTATGTAGGTTCAAAGTTGACTTCCATGAAAACAAAGAGCCGCACAGATCACATGAAAATAGCTTCTCTTGAGTATATGTTTGCGTATTCTGCCTCATAGTTGACATCTTGAAAAAGGATGAAGCACACACTTCATAAGAATACAGTATCTTTCCAGTGTTGATCTTCAAGAGTCTTTTAGAAATGGAACAACTGGTTTCAAGATATTATTTTTTCCTGACTGTTTTCCTATATTCTCCATTACAGGCCATTAAGAAAATGATGCCAAATCATTTAGAAGATCTGAAAAATAAATTTAAAAAGGTATAGTAATTAAAGAGATTAAGTAATTTATGGGAACTTATATAATACAATTTCACTTTCATTCAGATGTACCCAGTATTTTATGCACTAATCTGATATAAAAATTACAGGAACTGATTTAATGGAACTTTCTTATTTATTCATTAAATACTGAATTTAGGAAAAAATTACTTTACAACAAAAAAAAATAACATTTTGCATAAATATCCCTGTTTTTTTTTGGTTTTTTTAGTTTTTAAAAAATCTCATGGAAGTCTGTAGGCAAGATTTTCATATTTTTAAATAAGTAATGTAATTTTTTTTCTCAAATTGATTGAGTTTGAATGTTTTGGATTAATTCATGCCATGATTTGGAACATTTAAAAACTACAAATGGACTAGAATATTACTTTGTTGGCAACCATTGTTGTATTTGTTATTTACAAGAATTTTTGGTAGAAGATCAGTAACATAGAAAATGTAAAACATTCCTAAAAAAAAAAAAAAAAAAAGATCTCCTGGAAAGTTATTTACCAGGAAGCAAAAGTAATCATACAATTTGATTAAAAAATTTGAGGGCAAAATACACTCTGAATCCTGAAAATCTACCAAAAGTTGATCGATTAATGGATTCTATTGAAATTTCTGTGCACAGATGCCTTTTTTTATATTGAAAAAACTGGAAAATAAAGTGAAATATTGCATGTCTTGGCAATTTCAGTTTTGATTTGCTAACATATCCCAAGGCTATGGTCAACTAAAAGAAAAGTATACATTCATTTTCAATATTTTTGAATATTCTTGTTTAATTTTTTCACTTTCATGAATTACTATTTTGCAACCAAAAAAATTATGCTGAATAATTGAAAAAAAAATACTGATTGTGGGTATTTTTCATAGATTTATTGTTTCATTGAAAGCTATTTGTGGGTAAGAAGGTGGAAGTGCCTACAGTCTCCCCACTGCATTGATTTGCAGAACTAACTGAAAGTGATTTCAGGATAATTTTTGGTATAGCCATCATAAAGTCTTTCAAGGAATAATGACCAAAACTATGAAAGAATTTTCCATATAAGGAGTTCTTTTCATTCAGATAAGAGTTTTCTCTTTTGTAATTACCAAAAGATAAAGATTGTTTTACTGATTCAGGTGGGATAAGAATTTAACAGGATTGGGCTGTTCCAGAAGTTGACCAGTGACACATTTCTCATAATTGTGGCCCTTTCAACCACCATAGTTTAAGGTAATTAGCCAAACAACTTAACCCTCTTGACTTAGATTGTCAAAAAAGGTATTTTCATTGTTTTTTTTTGGGGGGGGGGTCAGAAAGTTTTTATTTTTCAACTTTTTAAATTCCGAGTAAGGCATCCGTATGGTCCAATCAATTCTTTGTTTTTAGAAATATAAACAGAATTCATTTCTTGGGGTCTCATCTTGACAAAGTGTCAAACTCATTGATAAATGGATCTTATCATTCCATGTGAAGTGGACTGATGAACCCACTCAGCCATCTTCAATTTTGCTCAAACTTTGGTCATAGAATCTTTCGGCTCTGAAATGAAGTCCTGTAAAATTTGGGCTCACCATGGATCCATGAACAAGGATTACTTTGATTGGTGCAACGACAGCCAAATTATTTTTCTTCCATTTTCAACTAGCCACTATTCTATAACAGGAAGTTCCGCAGCACTGAAAATTTGTAATCAAGTAGTAGATATTGACCAAACCTAGAAATTGAAAAGTTTAATGGATTTTTAAAAGAACTTGAATCGGAGTATGATGATCTTGTCTACTATTATGGAGTTTGTTGAGAATTATTTGTACAGTTCATTTGAGCAATGATGAAACTATTTCACATCAAATCATCTTCATCTGAAGAATACTTTATTTTTGGTAGATTTTCAATAACAAAGATAATAACTGTTCAAGATTTAATTACATGCCATCAAATATGATGTAATAATTGATGTTTTGCCAATAAAAGTGAACATTGTCAGTATAACAGTCCAATTCCATATTATAATTAATAAAAAGGCAAATATAGTTTGTGGAACCAAGTAACAAGCAAAGATAAAGAATTATCAGATAAAGTAATGATAGTTCAAGCAAACACTTACATTGTACTTGAAAATTTTTTTTCTGAACGTGATAATTTCTTTTTGCATTTGTTTTTGTTTTTTTGATTCAGACCCTATTTCAAAATGACGATTTGCAGAATAGAATAAAATTCCATCAGATTTAGTTTCTCTGCAATATTATCTTCATATGAATGTAATATGGTAGATTTCTTGATAGTACTCATTGAGTTTATTAGAACATCAAGAGAGAAAATCCATGGGGTTTTCTCATAAAATACTATTCTCATTGGAAAATTCATTAAAAAACGAATATATCCCCCATTTTTTTTTTCATTGAAATCTGCCCATAAGTATATTTTTGAGGATTTTGAAATAATGAATGAAAATCGCCAAAAATTGGGCTGAAATTTGAACGTGCTATTTCTACTGGTCCATTTACGTTACGATTGTAAACAAGTTATCTCTACTTTGATATTGTCCACGGAAAAAAAACAAAACAATAAAACAGCTGATAATTTTCAGCAATCTTTCTTCTATTGATAAACACATAGATTACTACGGTAAACAACGATACTATTGATAGATTTCAAGTTACAAACCTTTCAATCGACGCCTGGAGCTTCTTTTTTTTCAGAAGTTCGTGTAAGAGCCTAAATCGTAGAATCTTCATATAAAGTTTAGATATTTTTTCATATGAAAAGAGAAACTTCAACTAAATCTTGATATTTGGGAGAAAGTTCTGTGCCACAGATGAAACACGCATGGCTGTGGCAATTCCCCAAGTCTCACTACTGCATTTTGGTTATTTTTACAGTCAGAAATGCAAAATAAATTGTATTATTCACCATTTTCATTCGCCATTGCTTCTATACGAACAGTAGTAACTAGAACTGGAAATTTTTTACCCATTTCTGAAACTTTGTTTTCGTATAACTCCTGATCCCTTTGGGCTACTCAGAAATTTTTTTTAAGTTCCTTTACCTGTAATCCATTTTCTTTCTCAAAATATATTTTGGGGGGGTTCTACGATCAGTGATTATTTGGGGCCTGATCATTCTTCATCAGAGAAAGGGGATAGACTGTCATAACATAAATATTTATCGACGTGTAAAATAAAAAGAGAGAACGTTACTTACTTTTTCCTAACTTTGGTCAGATCTATCTCCCTCTGAGCAATACAACATGAGAGAAAAAAGTTTTTAAAAAACTGTAAAATTTTAAATAATCTGAGCCAAAAAGTTTCAGATTGTCTTCCCTGAAACCCATCGTTAACGATCGAAACAAGAAAACAATCTCTCAAGAACGGACATAAAGGGAGGTAATTAGGGATACTACTAAATACTGAAATGTCATACCACGACACGAATGTCGCGTAATACACCTGAACTAAACAAAATACCGTACATAAATACATATTGAATAACTGAAATGTAGTCGTTTATTTTCATAAAATCTGCAAGCTTATCATTGATATTGTAATTATTACAAGTTTAACATCGATGTATTCAGTAATTACTAGATAATTGATGTCACAGTTCGTGTACCCACCCTTATCCGAAATACCGGTGACTTGATGTTTCGGATTTCGAAATATTTGCATATACATAATGAAATATATTGGAGACGGGGCCTGTAATGCAATTTTTCTTATTTATGTTCATCTTCCATTGATCAGATTACGTGAAAAAAAGAGTTCATTTTTTTCTGGTGCAAAAAAAGGTTTTGAAATCATTTTAAAAGTCGACTTAATTCATTTTTGTCGTTTACAGGAATTTTTTTCGTGTTCCTTGGCTTTTGAAAAAAATTGGATTTTGGAGTTCCGGATAAATGGTACTGAACTTGTACTGCCCCTGTAAAAATAATATCATGACAAGAATGCCTACTCGAATGGCTTAAAATAGTTATCAACAAGTGAATATTTGATTTCAACTTATGTGTTCAAATAGATAAATACGACTGAATATGAAAGACGGACAACATTAAACCGACAAATTTTAGTCAAGGATGAATGTAAACCTGGCAGATTTTTTTTTTTTTTTTAACAGATAATGATTTGTAACCTTGTTTTGTAATTTGGTGACACTAGGATAGTTATCGGTTTGTACGTTCGTTTATTCGTCTGCTACGTGCAGTCTGATACTTTTTCTTTGGACTAATTAAGTTATTTGATCCGATTTTTTTCGGTAAGTTTGAATGAATGAAAAATGCCAGAGAGTTTTTCTGATTTTATTCTATTTTATTTTTTTTTAATTCGTGCCATGTATCAGAAAAATAAGTAATAATTATTTTTTGGTGTCAGTTTACTTCAGCACCCCAACAACAAGGGAGACGACAATGATAATGAAAAAAATAGATAATTTTCGTAACCAAGGCTATCTTCCTTGCAAAATAGTAACCTATTATAAAAATAAATGATGATAAAATGAAAAAAAATTGGGAAAAGGAGCGTATTTCTAAGAAAAATATTTTGCACTTGATATTTCTTCCGATCTTATCTGAGAGACAAAGCATTTTTATTATTTCTAAATGTTCTCAAATGAAAGATTTTCTGCAAAAATAATTAGCGATCGATATCTCATCCGATTTTTGTTATAGATGATATCCTTCGTTTTATTGAATCGTCAATATTTTGCATAAAATCGAAGGGGATAGTGATTATCTCCCTTCGTTGTCGCTCAAAGAGTTATCTACCTTGTTTAGACCTCAGGTGCAGAAGTAAACAAGTGCCTAGTTTTTTAAATTTGAGTAATAAAATGATTACTTTTAAATGAAATGAGTGATATTTCAGGACATTTTTTTCAAAACAAGATTAGTAATATCTTCAATCTTTGCTTTGAAGTTAACCCAAGAGTCACATAAAGTCTCTAAAAAGTATAATAACGTTTAATAAGTTGATTCTTTCTTCACTTGAAACTTGGTACACAAGTTTTCTTTTAATTGTCCTTTTGTATATTTCAATTATTCATTCTTTTTCTTAACTTAAACTATAAAGCAAACATTTTAATGAAGAACTATTCATTAACAATTTTTTAATTCAATGTCAACTTTTATTGTAACTTTCATTAAAGAGAAGACTTAAATACGTGATAGTTTTACATCTGAAAAAAAGGCAAGCATAATATAACACTTGATTCAAAAATAAATAAATAAAATAACATTGAATTAGGCATTGATCATTCTTAATTTATTTTGTATCAAGATAAGGAAGTGATATTGCATTGATTTTAAATATGAAAAGAAGTGAAACGGGTCTAAAAGAATACTATTTTGATATAACGGATGATTGTCGATTAGTCCATTGAACCGAGGGTTTACTGTATTTCTCTAGCCTTTTGTTGGGCCGTGATACCTAATAAAGTGCAAATTTACAAAATACGAGCTTGAACATAGCCTGGAGACCAAATAAGGGACTAATTTAGCATAAACTTGATTTATAAATTAAACCTAGGGTGGCCATCTCCAAACTTGAAAAAAAAAAGACACTTTGGCCAAGGTTTCCAACATGGTGACTTCTCCTCAAGGTTGTCAATTTGATTAGTTCTAAAGAGTAGAAGGGAATGGATATAAATCTAGAGAAAAATGTATAATTTTCAAGGTTTTATTTGTTTTTATTAGATTTCTCAAGAACTGCTGATCCCCCAAACTTTGAACTCATATCAAAGTGATGGCCTCACACATATATTTCTGATAAATGAAAAACATGATATCTATTGATATAGTTACTTTTCCAAGTTTAATTGGGTCCAAGATGAGGTCTCATCATAAAAATTGTCTTCAAACAGTCTCACTGATTGCTTGTTACCAATGTTTTCCAGCCCCCCCTCTCCTCCCGAGTCAAGATTTGTTATCTCTTGAGTTCCTTGTAGCACAGACCATGCAAAACCAGAAATTAGTTATCTTTTCTCAAGATTTTTAAACAGGTGGCAAATACTTAGTTGTAAATAACAGTCATAGCAAAAATAACTTCAAGATGTGGCTAGAGGGTAAAAAGTATATTCCCCCACCCAGGAAGACTTATATATTGATAAGTTATAGACATTAATAACTCCAAGTCAGATGAAACTTGGCATGGCAATTATATTTTTGCCTTAATCATACAATCTTACAATGTTTAATTTTGGTTTTTGAATTACAATCAACTTGCCACCTTATAATTGTACCCCTTTATCTAGACTCTGTGCTTGACTTTCACTTATGCATGAAAGAAAAATAAGAAGTTGTCGGCCCAATACAGGGATTTTACAAGTGCTACAAATGCTTAATAGTCAATAAGTCTTAACTGCCCAATGCCTCGTTGGTGGTTGGTGATTCTTCCCACATTGGACCACAGCCAGTAGGTATTCAGCACAACTGAATGTGAGTGACTCGCAAAATATTACAATTCGGAAATACTCTGATCCAGTCATCTGGGCATGGGAATTTGTTCTTCATCAAAGTTGTTCAAATCTTTCTTCTTGTCTATGATTCCAATATGCCTATTGTTATTGTTAAAAACATGAGAATGACTTACCTGTTTACATACCTCTGACCCTGACAGGCGCAGTTTTCACTGGACATTCTTGCTAGATGTTGTTGGTTGCAATGTTTTATATTTGTGTATACTGCAATCTCCACACTGCTACGCAGGGAAGGTAAAAAATGTGGTCATTCTATGGAAGTTAATTAGCACTGCACATCATTCTATCCTAATAAAAGCAGTCGGCCTTGCAGATTGGCCATTTATAAGAGGATATCCTTAAGAGTGGGACCACTGAACATAGTGTACAAAATTGTTAAAATATTACTTTTGATTTGATGAAGATCAATTTGATAAACTATGGACTTGTCTCAATTGTTAGAACAACAATCTTGTGAGTAAATGTGAATTTTTTTCTTTCTGACAGGGAAATTCTGTTGGACTAAATTATAAAAGAATAAGAAGCATTTTTGTTTTTAGAGGACAAATTTCATTTTTGTACATTTTAATGGTTTTATTGAATTAAAAATATCAATTATTGACATAGTGCTTCTCAGCAATTCAGATAAACACAAACTTTCTACTCGGTCTTTCTTGATGAGAGACACTTGTACAGAGACACCCTATTATCCACAGATGATCAACATGGTATAATTTGAAAAAAAAACAGAGAAAATTTTCGAGTTCTTGAAAACTAGTTGATGTTTCAAGTGGTATATGTATTCACTTGTGTCTGTGTCTGCCCACATAATACCTGCAAAAGTCCTCAATTAATTCCAACATTTTGCAGAAAGGTGGATCATGAGGCAAAGAAAAATGATTAAATTTGGGGGCTGATTCAAGTATTTTTTCACATGTACCTCCCCTGATTGTAACTATAGAGGAACTGATTTTCATCCAGTTAACAGTTTCAGTGACAATGGCATTGACAGAGGTATATACTCAGAGTGCTTCCCACCAAATAGATTTTGCATTCAAGCTGACATCCTGAAATCTGAGTGTTATCTTGACACTTTAGCTGGAATGTGTATTTTATATTGTAAAGTGCCATTTTGCAAGATATTTACGCTTTCAAAATATTTGTATGCAGGTCATTCACTTCTTTGTAATGAGAGCATGCAGCCCAACTTAACGAAAAATCAAACTCAAAAAGGAGGCCCAGCAACAAGACCAAATTTTTGTCAGATCATCAATTTTTGTCCCCCCTCCAATGATTGTCATCGATAGAAAAAAAAAGATTTTTCTAAATTGCAATCATTCTTTTTTAAATTCTAAAATAGATGTTTAAAATAAAACATCTTTTAATTTATTTGATCTTTATGAGATCTTAAATAAGAATGTGCTTTTTACTTGTTTGTATGCCTAATTGTTTACAAAAAAGGAACTTATCAGCTTACAAGCAAGTTTATGAAAGAGATGGTCTACATATCTTTCCAGTATGTGTCAGCATATGCGCCAAGGTGACATCCGTGAAAGAGAAGAGCCATACACTTTACAAATCTATGGCTTCTTTCCACTGTGTGTTCAAGTTTGACTTGGACGAAAATAAAAAATCACACATGCCACAAGAATATGGTTTTTCTCTGGTGTGTGTCTGCATATCATATCCTCTGTTGATTTTCTCCACTGAATAATCTGGTGAAAAAATCAAAAGATGATGTAGTAATTCAAGAAATTAAAGACATATAAACTCACATTATATTTTAATAGGCCAAGATGCATCCACTATTTAATCAGAAATATGATATAAAAAAAATTATGGAAACAGATCTCATAAAATTAATCCCCGAAGATTATGAAAAATTAAATTTTTTCTCAAATGGATACCCTTTGAATTGATTTATGTCCTTAATTAGGAAATTTTGAAGTTGCAAAACATACTGAGATATTGCTTAGTTTTCCTTTGCTATTCGTGTGTTCTCATTTACAGTTTCGATGATTTGTATTTCATTTTTGAATAATTTCATAGGATTCGAGGGAGGAAAGGATGGTGGCAGCGTATTGTAAGAAAAAAAAACACACCATAGAAAATATGTTGTGCTGTATAAACAAATTGTAAATAGTTTAGGAAAATTTAGGAAATCATAAATCCATTATGATATTGTTGCTATTAATTTATATGGTCTATATAAACCTGATTGAAAACTTAAATTTCTTCTGTTTTCACTGGTGAACAGGTTAGTTGAAGAGTAATTTATTTTTTCCAGTTCATTGAGCTGTAAACAAATTAATTTTCCTACAGATTAAGTATTATAAATCATAAATATTTTTCATTTTTATGCTATTTACCTTCATCCTAATATTTTTGTCACTTTTTATTACAACTTTTCCCAAAAATATTGAGGTGAATATGAATAGTAGCAGAAAAAGAGAAAAAAATTGTCATTAATCATGGTTCTGTTGTTAAATGAATTTCATGATTTACATTCATCAATAATTTTACATATTCATAGAGGATTTCTAAGCAGATTAAGTCTGTTTTTTTACATTTTTGACTAAAAAAAATATCAATTCCAGCATAACTGATGGACCTGCTCGACCGAAAAATGAATTCAAGTTTTAATATTTTTACTGTCTGTATTTGTACATCTTCAAGTAGAGAATGGTAAAGAGTTTGTTTATAGTTTATGGTACAAGATAGTAAGAATAAGGTAGACTTGGAATTAGTGTTGGTGGGTAGGTTTGAGGTTAGTAGGTATATATGCTTTTGCTATACTATTATGAAAATAAACACTGTCACAATTTTGTCCCCAAAAATGCGAAAAAATTTCACCCTATTTAAAAAATTTCCACTCGATTTTGACACCTTAGAATGAAAATAAATATTCCATCTTGATTGTCACAGTCAAAAGGGAACATTTATCTCAGTAAAAAAGGTAAAAAAAAATTCAAGCAACTCTATATGATCCGGGTGAGGATTGAGGGAATTTTTCTTCTCTGGATTTACGTCCTACTCCAGTGCAAAACTCAGTCAAGCTAGAAGGTTCTATGGTGACTACTCATAAGTACTTATATATTTTACTAGATCTGTTAAGCGAGCATTGCATGCTATGTTTGGTTTGCATGTCCAAATGTTATACTGTTACCAGAATGAGGCAGATTTTAGAATATCCTGTAGACAGCCGGACGCTCTGTCTCTTCTGCCATTTGAAGAGGTCAAACAGGGTATGGATCAAATAGAGTCCACTGCCCTTGATGCAGCCCTGCCTTTAGAGGAATACTTTGATACTATGTCTGGTCATCTCCCTGACCAACTTTCTAAATTTTTGGTCCAGATTTGTCAGATTTTCCATCTAAGGCAATGGAATATGCATGACGTTCCTTTGTCAGGAGAACCTGGAACCAACAATGTATTTGAGGGGTGTAATCACCAATTTTCCATCCTAGTGGGTCATCCACACTGCAAGCTAATCAAGTGTCTGAGGGGCTGAATGTGCTGCCAGAGTAGGAGATATTCTCCTCCACTTAGAACGTGGTGTCAAACCAAAGAAAAAAATGTTGGCAGTCTACATTGAACTACGGGAACGGCTGTGAAACAGAGCGGCTGATCAAAAAAATATCCCTGAAATTTTGGAGGCAGTTAGCCTCAACTATCATGTCAGACAGCCAAACATTTAAATTTGAATAAAAAGACAAAATAAAAAAATCTCCACCTTAAATAAAACACTGTGTATTTATTTCTTTTGTCACACTTTTTTTGTAACCATGATGACGTAGTAAAAATAGAATTTCATGTTCTGATTACATAGTAAAAATAATCAAATATTGAATATATTTCATTTTCAAAACAAAATCATAAAATCTTATGTAATGCTTCACTTGATAAATAGCTTATATACGAATAGAGAATGAATTGTGCAAGTACAATAAAAATGTTTCCTCACCAGGTTTATTCAACTTACATAGCAAAATTTCAAGAGAATCAGAAGAATCACCAGCAGACAAGCTATTTACAATGTACCTTTTGTTATTAATAGCTAAAACTGTCTTCAGAATTGGATAAAATCGACTAAAAATTTCCATTTGAAATCAATAGAAAAATTATACACAAAGATTTGAGAACAAATTATTGATTGAAATTGTACATTTCAATTTTAACCCACTAATTGATTTGTCGTTAACCAGATTTTTGAGCGAACCATCCTCACTTTCTTTTTCCTCTTGCTACTAATACCATAACTAGTGATGCTACTGCTACTTTGTTCAGAATTTCTTTAAAATTGGACACAAGGATGGTGGACACTTTATTGAACTTATGGTTCTTGTATATAAATAAGTGATTTTGGACAAAATGTCTTGGATGATCAATTATTCAAATACTTGCACACACGCTTTTCCAGTCATAAAAGCTATTGATTTACAATCCTAAACCATGGTTTGAATTCACAACCAACTGATTTGTAGGCTGGTCTCCTATCAACTGAACTAAATTGACAAATCTTACATATCTACAAAATTTATCTTCCAGGTACCGGAGGGCTTATTTCGTTGTAATAAGTAAATATATTCATACTAAAAGAAATGTTTTGATAATTTTTTGTTCATTATACACTAGCAGAGGTTCCCGCATTGTCAGATCTACAGACAAGAGTTGATTGAAGAATCAAGTTGGTGTGGTGAGATGGAATTTTTCACAGAGAGATCAAATTGTTGTGATGTGATGAAAGTTTCCACAGAAAAGGGTTTGAAAAACACAATATTCAAGCCCTCCCTTTATTTGTTTTTACAAAATTGTGGATTAATATTTACACTAGTTGGTTTTCTGTCAAAGCTTTTTGATGATAAATATTAATAGATAATGAGTAAATGAATAATACTAAAAAAATCTTATGCAAAAAGATAAATAGATTTGCAAAATAACATTGCCGATCGCTGAATTTTCCGTGTGAATCCAATGTGCACCCAACTGCACCAACAAAATTAATTGCAGTTAATTTAGGAAAGTATAACCTTTGTTTTGAAAATTTTCCCAGTACTTCTATGATATATCTGCTACCAATACGACAGTTTTTAAGGAAATATGCACTCGATAGTTATAACATCAACAGTTACCACCAATCAAAACTGGTAGTGATAAGACCATCATTGACCATAGCAGATGAACATTTTTTTCTTGACTAAAAAGCACCATTTCCGGTCACAAACAATCCATTACTACTCTATTATTTTGTACGTGCCTTAATTACCCATATTGATGCATAAAATCACAATAACTTTCTTACTTATTAGGGTAGATCACAGATTTTGATGCTCTTGGAAAGCCCTTTCAGGGAATACCATGTTTCGCTAAAATATTTCAATTTGAAATTTTGTGCCACTTATCTAATTTAAGGCAGTGTTACAATTAACTCATCAGTAGCAATTAGGTCAATCAGTATAATTCCAGTTCACACCTTGCTTATTGATATCAAAAAGTCAGTTGTGCACCATATTTGAAACTCTATTCTTTCATGAAATATTTATCTCAATCGGATCCTAAACATAAAATCATTTTTAATTAAATCAAAAAAGCTTAAACAACAGCCGTACCAAAACTCTGTAGCATAACAAAAGAGTAATACCAGAAGAAATTAAATCGTAAAAAAAAAAAAATAGCAATAAAAGGTTTACACAAAGTTTCGTGGAAACAAACATGAATTAACTTATTCATATAGTAAATTTGCATTAAATCATCTTAAATCCCGCCTGGATAGTAAATTTCACCTTCAAAAACAAAATACAATCAAATTGTTTGGGCCAGAAAAAACTTTTGGTCAAAATCTCCTCCTAAGATCAATCAGTCCAAAGCCAATATCTCTGCCAACTGAATATTTGCAAGGAAAAACAATATTTTACCTTTACCCCATTAAGGCTTTACTAAGGTAAGCCTTGGGAGGGAGATTCAAAAAAATTAAGGCACAATATACCTCGCCAGTGATCCACGGACTTATCTTTCATAAAAGTAGAAATCACGTTAGTCCAATTATTATAAGTATCCAATTGTTGACATAAGTAGGGAGTTACTTTGTAATGATAAACAAATGGAAAAAAAAATTTTTTCCAAAAATTCTAGAAGGAAAACTTCTCAACTTGTGAGTAACAAAAATTTAATTGAAATCCAATTGAGTGTTTTTTGGTATTTCAAGATGTTTCAGGTGTAACAGCATTTTGCTAATTGATTCTCTGCACATGCGTGGAAAACATTTTCTGTCATAAAAGTTAGCCAGAAGTGGAAACGAATAGGATTTTATGCAACTCGAAAAAATGGCTAAGATCAAAGTGTAGTATCTGATCTTCGACAACCTCGGGCTGAGAAGTTGATCATTGTCTGGGATTATCCCTTATTCCGCAACCACTGACCAGAATGCTCAGGCTCGCCCTGAGGGCAGCAACAATATCCGTCCGGTGAACGAAGTCAAGCCTGTCCTAATGACTCCCAAAATCACGCGTCGAGACTTAGGGACTCTTGCACAACAGGATTTGTCCTGTGGACCTAGTCTAGCTTGTCATGACACCCTTGCAAAATCACAGGCAAGGACTCAGGTTCATTGCACCCTGTGGCAGCACCTTAATCTGACTTCCTGTCACATTTGTACTCGTGGGGATGCAAATAAACACCCATACCTCGTGGACTATTGAGGTGAATACAATTACTTATCAACATATCTCCAATCAACTATTTGAAACAATGGACTATTCCACTGCAATTATTTCAGTGTTCTTTTTTTTTTCCAATTACCTTGGACAAATTCAATTAGCGCTGAATTTTTCTATGAAACTAAAGGTGAGTCCACCTATTCTAAAATTCAAAATTCATTTTTACTCAAGAAATCAAGTCTTATTGGTCACAAATGTTGAACTACATTTGATTTTTATCATTTGGAGTCGTAAATACGTAATATATGTTTGAATATATTTTTAGACATTTATTACTGAATACTGGATATAAAAAAAGTGACAACAAGTTCATCATCAATGTCTTTTGGTAGCATTTCATGTTGGGGATGATAAACTGAAAAAGTGGTGATCAATGAACATTAATTCTCAACTTTATTGGGCTGTAATCAGTTTGAATTTCCAAAATACAAGCCTGAACGCAGCAAGACACAATTTGAGAGACGAATTTAGCATAAACTTACATTATGAATTGAACCTTGGGTGGCCATTTCCAAACTTCTAAAAAGGAGAACACTAAAGCTCAGGGTTTCTAACCTGGTATCTGCAGATCTCTGGAGTCTAAAAAAGGGAGAGGGTGGGGATGTACCTCCAAAGAAGTAAAATATTGCAGACTGAAAAGAACAATTTCCAATGTTTTAAAAACAGGCCATTAGTACTTTCTTCCTCGAATCTTTTACAGATGTGACATTAAATCTTCCTGGGTAGAATTCCATCCATAGCAGATCCTCTTCTTCATCTCCTTCAGAATACATAAATCTTCATAACTATGAAGATATTTCCAAGTAAATCTTCATAAGCCAGAGATATACATTTACTCCTAAGCTCACATTTTCAATAAGTTACGAACATTCATTTGTTTACCACAAGTCATTGCAAACTCATTTCAGGAACTTTTACATCTTGTTCTTATCAAATCATCACAGGAATAGACTTGTACGTTTAACCTTCGTAACGTGTGATTAAAAGCTGGGAAATCCTGCTGAGGCAGATATAAATTTACCTTTGTCCCTCTCTGATTCGTGGATTTGAAACTACGAGTTTTTTCAAACGCTGTGTTGAGTCACCTGATTTGTGGCTCTGAAAACGAAGCTAGAAATGGCGTCTTCATTTATCAAACACCAAACAAACAAAATGGCGGCATGTTATCAAACACAAATGAGGCCGATAAATCTTTCAACAACAAAATTTCAATCATACTTCAATTTTTACGATGTGGCTTTCACAAATCAACAGGGACTCGGTTGTGGGGAAAAAATCCGCTTACCACCATTATATTTGGATAGTACACCTGGAAAAGGCTATAGAATGGATCAGCAGGAAATTGGAATTTTTAGAACTGGGACAGTGCCTCTGGAGAAGGTGGGCATGATTGTTAAGTAGAATAATTTTCTGTCCATCGTACAAAACTATGGCTTTGAAGTATTTTGGTTGCTTCTCTTCAGTGTTGCCAATTTAGATATTTTGTATCTGAATGGATATTTCATATCGAAATCTGAAAATCTTTAGATTTTATATCTGAATTTAGATATTTCATATCTGAATTTAGATAGTACCAATGAGCAGGAATCATGGGAGATAATTTATAAGAACAATAAAGAAAGATCTTCAATTTTAATGATTTATCTATTCTTATCAAATTACTGGAGAATCACAGAGCCAAAAAAAAAAAATTCAGGAATTAGCACTGCACTGCCTTTAGTGCTAATCTATCCAATGAGTTTCAACTTCATACAATGGCCAGTCGTCGAGTAATCATAATGCATTCACATTTCTCCAATCGTAGTTAGATTACTGTCCAAAAATTAAGACATGACCTCACTGACCTCTCTGATGAAAACGAATAGACTAAATTTTTTTACAAGAGATATTGGTCAAATGGTAAGGTGGAAATATACTCGATCTGGGAGGGTGAAGGGGTATGGTAGATCAGTGCGTTTATCTGAATTAGTTGTATGTGTGTGAGTAATTTTTATGTTAGTGTTTTAATGTGCATATTTTTTCTCCATCTCAAAGGTGTATAATCTTTTCTATGTCCGATATGTGCGTGAATTCCGTTTTAACAAGGTACTTGCTTTTGTGTATGACATCCATGAGGAGTACATTAATTTGGCTGTTTCTGAGCGGAACCACTTTAGAGTTAGACTACTGCACATCGTATTTACTTTGTTGATAAAATGAGACTAAATTATGGAAATATTACATGCCTCTATAACATGAACCATTATTTTGGCTTTTGATTATGATACAAAATTTCTCACATTATACTCTAATGAATATAGTAATTAGATAAAGATTAATTTGATAAACTATGAATTTATCCCAATCATTAGAACAATGATCTTGTAAGTAAATGTGAATTGATTTTTTTCTCACAGGGATATCCTGCTAGAATGAAGAATAAAAGAATAACAAATTTTTTTTTTTTTTAAATTGAAATTGCAGTTTTGTACATTTTAATGGTTTTATTGAAATAAAAAATATTACTTATTAATGTTGTGCCTTGAATGAGTTCAGCTAAATACATAGAAAGATTGTTAAATTTAGCAAAGAAACTTGTTTGGCTTGGTCCCTCTTCATGAGAGAGACATCCACTGAGGCCATACAACTATATACTCAGATGATCGACATTATTTAATTGAAATTTAGAGAAAAACGAAGAAAGTTTTGGGGTTCTTGAAAACAAGGTAATGATAAAAGAGGAACATGTATTCACTTATGTTTTTTTTGTCTGTCCACACAATATCTCTAAAAGTTCTCAATGAATCCCAATGATGTTTTGTGGAAGGATGGATCATGAGGCAGAGAAAAATGATTGAATTTTTGGGTGATCCAGGTGTTTTTTCACATGTACCTCTCCAGAATTGTAGTTATATAGGAATTAATACCTATATACAGATGGAGTGATTGCGTATTGATCCACTTCAAAATTCAATCAGTATTTCCATAGCTTAGTGTCCAGCCTTCCCGAAAATGTCATTGAAAACTTTTGGAGATATGTGGTTTGGACAAATAACTACAACAGAGGTAGGGGAGGTAAATGTACATGATCCATTCACATAGCCTATTGCTCACTATTCTACGAATTTTATAAATTCAAAGAGAACTTTTTGAGATCTCACACAGACAATCATGGAATTTTGGCAATATTATACAGTTTGGATATATAACTACATCATAAGGGAAGTAAATGTGCATGGTTCACTCCCTGGGCCGATTGTCCACTCTTCAACTGAATTTTAAAGAAATTCTAAAAGAACTTTTGTAGATATCATGAGTATAGTCATGATGGTATACAAACTTTAATTGGAATCAATTTGGTACTTTCGGAGAAATGGTGGAGACAGATGAAGGGATGTAACCAAACATGTACCATTTTTTTTCAACATGGTTGACAGAGGTACAACAAATAATTTGAAGAACACAAATTCTAATTCGTTCTCAGTTATCAGTCTTTGAGCCAGAGGTATCTGATCGTTGGAGACATTTCCGATCCAAAATGGCCAAATTGTTTATAAGTTCATTGCAGAACTGCACAACACCCCAAAAAATAATTTATCAAAATATTTCTGCAACAAAGTTTACCTCAATCAATCCTATATTCAAAAAGTTCTACAGCAAGGGTACCCAAATCTTTTTAGGCTATTGATCCCTTGATCCCTTATGAACCCTCAGGAATGTATAAAAAAAATATTACTACTAATAAATCATTAGAGATGCAGTTCTAAACATGGTTTTGCATCATTCTATGTCCAGATGCTTTTAAAAAAAGCCAAGTTCGGCAATAAAATAGCCACAATGGCAATCCTGCTTTGAACAAAAACTGAAAAAGAATACACTTACATACATGTACACTGTATATATAACTCATAATGGGAGGTTTACATCAGGTAGTGGTGGGGTGGATGTCGTTGTGGACTGCCTTAGATTAGGCGTAACAGTATTACTGACACTTTTTATCCCTCTGCTCCCGTTAAGTTTCTAGATTACCTGTCAATGAGATTGGAAGAGGAGTATTTTGCTTGGAAAAAAAAAAAAAAAAATCAATTCATCCTCGAAGAGTCTCAAAGAAGATCTTTTTTTGTTCCTCACACATTTTCTAGTATCCCTAGGATGGTGTTGATTTTTTAGCCCTTAGTTGTGTGCAGGTCAACCCTTTTTTAGTAACAAGAATACGACAGCCCAACTTAAAAATTCAACTCCAGAAAGAAGCTCAGCAACAAGACCAAATTTTTGCCAGATCATCTTCGATTTTTGTCTCCTCTTCTGTGATAATCATCAATAAAAAAAACAAAACAATACAAATTGCAACCATCTGTTTCATATCGATAAGTAGAAAGATGAATTGTAAAAATAGCAGATGTTCAAAATAAAACAGCTTATTACTACTGATTAGCTTATATCAAATACATCTGAACATGAACCGATGAAAATTTGGTTTTGTTGCTGAGGTTCCATCTTGAATTAAAATCATTTTAGAAGTCGAGCTGTCTCACTTTTGTTGCTATAATGTTCTTGGGCTGACCAAGAAGGAATGACATGGATGCAAGTTTTTTAAAAAGTGAACAGATCCTGCCAATTGGTACTTTACAATACAGAACAACACAGATTTTGTGGAGTGGGTTGGGCCAAGAAATGCTGAAAACTTCCCAGTACCCCACCCCATCCCACTTGTATGCATTGAAAAACTATTCCTTCACAAAGAAGCTCAAAAACAAAACCAAACTTTTATCAGACCATTTTCAGATATATTAGAATACATGGTGAATATAGGAAAGAGTTGGTTAACTCTCCACATGGTCGAATGAGGGTACAAAAATAAGCTATTTCAAGGACACCTGAAAATCAAGCACAAAGAAAAATCTTTTTGAATGCTAAGGAAAAAGGTAGCCCTAGTCCTGAAAGATGTTGGATAGAAAGGCTGTTTCAGCAAAATGCATAAATCTGAGTGAAATTTCAAAGATTTTAGAGAGACAGAGGCACTTATTTTTTTCAGCAAAATCGTTGAGGATTACCAGTGAAAAGTTCATAAAATCAGGTGATTTGATATGAAATGACCAAATCAGGAATCTTTTTATTACAAAAAAATTGTAAACTCTTATTTTCATCACTATCAATGTAGCAAAGAATCACATGTAGAAATAAGGAATATTATCACGGTTCAAATTATGATGTGGAGAAATCAATGGGGGCTTAAATTTGTTGATCACTGAACTTTGAATATTAACAACTACAGTTAAAAGTCGGTCATGAAATTTTGATGAATATCATTCATAAAGATAATTGTTATGAAATTTGTCATTCAATGAGAATACACATATTCTAAATCATAGTCATTCAAGTGATTAATTATTTTTTGAGACCTTTCAAAAGAATATGCTGTTATGTTTGTTCACAAATGAAGGATTCAGAAATTTCTCACAAGTGAGTTTTTTATGATCACATAAATATATATATCTTTCCAGTATGAGTTGGTATGTGTCAATGGATATGACATCGAAGATGAACAAGAGCCACACATTTCACACTACTAAGGCTGCTCTTCAGTGTGTCTTTGCATATGTGCGTTCAAGTTTGACTTACATGCAAATGAAAAACCACACACTCCACAAGAATATGGTTTCTCTCCAGTGTGTGTTCGCATATGTCGGATCAAGGCTGACTTCCATGAAAAAGAAAGGCCACACACTTCACAGAAATATGGTTTCTCTCCAGTATGTGAACGCATATGTTGGATCAAGGCTGATCTGACTGAAAAGGGAGAGCCACACACTCCACAAGAATATGGTTTCACTCCAGTGTGCGAATACATATGTTGGGTCAAGGCAGCCTTTAGTGAAAAGGAAGAACCACACACTTCACAAGAATATGGTTTCTCCCCGGTATGCATTCGCACATGTCGGCTCAAGTTAGACATCAGTGAAAAGGAAGCACCACACACCTCACAAGAATATGGCTTCTCTCCAGTATGTATTCTCATATGGGTGGTCAAATTTGACTTGATTGAAAAGGAAGAGCCACACACTTCACAAGAATATGGTTGCTCTCCAGTGTGTGTTCGCATATGTCGCTTCAAAACTGATTTGTCTGGAAACGAAGAGCCACACACTTCACAAGAATATGGTTTCTCTCCAGTATGCATTCTCATGTGTCGGCTCAAATGCGACGTCAATGAAAAGGAAGTGCCACACACTACACATGAATATGGTTTCTCTCCAGTGTGTCTTCGCATATGTTGCTTCAATTTTGACCTAAATGCAAATGAAGCATCGCACACTTCACAAGAATATGGTTTCTCTCCAGTATGTGAATACATATGTTGGTTCAACATTGACTTTCCAGAGAAAGAAGAGCCGCACACTTCGCAAGAATATGGTTTCTCTCCAGTGTGCGTACGCATATGCCGGTTCCATGTTGACTTTTCAGAAAAAGAATAGCCACACACTTCACAAAAATATGGTTTTTCTCCAGTGTGTGTTCGCATATGTCGATTCAAGCTTGCCTTCTCTCGAAATGAAGAGCCACAAACTTCACAAGAATATGGTCTATCTCCAGTGTGTATAAGCATATGACGGTTCAAGTTTATTTTCTGTGAAAAAGAAAGGCCACACACATCGCAAGAATATGGTTTCTCTCCAGTGTGTGTTCGCATATGTAAGTTCAAAGTTGACTTCCGTGAAAAGGAAGAGCCACACACTTCACAAGAATATGGTTTCTCCCCAGTGTGTGTTTGCATGTGCAGCTTCAAATTTGACTTTACTGAAAAAGAAGAGCCACACACTTCACAAGAATATGGTTTCTCCCCAGTGTGTGCTAGTATATGCAGTTTCAAATTTGCTTTTACTGAAAAAGAAGAGTCACACAATTCACAACTGAAAGGTTTTTCTCCCGTGTGTATTCGCCTATGCTGTATTAAATATGCTTCTCTTGTAAATGAAGAGCCACACACTTCACAGGGATATGGTTTCTTTCTAGGGTGTGTTCGCATATGCTGTTTCAAATCTGACTTCTGTGAACAAGAATAGCTACACACTTCACAGGAATATGCTTTCTCTCCAGAGTGGATTTGCTCCTGCTGCCACAAAGTCGACATCTTGAAAAAGATGAGCCACACTCATAAAAAAATGTCTTTGCAAAGAGTATTCGTATATGCTCAACCAAAATTGTCTTTTGGAAAGAAAAAGCCACACACTTCACAAGAATATGGTTTCTCTTCAGCAGATTTCTAAATATTTTTTTTTCAACTGGATTACCTGACAATTAACATCCAACTTTCAAAACAATATATTTTTCTGGATAGTTTTCCGTATCCTCTGTTGATTTTCAATCTGGAAAAAAAAAATTGAAAGTTGATACAGTAATTCAAGAAATTGAGAACATATATAAATGAACTCGCATTATATTTCAATAGGCCCAGATGCATCTTACATTATAAGAAAAGGATTCAACAGAAAGCAAAGTAATTAAAGAAATCAACTATATTATATAAACTGACATTATATTTCAATAGGCCCAGACGCATCTTACATTATGAGGAAAGAATTCAGTAAAAGATAATATAGTTTTTTGTAATAATTACTGATATGATGGAAAAATATTGATCACGTTTATTTTCAATAAATTTTGCTTGTTTTGTTAGAGTTGTTGATTTGAAGTTATTTGAAGGTACTCCTGTATCCTCCAACATTCTAAAGCATTTTGCAGGCTTGATGGTTGTATTATTCCCAAAGTGTTGCTAGACATAAATCTTCATTATCCTGCTATAATGAAATAGGTCATCCCCAGAGGTTTTACAGCAAGTGAATAGAATAGAGATGAAAAAGTCATGGAAACTCTCCACTGTTTCTAATAGTATGAGTTTCTTCTTTTTCTCTTCAGCATACAGGCTGATCAGTCATTGATTATTTTAAAAGATTATGAATCAGACGATTACTCAACGGCTCTTATTAGACTATCAGCTCTCAATTCAGCATATAGTCTTTTCTTGGCATGTGTAAACAATAAAGATGAATACTTCCATTTATAAATATGTTTTTCATAAAAAAGACTTAAAAAACATTGCTGCTGATTAGCCCCTCCCCCGTTACAAAATTTGAAAAAATTCCAAAAGATTTTGTCCATTTAAAACTGAAGACAGGCAGTTTATATAATACATATTGTACGTGCATTTCTCTGTGTGTACATATACAAATTGGATAAGTAAATAAAAATTATCAGAAATTTCTCAACACTAACCTTAAGAATTGGAAATATCATCAACAAAAAAGTATCCAAGTACTCTTCATACTAAAAATCTTATTAAAAAAGAATCCAAGTTATCTTCAACTACACAGAAACTCATAAAATCTAAGACTTGAAGGTCAACTTAAAAAATTTTTGTAGGTATTTTCAATTTTCATTCTATTTCTTTGATACCTAGAAATCTTATTATTTTACAGCCTACAGATCAGTAAAAATCAATAACTAAGTATTACATGACTTATTGTTCATGAGCTTCATAGGACATCATAAGTTACCACAATATGGTGGGCTTTTTAAAAATTATTTAGGCAACAATATTTTAGAAGTTGATTTTTCCTTGAACTCAAAGTCAACTGTTTCCAAAACTGACAAATTCCCTGTGGAGGGGAATGTCTCACAGATCAAAAGCACAAAAATCTTTTCTTAAAATGGGATTATCCAAAGAGAAAATTTTTTCAAAAATGGGGCCGTGATTAGTCACTAGTGCAAAGATGTTTTTGTTTTGTAATGTCTTGACACCGATCTAGAAACGGAAACATTATGTTACTGAAGATGAACAATTCAAAACATTGGAGGATAATTTTTGCTAATTTTGATACAAAATAATTTGTTTTAATAAAAATACAAATATTTTTCTAACAAGTCCTTTTGCAAACACATGCAATAACTAGTGTAAATATTTTCACTGCCATGATTTCCAACAACTGGAAATAAATATAAGGAATATTTGAGAATATTCCTATGATGAATTAGCTACACAATGAAAAATGAATATATTCAGAATAAAAATATACTAAATGCTTAATAATGCATCCTAATTTTGTGTAAGTATAATATAAAAATCATAGGATTAGCATATAATTGTATATACAAGCACATATTCATAACGAATCAAATCCACACAATAAAGACATTAGATTAAATCAAAAATGATGATTCATAAGTGAAAACAATCTTTCATTACCAAACTTCATAACACATTTGTGAATACTGTAGTTTTACTTCTCTTTCTACGAAGTGAATAGGATTTCCCATGTAATGTACAATACTTATTTTTAATGTTTATATAAATAGTGCAGAGGGTTGCAAATAGAGTTTGTGGTTTCTAAAAAAAAAATTAATGAAATGATGCGTATCAGTTGGGGCCACAATGATACATATAATGATAGTTAACTCACAATACAATATGTATCTCAGTACAAGATGAGCTCAGGTGAAAAAACAACTTTCAAAAAAAAGTTTTTAAAAATTCAACGTAAATAACATGTATTCAAATAGATGCCAGAGAAACGGGTTTCTGGAGTTTAAAAGTACGTCATCAAAAGAAATAAAAATAGCCATACTTAATCTAAGGTACGTCACAGCACATTTTCAGCATTCAAAATGAATCATTTTTTTCTTTTTGTGGAAAAAATATAATTTTTTTCTTTGAAAGAAAGATTCTTTGTATAATCAATAGAATAAATTACAGTGAAACAAATCTTCTCAATTTTTTAAAAGTATATTTTTATATCCTAGTTACTTGAGAATAAGACACATTTTTGAGTAAGCAGAAGTGATTTTTGTTCAACTTAAGGGTGATGGATTATGCACCTGGATAGGTTATATTTTGCATATTGCATAATTATCCACTGCACATTAGATACATATGTAATGCAGATTAAACTTTCAATCATAATAAACTATGTATTTCTTATAAAAGAAGTTGTTCTCTTATAAATAATTAAGTAGATTCGATTTCATTAATACATATGAATAGCTTGGAAGCCTAAAGAATGCTGAAAAAAAAAAATCTTAAAAGAAGATATTTAAGCGTATGGTCTTTTGTAGCGAAAAAAAAGCTAATAATGGCTTAAAATGCAAAAAATGATGAGGGAGGTACCTTAGATGAAAAATGGCCCCCAAAATATTAAATGACTCAGATTGGTTAATAATAAGGAAACTTTTTTCTTCAAAACGTTTAGAATGTATTGAGATGTTAAAAAACGAAAAATAATTTTGTGGATTTAATCGAGTTGGGAAAAAAAAAAATTGAAACATTGTTTCAATGTTTTTCAAAATTTGGAAATGTATAATTCAACTTGAAAAAAACCCACTGTATTTAATTATTCCAGTCAAATGCATGAATGTACAAAAGAAAGATAAGTCAGTCTATAAAATGTTTAGCCAGCAACATTACACCCATTCCCTTACTACTACTTCTGTACTGATAGAGGTTTCCACCGATGATCGTAGAATTTTCAAACTGTGAACGTGTAGATAGTAAATAGATCAAACATGTTTACTATTTTCAGTCAGTACTATGATGTAATTTATGAGAATTTGTTGGGTTTTTTTCAGTAAAAAATTTTGTCTTTTTTTCTATCAACAAAAAAAAAACAAAAAAAAATTAGAATTTTAGATGATGTAAAAAAATCGTTGAAAAATTTTGTGTATCAATTATTGCCAAACATTGATGCCTCAGAGAATCATTGAAGTCCAACTAGTTGTACTTTTTGAAAATACCATTTACCATTTTAGTCCCTACATGAATGCTTTTAAAAGGTTTGATGAGAATGAAAACCAAAGCGAAAAATGTGCAGTTTATTTCATTTGTTTGTAAAAATTTTGAAAAGACAATTATTCACAATGCATAAAAACTCCTCCTCACAAATGTTTGCAATATGAAATTTTCATACCATTCCATCTTTACTTTTTATACTAAGAAGTTCAGCTCCACAACATTAGAACATGATAGAATTCATCATCGATTTTTGTTGACTATGTCAATTAATCATTGCAGCCCCAAATATGACACTTGTTGATTGTTTGGTGACAGCTTATGTGCTCAAAGTGAACATAATTCACAGGGTTTTGTCATTTTTAGTCATCAATACAATCAAATGGGGAAACATTATCTTCAGCTGTTAGATATAATGCTTGTGAAGATAAGAGGGCTTCATCAATTTCTCTTCATTGACAGATATTAATCATGGCATAATGAAATTATTGATAACCAAAAAAATATACTGAATGAAAAACCTACAAAGAAAAAAGTCTGAAAAGTAATTTTTTTCTAATGACAAAATTAATGTCATTTTCTTGCCTCATTTAACTAACATCGTTCAGTAAATCCGAAGGCATTCTATTTTCAACCTTACCTCTTCACGCAAATGTTAATTTTGAATACAGTTCTATAAAATCTCATTTATCTACAATAATAAAGATTGTTGGCTTTAAATAAGTATTTCACTCAAGATGGTTCTAAATTATAATTTCCAAAGAATTCTGTGACTTTTCAAGCTGATACAATGCATTCTTATTTTCTTTTTTCTACATGATTGAAACTTGATGGATTGAAATTATTCAATTTGTTTTCTACATTCACTGTATCTATTTCCAAAAGGGTTCAGTTTTGTTTCTAGTATTCACATACTACAAAAAAGAAGTTTTCCCAACAAAAACTGCAATGTAAACCCATTTGATTTCAACTGCTATTCACCTCCTTGAAGCTCATCAATTACTTATTTGCAATTTAAATATTAGGAAACCTGTAATTGAAGAATTAACAGACAAAAGGAAGAAAAAAATTAAAACAGAATCTCAATTATTACTTTTTCCAAGTATTAAAGTTTGCAATTATTTGGAAAAGGTAGGATTCAACAAAAACACTACAGCTGTTAGAACTTATGGACCAAATTTTCAAACTGGCCATTTTTGAAAGGCTAAAAGTGGCTAGACTTTCAAGAAATGGCCAATGGTAACAAAATTTTAAATAAATTTGATGGGAAACAAGAAAGCAAAAAAATATGAACATTTGGAATGATATTTTATTAAATTTACCTAAAACAGAAGTGGTTTACTGTAAGTATTTACCAATCCCAACCCCAAACCTAGCTACTTGCCCAAATGAAGGAATAATCAAAAACAACGTTATTTGAATATCGGTACAAATCTAGTTACTATGAGTGATTGAAAAAGGCAAATCAAAAAATTTTCCCTGTAATAATTTATCAGTAGTAGCACTGTAGTTTGTTAAATCTTTTATATATTAAAAATAATCTCCTCAAAGTAATTGTCATAATAACAATTCTCGTGTTAATTTTATCATTGTTTTCATTTCATTTGCAGTAAACAAAACTTGAAAAATGAAAATAATGGTTTTCATTTACATTTACTCATGTTCCAGTTTATGATTTAATGTATTATGATTGTGCGGCTCCAGATAGCTGGGGATTTTCAGTTAGTATCAAATAAAAACAAATGTACGCATCTATTTATAAAATAAATGATTTATATGATCCCAGTGGTCACTGCATTTATTGTTCATTTTATCTGATCAAATTGATTCACAAATTTGTTGAAGATGTAATTTATTATAGCAAGGGTTTACTGTATTCAGTCTTTCATTGACATGAGAAGAACATATACTATGCTTTGATCTTGAATTAAAGACCATAAAAGGCCCATAAGAGAAAAAGAGAGAAGCTATAATTTCATATTCATCAGTACACAAAAACATACAGAACATTTGAAAGGGAGAAAAAATTATACATGGCGGATTGAAAGGGGAACATATACTACACTTTGATTTTGAACTAAAGGTCACAAGAGGAGAACATGAGAAACTATAGAATTCATATTTACATATATGTAAAAACTACAGGGTACCATTCACTTTTATGGCAATCTAACATGTTCGTAAATCAACACACAAAACTTTTAGTATAGATGTTATCGTAATAATTTTTGTCATTAGAGAGAAAAATTGACAAAAAGTATGTGATAAACTTTCTGAAAAATTATATATAGCATTTTGAAATTTTGTTTACTCTGCCGAAGAGTGTTAGTGCTAAAATCTGCTGAACAATCTGTTTGGATAAGATTTAAGGATCGACACATGAAATGAAGGAAAAATTAAACAGAGAGAAAATATTATTTTAAAAATAGAATACAAGTTATTAAGATAATGTATTATGCAAATTGATTACTCAACTAGTAGCCTATGCGATCTAAAAAAAAAGATTACATACTTTCAACTTGGAATATACTTGAAATTACAATTATTCACACCTCTCTGGTCAAAAAGTTATCCGAACTGTTGAGAGCAGCTTATTACGCTCACTTTTTTCTCCTAGGGATGGGCAGAAGGGAAATAAAAGAATATATTTTTGTGGTTTGTGAAGAATAGGTAGTAAGTAAATATTTGAGCAAATAAGTTTAATTGTTTCTATTTTTTTAATTTTGAATATCTTTCTATTCCCTCATTTTCTTTTGTTCCAATTATTTTTTCAACTTTCATGTATATTTTGATTCATGAATTTCAAAAAAGAATTGAGTCATTAGAAATAATATAGACATACCTTTATGAGGCCTCATGATTAAGAAATATGAATTTCTCTTTAGATTTGCAGAGATATTTCATGTGTAAATATATAAACACACAGAGAATAAACCCTCGGTTTAATGGAATGATAGAGCTGGACAGTTGTTTGTAAATTGTGAATGTATGTTGAATCAAATATTACCTAAAAAAAGTTATCTTTAGCCCTTTTTCTTTTTAAATTCATACATGAATATCATAATACGAAAGTAGCTTTAATACAATATAGAACATAAATATAGAACGATACAGAACAAGCAGATAAAATGAAGAAGAAAATTGGTTGATTTAATGATCAATTGACTTGGATTATGTAAGAGGATTGCTTATCTATTTCTGGAAATATAGTGAAAATGTATTTATTCACCAGATGGAGTTCTATCAGAAGTTCAGAGGTCTACTTTGATCTTACATAATCTTATGTAACTTAAGACTCCAGCTACCACAAAGTGCATCAGGTATTGGCTGGCTGATGAGAAATGCTGATAACTAGAAAGGGAAAATATAACATGTTGAACAAGGTAGCAAGCAGAGAAAGATAGTTAGTTACCTGCACTCATCATATATAAATAATGGTTATGTATGTAATTAAACCAAAAATGACCAAAATTCTTTAAAAAAAAAAAAGAAAAAAAGTTCCTTCAGAATTTGTAGAACTTTCTATTAATTAATAAGTAGACCATTCTTTGTAATAATAACATTGCATAATCTTCACAGTAGTCAAAACATTAATAATTTAATGACAAAATTTTTAAAAGACCATTATAGAAAAAATTCCAGCAAATATTTTATGGTATACACTACATAGATATGTGGAGGAGGGGGGGATCCATAATATTTTCATATACAATACCCTTCCTATAGGAAAATTCAATAAAAAATGAATACATCCCTAAATTTTTTATTGAAATCAGCCCATTAGAGTATATTTGTAAGAAATTTAAAATGAGTGTGAAAATTGCTTCCAAGAAATCAACATCAGAAGCTAAAAAAGTCAGAACTTCAAATAATCATTTTGTGTAATAGTCTCCCAATAAGTCAGAAAATTATCAAGTCATTTTGTGTGGAAAACTTACATAGTTTGATGTTAGATAATGTATGTATAAGGGTGAGGTAACACGTTCCATAGTATGTGGTTATCACTTGCTAATGAATGTAAGTATTATCTCTGAATTATCATAATTGTGTGTTGGTGGGAGGAAGTGTATGCTCAAGGACGGATGTTAAAAGGCTGATGATATGTTAATATCTTTATTTTTGAAGAGAAACTAATGAAAGAGAAAATATCGATCAAGAAATCAGGAAAATCTTCAAAAGTGATGTTGCAAAAAAACCTTGAAGGATTTGAAATCTCTGTAACAATCTAAAATTGTAACAATTGATAGAGAAAGAAAATAAAAACACATGAGTGGTAACAACTATTTTTTAGGTTTTTTTTATCAAGTGTGAATAATATGGATGTAATTTTTACTAGAAAATCGACTCCTTAGAAATTTTAAAATATCGCAAATATCAGCATTTTGTTCAGTTTTAATAAAATGTTCAATCTTTATTCATTAAAACAACGAATTTTTAAAACAATAATTATCAATTCCAAATATCTGAAAAGAAGAATTCTTTTTCATGATTCCTACCCCACTTTTCATTTATATTTTCTTGTTTCCATTGATTTTTGCACATTCAACAGAAAAATCCCTTCAGATATTAATCATGAATTTTTTAGAATTTGACAAAAAAATTTGGTAGATTTTAATGACTGAATTTCAATTTTTTAAAAAGCTTTTCCCTCTCATTGCATATGATCATCATTGATTTTAACTGAATACAAGAAACATTGATTGTATTCTTAACAGTCAAAATCCGCATTCAAACTGATGAAAATAGTTTGTCGTTTTTTTTTGTTTGGAGAAATGTTAGGGTTAATTTACTTTTAGAAATACATTCTAGAAAATCAAGAACGGGTTTAAATAAATTTCAATCATGTTTTTAAAATCAGTTACCAATATTACACTGTGAAAATTTTCGTTCAAAATTGTTAACATGATCAATTTAGCAGTTTTGACGACCTTTGAATAATGGCACTGGGCTATTATTAGGTCCATTTTTTCCACCCAAGTTGAGCCCTTTTTCTGTTCGACTGTACTGGTAGTTCCCGATATACCAGGAAACGGTTGTCTCATATATATTGTCTACAGAAAAAAAATAGCTGATGATTTTCTGCAATCTTTCTTCTATTGATAGACACAAAGTTTACTAAAATACAATCGATAGATATCAAGTTACAGACGTTAATCGACACAAGTTGCTTTTTGCCATAAATCTGATAGACCTTTAATCAAAATTGAAATGGGGGGGGGGTCTGACTCAAAGTAGTAGCAGCCATAGCGTCTCGGTGGATTATCTCCCTTACCAAACATCGGAATTCTGTCAAATTCAACCTGATCCATATTTTCACCCATGATTTTTAATGAAACTTCGTAAATGTGAAAATAAAATTTTGCTGCATATTGCACGTAAAACAATGATTACGGTTCAACACAAAATTCACCGTTGGGCAAGTCTTCAAACACAAATATATCACCGTTTAAATGGTTTACATAAATAGATTTTACACTTGAATTTTTCACCAATATTTCTTCTCTCTATTGCCACAACTTATTTTACAATAATATCAATAATTCACGACGTGTGCCCATTTTATTTACGAACACCTCGGCTTGTTTCCAAAAGTCCGTGGTACCAACTGGTAATGGAAGACCCAATTAGTTAAGACAAAGAAATAAAGTTAAAGAGAACGTTACTTACTGCTTTCTAATTTTGGTCTGATCTATCTTCCTTGCAACAATTAAACATTAGAGAAGATAGGAAAAACTGTGAAAGTTTCAAATAATTTAAACGAGACATTTCAGATTTTCTTCCCCAAATGCCATTGATCGCAATTGACACAGGAAAACAAATACAAGCAAGCGAACGTCGAAGGAGGTAGTTGGAGCTTCTGCTAAATACCGAAATGTCAAACTAAAACACGAAATCGAGTGGAATGCCGCGAAATTACACCTGAACTAAACAAAAAGCTCGATATGAATATATATCTATTCAAGTATTTGATGATTGAAATGTATTCAAGTCTTTGTTTTTCGAAGTTCAATTTCACCATCGATATTGTTATTAATGGGAATTTATTACCAATGCACAGTAATTAAATTCATCAATAGTATTACTACCATAAGACACTACACGTGTAAAAAAGGATTTAAAAAATATTTCAGAAACTGTTTTATTTCATTTTTATCATTTACTGGATTTTTTTTGTGTTCAGACACTACAAGTGTTGGCTTTTTAAGAGTTCTGGATTTTAGAACGTTTCTATTTTCGGTCTTTCCGATAGAGCTTACTCAACTAGTGTTGCTCCTTTGGATATTCTGCATCCAGATCGGAATATATTTCTATGCGTTTAAATGTGTTAAAATATTTCACATCCTGACAGGTATTGTTTCAGGGAGACTACATAATTTTAAAACTTTTCGGAAATTTTTAGATATTCATCTAAAAATATCTTAAAAGTTTAAACCTGAACCAATAATTAAAGATTGCAAAATTTGGCCAAATCCCTTCCAAGGAGAGGTGTGGGGGTTGGGGGACTTGACTTCACATGTTTTAGGATGAATAGTAGTACACATTCCAAGGAAAGAACTTGTCTCTTATTTAGTTTTTCAGGACTTTTGACAGCAGCAAATGAAAATAACCCCTACCCTTAATCAAAAATTGACCTTCTGTTGAACTGAAGTGAAAAAAAATTGTATTTTCAAAAATATGCTCCAATTTGAAAAAAAAAAAAAAATAAAATAAAAAAAAAAAAAGGAAAAGGAATGGCTACCCAGAATGGTGCCCACTGTTGCCAATTTAGATTTCCAGTTTACATTCGAATGACCCAAAAAAACATCATGGAACCACCTAGAAGCATTTAGATTCTTTATGTGTATATATGAAATCTACAAAATGTACAACACATTTTTAATAAATTAAATGTAACTTTGATCTTATATTTTATCAAAAAACATCTATATAGCTATTTCTGATACTTAGTTTTAGATGAAAAACATCTAAATCAGCAATACCACCTTGGTAAGTCAATGCAATAAGAGGTAAAAATTGAAGGTCAGGTATCAAATTGCAAACTACTTATACATCAGAAGATAGGTATTTTTTTTTTATACCAAATTGGAATATGAATGTTAACAAAGCTGTTCTGGTCATATATCCATGGAATTAGGGATAATCCAGGGGGTACTGGTTCAATCTTTTTTCTCTATTTACATAAAGGTTTTGGAGTATTAGTTGGAGTACTGTGGCTTGGATGAAATTTCAAGCTGAACTGTTCCAAATGAGGGAAAAAAGGATGAAAACTTGTGATCTGGTAGATTCTTTTACATTTTTTAATATAAAAACGAGATAAACACAATCTGACAAATAGTGTGGCTGACATTAAAGAAATGGTAATATAGATCACTTAAAATTTCAGCCAGAATTTAGAAAATGTAAAAAACTTGAATTAGATTTTCTAATGTCCTTTCATATAAGTATTGCATGATCTAAACAAAATTGCAGCCACCATCTTAATTTTAAAATTGGCTGCATACAATTTCTTTAATGCACTTTCATATAGAGGATACACACAATTTTACCGAAATTGATCTCACAATTGATTTCAAAATGGCCACCATAAATTGTAATCAGAATTAGCAAAATGGTATTAAGAATGGATATTAGGAATAATAATAATTTCAGCAAGAAAACTTGCCACTTTATGGTAAGGTCACAAAAACCTCTTGCAATGTAGGTTTTAATTGCCAAATACATCCTCAACTGACCCAAATTCAAAATGGCGGATTTTGAGATTTCATAGGTTAAAATTGATATCTCAGTGAATGGACATGTTATGTATCAATGAAAAGCTCTTTTGATGCAGAATAATATCCACTTAAAAACTATGGTCATAAAATCATCAGAATGTGTGAAATTTTTGGTTTTCAATATGTACCATAACCGTATATTACAAGCAAGACTGGATTCCACATTGTGATAAAGGCTAACTTTGTTGTCACAGAATCATCCATCAGAGACTTGAACTACATTAACACCCCTACCACAGAGATTTCAACGATAATGTAAAAGAGCACTGAGCATAATTGACCCCTAAAAGTCAACAAATGTGAGTGTGTGTTGAGGGGACATTTCTAAGGAAGGAGAATATTGCACTGAAAAGGACTTGTAGAGATTAATGACACATCCAAGACATTATATATTAAAATTTTCTTTAAAATATAAAAAACACACGAAGGAATACCACTTTAATATATGAATAGTGGATACACAGAGTAGACTAGGGATGGTTGCAACACTTTTTGCATTTCTTTCAGTTACTCAGAGACTATTTGGACTTGACCACCCAAATGTTTATGTATTAAACTCACATCCATCTGCAAATTACCACTATCATTTAAAGATTACATATGACATATTGCACACAATATTTTTTTGAATGTAAGTAGTCAGATGTTACTATAGACCTCATCCCCGTGGAGAGTCACAATACTAATCAAGGACAGTTGCAACATGTAAAAATACATTAGTTTCACCAATTAATTTTTACTTTTTTGTCTTAATGAGCATAGTATTCTGAAAATATATATCGGTTGTTTAATAATGATATAGTACTATTCATTTGTGCACAATTAAAATTCAAATATTAATTTATCTATCAAATAACAATTATTGAGTTTAGTTTGTATATGCATAGAACATAGGCCAATATGGAGCCAATGCACAGATGAAGCAGATAATATTTCAGTGTTAGACTGGAAGAAGGCAACAATATGCAATGCAACAAACTTGTTTAAAGAGGTATTTATGGTACAAAGCTGCAACTGTTTAGAAAACTGATTTTCAACACACTCCAGTGAATGTGAATTGTGACCTTGGATTCCTGAAAGGTTTTTAGAAACTATTTTTGCAAATTGATTTTTAAAACCAAGACATCCTAAAATGACTGAGCTAATGAACTTTAAAATTTTTTTTCAAAAACTGATTTTTAACAACTTGCCGACAGAACATCATGTGCTCACTACATACACTGACTTAAACATCCGAAGTCAACAAAAAAATGATTCAAACTAAGTAAATTTTGATTAATTAATGCAAACAGTCAGGATAGTAAGACAAAAATATAGCTCATGAAAAAAAATTACTTTAATACTGACAAGACATTTTATTAAAAAAATACAGTAGACAAATATGTTTTCTATTCTCCTGGTGGGGGTTAGGGGGTTAAGGGAGCATGCACGGTATACATGTCGTCACTTGAGCATGTTTATGATTACTTATATACTACTTATTTAGTGTTATGGTGGAATCATACACACACTTACATATATATATATATATACATGCATGTACGATTCAACTATTCAAGCTAGTCTACGTGATTTTTGCATGATGTTTTTTCTGATGCGAGTAAGACAATTCGAGTCCTTAGTGAATTTATCCTCTTACAAATGAGGACATTTCTATGTCTACTATTTGGTACATAATTCCACAAAAAATGATGGAATTCCATTTCTGTTTTCCAGTCTGTATTTTCCATGGTAGGCCATTAGTGTGTGCCTTCTCCCTTGAATTTGTTAAAAACGTGACATTAAATCTTCCTGGGAAAAATTCCGTTCAGAGCAGGTCCTCTTCTCCATCTCTCTCAGAATACATAAATCTTCCTAACTGTAGATATATTTCCAGATGTATCTTTACTTATTGCCATGAGCCAGAGATATATATTTATTGCCAAGCTCACTTTTTCAGGAACTTTCACATCTTGTTCTTATTGAATTATCACAGGAACAGACTTTCATGTCTTGTCTTTGCCCCATATGATTAAAAGCTGGGAAACCCCGCCAAGGCAGATACAGTACAAGTTTCAATTGTACTTAAATGATAATTTTCATAATGTGGATTCTGCAAATCAACAGGGACACAGTAGTGGGAAAAAATCTACTTACTGCTTAAGAAGGCTGTAGAATGGATTGGCTGAAAATTTGAGGTTTTTAAACAAGGACAGTACCCATTCCAAAGATTAATAGAAGGGGTCAGACTTTATGGCGCGGGAAGCAGCTGGGCATAATTGTCATGTAGAATAATTTTCTGTCCATCATACAAAACTATGGCTTTGAAGTATTTTGGTTGCCTCTCTTCAGTGTTGCAAATTTAGATTTTATACCTGAATTTATATAGTACTAAAAAGCAGGAGTCATGGTAACTTCAAGGTGTAGCTACAGAGTGAAAAATATATTCCCCCACCCAGAAAAACATATATATATATATATATATATATATATAAGTTATAGACAATAAATCCAAATCAGATGAAACTTGGCATGGCAATTATATTTTTGCCTTAATCATAGCCTCTTAGAATGTTTAATTTTGGTTTTTGAATTACAATCAACTTGCCACCTTATAATTGTAACCCTTTATCTATGCTCTGTGCATAGCTTTCACTTATGCTTAAAAGAAAAAAAATGAAGTTGCCGGCCAAATTCGGGGATTTTACAAGGGCTGCAGGTGCTTCATGAGTCGATAAATTCTAGCTGCCCAATGCCTTGTTGGTGGTTGGTGATTCTTCCCCCATTGGACCACAGGCGACAGGTATTCAGTACAACTAAATGTAAGTACCTCACAAAATGTTACAATTCGGAAATACTCTGATCTAGTCTTCAGGCCATAAGAATTTGTTCTACACCAAAATCACTCAAATCTTTCTTGTTGTCTATATTTGTAGCATTGGAATTAAGTACTCGGGTTGGCTTACCTGCTCATATACCTCTGACCCTGGCAGGTGCATTTGTTATGAGACTGTAATTCTCATTCTTGCCACACATCACAGGTCATAATGTTTTGGCTTGTCAATGTATTCCTTATGTGCTCTGCTATGCTCGAAAGGTGTAAAACGTGGTTATTCAGGAGAAGTAAATTAACATTTCAAGTTGTTAATGGTCAAGCTAAAGTGGTCACTATGTAGATTGGCCGTTTATGAGTAGAACCACTTTAGAGTGAGACCTGTGTACATAGTAATCACTTAGTTGATACAATTAGACAAAGTTATCAAAATATCACTGGCATGTAATGCAAATCCCTACCATGGCTTTTGATTCTGATACAAAATTTCTCACATTGTACTCAAATAAATACAGTAATTTGATGAACAATGGACTTGTCCTAATTATTAAAGCAACAATCTGGTGAGTAAATGTGAATTCTTTTTTTCTGACAGGGAAATTCTGCATGACTGAAGTATAAAATAACAAATATCTTCTTTTTTGTAAATTTTAATGATTCTATTAAATCAAAAATAATAATTGTTAATGTTGTGCTTTGAAGTTCACATGAACACATAGAAAGACCTGTTTTCCTGGGGCCTTTTTAATGACAGACACATGCACAGAGCCACATAACCAAACATACATGTTTACGAGCACATACATGTATACAAGCACATACACATACAATTAACATTGTTTTTTGTTTTTCTAAATCTTAATTATACAGAAAATATTTGATTTCTTGAAATCAAGCTGATGATGGAAGAGGTATATGTATTGACTTTGTCTGTCCACAAAATATCTCTATATAGGAACTGATTTTTATTCAGTTTTCTGTGACTATGGTGTTAGCAGAGGTGTACTTTCTAGTTTTTGGATTTTCCACCAATTTTATGAGTGAAATACTTAGGAAATTCCCATTGTCATCATTTTCTGAAGAACAGTTTCAAGTTGATGTCAGTTCGCAGCCTGACATCCTAAAATCTGAGCATTATTTTGTCACTGTAGCTGGAAAGTATGTTCTTCTATATTGTAAAGTGTCAATTTGCAGGATATTTGCACTTTTTAAAGTATTTCTATCAGGGCTTTAGACTAACTCCTTTCACTCTCGCCCATAAAAACTATTTTAACCACCCTGAAAGGAAAGTAAACCATTCAAAGATCAAAATATCATTCCTTTGTTTTATTTATTGTTGTTAGTAGCATAATACAAATACCATTGAAATTTTAAGGAATTAAGAATTTATATCAGTGGCAAGGCCAAGTTCAACTGTGCCTCCCAGCAGAATTTGTTTAGATTTTTCAGGATTCCTCAGATATACAACTCGCCTAGAAGTCTAGTGCCCCATGCAGTTGCAGGATCTGCAAGGTCTTTTGTACCACCTCTGATTATATTTATTTTGCTCCATTCAAATAAACCAGTTTTAGACAACACTGGAAAGTTATCTGTAAACTGTAGAGCAGCAGCAATTAATCGATTATTCAACAATTAAATCAATCCCCAACATAGTCCTCTATGACAGGAAACAGAATATCCTTTATAGACAAAACAAGACATTTGAAAATGTCTCAGGCTTTGGAAAACAGTGATCAACAATATTCAGACATTTTATGAATAAACAATTAATTGAAAAATGATCAATAGAATAATCAATAATGAAAAGAATTGTCGGTTGCAGCTATAGTAAACTGTAAAAAATACAGAATTACGAATAGAAAGCACTCAAAGAGTGCATACCTCAGCCAATGACAGTGACAGGGGGAGTAATTGTGTGCGGATAGCCACTTCAAAAACTGATCAGTACTTCCATAGCATATTATCAACCCTTTCCCAAAATCTCAACAAAATTCTTGAAGGACTTTTGGAGAAATTGCTTGGACAATCATGAATTTTGGGCGATATATAGTTTGAACAAATAAGTATGACAGAGGTAGGGGGAGGTAAATGTGCATGATCCACTCCCATAACCAATAGTCAACTCTTTGATAGAATTTCATAGAAATTCGGAGAGAACTTTTGGAAATATGTGCACAGTCATGAGTGTATACAAAATTTCATTAAAATTCATTTGGTACTTTCAGAGATATTGTGGAGACAGATGAAGGGATACAACCCAACACACCTTTTTTCAACTTGTTTAACAGAGGTACAACAAATAAATTGAAGAACCCAAAGTCTGTCTCATTCTGAGTTCTTGGTCATAGAGCCAGGGGCACCAGATTGGAGACGTTTCTGGCCATCAACATTGGAAAACTGCACTCCAGAAATGGGAATCTATCAAAATACTTCTACAACAAAGTTATCTCATCTCAATCAATCCTATATTGATCCCTTCATGCAATTCTTGATCCCTTATCAACACTCAGGTATGTACAAAAAATATTACAACTAATGAATAAGTAAACTTGCAGTTTCAAACAAGGTTTTGTTTCATGTGTATTTAAATAGAAAAATATAGGAGAAAAAAAAATACGGCCGAACTAAAAAAGGCCAAATTTGGACAATAAAATAGCCAAAATGGCTATCCAAATTTAAACTGAAGACTCCATGCCCCATAACCACCTCTTTACCACAGCTTTCACATAGATATAGGAAGAGAGAAGAGAAAAAAGATACGCTTACACACATATACAGTGTATGCGTAACTCATAATGTGAGGCTGATATCAGTTCATGGTGGGAAAGATGTTGCCTTGGACTGCCTCAGACGAGACATAACCATATTACTTCAACTCTTGCTATCCCTTTGCCTCAGTTCTGTTTCTAAATTACCTCTCGATGAGATTGATTTAGCTAAAGCGACAGTTTTTTTTTTAATTTTTTTGTCCGGAATATGTTTTCTTGTCCCAAATATATTTTCTACCCTCCGTGAGATGGTGTTAATTTTGAGCCCTGATATGTATGCTGGCCTTTCCTTTCTCAGTAACAAGAACGTGACAGCCTAACTTGACAAAAAATAAGGAAGTTCAGGAGCAAAACAAAATTTTTGTCAGATCATCTTTAATTTTTGTCTTTTCTTCTGTCATCATCATCAATAAAAGAAGAAGAAAAAAAACCCCAGCCCTTTTCTAAATTGCAACCATTCGTTTCCTATCAATAACTTGAAGGATGAATTGTAAAAAATAGTGATTAATACGCTTAAATCAAATGTAGTTGAAGATGACCAAACAAAAATCATGTCTTGTTGCTGAGCTTCCTAGTGTTATAATTATTTAAAAGTTGAACGGTAATGCTTTTGTTGCTGAAAAGTTCTTATATGACATAAGTTTTCATGACATAGAAACAATTCTAAGTGCACACGTCCAACAAATTGGCACTTTACAATACAGAACACACCTTCTAGGCAAAATAACACTCAGATTTTGTCAAAGAATTGACATCATTTCTCATGTTAACTTTCCAGCCCCCAACCTAACGTACATATCAAAAAATAACCCCCACCAAACTTTTGTCAGTCCATCTTCAGATATATATGAATACATGGTGAAAATATGAAAGTGTTGGTTAACGGCCAACACAATCAAATGAGGGTATAAAAATAAGCAATTCTGAGGACACCTGAAAATCGAACACATTTTGAACATTGGCTTTTTACATTTGGAACTCTTGACTACTTTCTGAGCTTTGTAGGAGGAAAAATTATTTTTGAATTCTGCAGAAAAAAAGTAGCACTAGTCATGAAGTTCCAAATCTGTACATGCTATATCAAAGGAGCCATAAATGTTGGAGTTTGGACGGAGAGGCTCTTACAGCAAAATGCAAGAAATTGAGTTGAATTTCAAATATTTTAGTATAGTACCACTTGTGATTTTTTTTTCAGTGAAATCTTAGGTGATGACCAGTGGAAGTTCATAAAAATTGGGTGATTTGATATGAAATGACCTGATAGGGAATCTTTCAATTATAAAAGCTCTCAAACTCACATCTTTATCAGTCAACATAGCAAGAGAATCAGGGAATTTCCATGGTTCAAATTATATAAAAAAAACAATGAAAGCTTAAATCTGTTGATCACTGAACTTGAAATATTACCAATTACTGTCTGTCATGGAATTTAACTGTTAAAGGTAAATGTGATAAAATTTGTCATTCACACTGATCGTATCAATCATAGTCATCTAAGTGTTTAATCTTTCTAGGATCTTTTATAATAAAATGCTTTTAATATTTGTTCATGTAGGTCTGTTGTAGCCCAATTATTTACAAAAAAAAAAAAAAGCAGAAACATAAGCTGCTTACAAGTGAGTGTTTTCAAGAAAAAGAAGATCTAGATATCTTTCCAGTATGAGATGGCTTGTACAAATTAATGGGACATCCATGAACAAGAAAAGCCACACATTTCACATAACTATGGCTTCTCTTCAGTGTGTCTTTGCATATGCGTGTTCAAGTTGGACTTTGATGCAAACGAAAAACCACACACTCCACAAGGATATGGTTTTTCTCCAGTGTGTGTGCGCACATGTCGGATCAAGGCTGACTTCCATGAAAAGGAAAGGCCACACACTTCACAGAAATATGGTTTCTCTCCAGTGTGAGAACGCATGTGCTGGATCAAAGCGGATTTTACAGAAAAGGGAGAGCCACATACTTCACAAGAATATGGATTTTCTCCAGTATGTAAACACATATGTTGGGTCAAGGCAGACTTGAGTGAAAAGGAAGAACCACACACTTCACAAGAATATGGTTTCTCTCCAGTATGCATTCGCACATGTCGGCTCAAGTTAGACATCAGTGAAAAGGAAGCACCACACACCTCACAAGAATATGGCTTCTCTCCAGTATGTATTCTCATATGGGTGGTCAAGTTTGACTTGATTGAAAAGGAAGAGCCACACACTTCACAAGAATATGGTTGCTCTCCGGTATGTGTTCGCATATGTCGCTTCAAGACTGATTTGTCCGGGAATGAAGAGCCACACACTTCACAAGAGTAAGGTTTCTCTCCAGTATGCATTCTCATATGTCGGCTCAAATGCGACGTCAATGAAAAGGAAGTGCCACACACTACACATGAATATGGTTTTTCACCAGTGTGTCTTCGCATATGTTGCTTCAATTTTGACCTAAACGCAAATGAAGCGTCACACACTTCACAAGAATATGGTTTCTCTCCAGTGTGTGAATACATATGTTGGTTCAACATTGACTTTTCAGAAAAGGAAGAGCCGCACACTTCACAAGAATATGGCTTCTCTCCAGTGTGCGTGCGCATATGTCGGTTCCATGTTGACTTTTCAGAGAAACAAGAGCCACACACTTCACAAGAATATGGTTTCTCTCCGGTGTGTGTTCGCATATGTCGGTTCAAGCTTACCTTCTCTCGAAATGAAGAACCACACACTTCACAAGAATATGGTCTATCTCCGGTGTGTATAAGCATATGACGGTTCAAGTTTATTTTCTGTGAAAAAGAAAGGCCACAAACATCACAAGAATATGGTTTCTCTCCAGTGTGTGTTCGCATATGTAAGTTCAAAGTTGACTTCCGTGAAAAAGAAGAGCCACACACTTCACAAGAATATGGTTTCTCCCCAGTGTGTGTTTGCATATGCAGGTTCAAATTTGCCTTCACTGAAAAAGAAGAGCCACACACTTCACAAGTATAAGGTTTTTCCCCAGTGTGCACTCGCTTATGCTGCATTAAATTTGCCACCCTAGAAAATGAAGAGTCACACACTTCACAAGTGTATGGTTTTTCTCCAGTGTGCATACGCATATGTTGATTCAATGTTGACCTTTCAGAAAATGAAGAGCCACACACTTCACAAGAATATGGTTTCTCACCAGTGTGTGTTCGCATATGCTGATTCAAAGTTGACTGCCGCGAAGAAGAATAGTCACATACTTTACAGGAATATGGTTTCTCTCCAGTGTGTGTTCGCAAATGCTGGATCAAATCTGACTTCCGTGAACAAGAATAGCTGCACACTTCACAGGAAAATGGTTTCTTCCTCGGGAGTGTTTGCTCTTGCTGCCACAAAGTTGACATCTTGAGATAGATGAGCCAAACTGTTAAGTCTTCTTTGCAATGTGTATTCAGATGTGTTCAACCAAATGTGACTTTAGGAAAGCAAAAGACACACATTTCACAAGAATATAGTTTCTCTCCAGTAGATTTCTAAGTTCTTTTCTTTCAAAATGAATTACCAGAGAATTTACATCCAGTTTTCAGAACAATTTTTTCCTGAATAGTTTCCCATATCCTTTGATAATTTTTTTCTGCTGAATAATCTGGAAAAAATTGAAAGATGATACAGTTATTCAAGAAATTAAGGACATTACATAAACTCACACTATATTTCAATAGGCGAAGATGCATCTTCCTTCATGAGGAATGGATTTAGTTAAAGACGATATAGTAATTTAACAAGTCAGGACTTTTCTCTCTGAGTGATTGTGTCTATATGTGTCTCTCTGGGTACTCTTAGTCACATTTTGGGGATTACAAACTTGACAATTTGCATGAGTACATCACAAAATACATTTTTCTCTTCAAATATAATTTTAGATGGATGACCTATTCTTTAATTAACATTCACGTACATCCCCCCACCATTTCTCCGAAGCATTTTTTGTTCAATGAATTGAATATTGCAGGTAATCTTTATTATCCTGCTGTAATAAAACAGGTCAATCTGGGAGGTTTAGCAAGTGAATAGTACAGAGGATAAAAGGTTATAACAACTCTTTACCATTTCTAAATATATGGATGTTTTTCTCTTCAGTCCACAGGCAATAAGATAAAGGCTGCAACCAAATACTAATTTAATGGTTGATTCGTCATTATTTCAAATGATTATGAATCATACAATTACTGCACTTATGTACGCATTTATGATATGATTCGCAGCATCTATCAAACTTCCTTCAGTAAATCTTGACCAAGTTCAGGTGGATTCATGAGTTTGTTCAAGCCAAAATTCCTTATACCAAGGGTTTATTGTATTCTGTCTTTTGTTGATATAAGAAGAACAGATATTACACTTTAACTTTGAATTAAAAACCACAGATAGTCCATTGTATAAAAAGAGAAACTACATTCTCATTTTAACTATGTGCAGAAACAACATAATTTATTATGCAAATCAATAACTTCAACAAGTCGTCCAATGCATTGAGAAAAAACATTACATACTTTCTACTTCAAATATACTTAAAATTATAATCATTCAAGCCTCTCCAGTCAAAAAGTTTATCCAAGCTGATGAGTATAGCAAATTATACCAGTTTTTTTTCTATTAGGGATGGGCTAAAGGGTAATAAAAAAAATATAATTTTGTGGTTTGTGAAAGCAAAAATTAAAAAAATAAGTATTACTACTAAATATTTGAGCAAATGTGTTTGTTTCTATTTTTTCAATTCCCTTATTTTCCTTTATTTCAATTTTTTTTTATCTTTATGAATTTTTCTATTCATTTATTCTTTTAAAAAATGAATTGAGCTATTAAAAAAATTTAAACATATCTTTATGTTGCCTAACAATTAAATATAAATTTATTTTAGAATTTGCCTTGACATTTCATACGTACATAGATGCACAAATATACACACACACACATATATATATATATGTGCATAAACATACACACACATCGTTGTAATGGAATAATAGGAGCAGACAGATGTCGATTGATTGCAAACATACACGAAATCGAAAATTACCTGAAAAAGGGCATCTTTTGCTCTTTTTCTTTTTAAATTCTAATATGAATATTGTAATACAAAATAAAATTTTTTTTAATTACAATATGGAATAATTCAATAAAATTTGCAAAATGTAATCGTCCAGTTCAAGTTTTGTATTGCCAAAAATGTTCATAGTAAAAGTCAATCTTCCGATTAACTTCAATTTGTGCCACATTCAAGTTTGCACGCTTCCTCATGACTTCTGTACCAGTTGACACCATTTATGAGGATAACAGGATGATTAAGTCAAGACGAATCAAAAAATATCTAGCTGTTCCAGAAAATTATCTAATTAGTAATTGAAAATTGACGCAAAATATAACCAAACATATTCTAGACGTTCCAGGATATCATCTAAGAATTCACTTCATGTTAAGCCTTCATTTACTGCATTCTATATCAAAACATGAAAAATAACACTAAAAATTTAAGAATGGTAAGGTGTAGGACAAAAAAAAAGAGCCTGACAGAAATTCACCGAAGAAAATTTCCCCTCTTACTATGCCAAGCAAGACACCAAGTCCTTGGAAAGAATAAAACATGACAAAACTTTTAGTAATTGGTGACAGCATAAAAGATTTCCAACACAGGTCTCATAATCAATTTTTTTAATCAAAACAGTTTTAAATTCTTTTTTCTGGTTTGTTTCAGTAACTTTCTTCACTGGGTCTTATAGATTTGCTTACCAGGAAATAGAATCTAAAACTGTTTCAATTAATCTTTTTAATTTTTGAATAGCTAAAAATAAAGAAAAAATCTGTAATTAGAATATGAGGCCTGATAAAAAAAAATTTGATACCATGTGGTTATATAAAAAATTGTTTTGGGGATTGAATGCAAAAATACTTGATATGCATTCATATCATGAGACCTGTTGAAATCGTTCAACTATCACCAATTACAAAAGGTTTTGTCAGGTTTTAATCTAACCAAGGTCTTTTTGTCCCGCTTAGCACTTTAAGGAATGAAATTAGGTCCAGGGAATTCTTGGGTGCAACACAGTGAAAATATTTAAAGTCATTTTCGTTTTTTTTTTAATTATAACTGTCAAAAATTTTATATAGACTGATCTGAAAAAATTTTATTACACCTAAATTGATTAATTTGTCTCCAAGTTTACTTACTCGTAAGTCAGGGCCTAAAGTTTATGAAATATCAGAAAAATAAATCTACAAATATCAGAGCCTCATTGAAAATATTTTTGAAAGTGTGTCTGGGCCCCCAAAAAATGGAAATTTACTAGTGTCCATTTGTGCCCTTGGCATATTCATTTCATAAATTGTTTCCCATTTAATGAAATTTTTTTCTCTATCAGTTTTACGAGCTTTCAATCCATTACACCTAGAACCTCCCAGAAATTCAATAGTTTTTAGAAAAAAGTCTTTTAAAGGATTTACTTGGGTGGCTTATTTTCAATGGAACAAACAAGGCTATACTGGACACTTACTTTCTGCCTTTTATTTGAGGTCTAGCTTCCTACATGAATCCTCTTCAGTTCAATTTAAATAACCACATTTCAACGAGAACTGGAAACACAATATTTCTCAAAAATGAAAAATTTCCAAATGAAATGATTGTTAAAAGCATTTGAAACATCAAAATTTGATTAAAAAAAAAAAAAAAAAAGAAAAAACACAAACATTCTTTCATATTTTCACTTTACAGTCCTTAGATTTTGGGTGTAATTTATATACTTTGATACAGAATGCAGGAAATGGAGGTTTATTTCTAGATAATTTCCAGATCGTCTAGATATGTTTGGATATTTCTTTGCTTATGTTCCCACTCAATCATCCTGTTATCTGCAATTTCTGAAATGTTCATTTTTATTCAATAAATATTTCTGCAATTTATCTCAACTCAAAATGGTATCAACTAATTCAGAAATTAATATTAAAAGTAAAATGGTCTCTTACTACGAAGATGGTGATTCAGAACTAAAGCTGAATGATTACTTTTCACAAATTTTACTGCCTTGTGCCGTATTACAATTGAATAAATTTATAATGTACATTGAAGCTACCAATACATTAACGTATTTGAATTAGGAATGAGGAAAAGAAAAAAAAAGGTAGAAGAAAGCTCTTTCTGAGGTAACATTTGAAATCAACAGATGACTGTCCACCGTTATTAGTTAAATCAAGGGTTTACCATGGTTGAAAACAATAAAAACTCTCATAAAAATACCAAGCTAGTGCATTTTTTATTCATTTATGTTTGGTTTCATTCAAATGTTATAATATAAAAAGAATATTTTAAAAAATATATAACAAAATGTGAATACCTTCTTTGAAGTTGTAATTTTCATTATAATTGCAAAAATATAGCATGAAGTAAGAAGAAAAATAATATTGTGTACTCACAGGATTTCTAAGCAATTTCCCACCACCTTTCATATAGAATTTATGTAGAAATAGAAATTAGAATTGAAGAAGATTGATTGATTTAATGATTAATTGATGGAATTAAGCAGAAATATTGCTTACTTATTTCTGGAAATATAGTGAAAATATGTTTATTTATCAGGCGTGGTCATAGCAAAAGTTCAGAGGACAGCTTTGATCTCGCATAATTCAAACCTCCTGTTACCGCAAAGTATATCAGGTATTAGCAGGTTGATCATAAATATAGATGACTGGAATGGGAAAATATAGCATGTTGAACAAGGTAGCAAGCAAAGAAAGATAGTCAGTTATAAGTTACTGTTTACAAATAATGGTAATATATGTAATCAAAACAAAAATGATCAAAATTCTTGGGGGGAAAGAAAAATAAAAAATAAACCCCTCCCTGGAATTTGTTAAACTTTACATTTACTGATAATTAGAATACCATTCTTCTTGATAATAAAATATCAGAATCTTTGCAGTAGCCAAAACACTAATTTGATGACAAAATTCTTGAAAAAAAGGTTTCCAGTGGATATTTTTTTCAAAACAAAAAAAGTGAACTTCTAAACAGGAGATATTTTATTTCTCACAATTCAAAAAGGACAGACTGTAGGATCAAATAAAATTCAAAAAGATTTAGTATCTCTAAGGTATTATCTTCGTATAGATCTAACGTGGTAATATGTCACATAGTTGTTACATTAAAATGGGGAGGGGAAAACTATAAAAAAAAATAAAAAAACTTCCATGAGATTTTCTTATAAAATAACCTTCTCATAGAAAAATTCATCAAAAAATGAATATGGTCTAATTCTTTTATTGAAATAGGTCGATTAACAAAATTTTAAAATGTGTCTAAAAAAATAGGGCAGAAATTTCCCAGTGCCTGAATCAACCACAGGATCACTCATACATTTGGAGTCAAGATTTTGTTGATGAAAATTTTAAAGCATCCACGTTCTAGTGCTCTTTAGTATAGAAAAAAAAGTTTGAAATACCCGTCAAATTTCTGTATCTAAGATAAAAAAGTTGCTTCAAAGTAATTAATATCACAAGTTAAGTTCAAATAAGTCAGAACTTCATATAGTCATTTTGTTAAGTAGTCTCCAAATAACTGTACTCAGAAAATTATCAAGTCATTTTGAGTGGAAAACTCACTTAGTTTGATGTTAGATAATGTATGTTTAAGGGTCAGGTGAGGTAACATGTTCCATCGCATGTGGTTATCACAAGTTGGTCAATTATTTGCAAATAAATGTAAGCATTATCACTGAATTATCATTGTTGTGTGTTGGTAGGAGGAAGTGTATGTCCAAGGACAGATGTTAAAAGACTGATTATATATTAGTATCTTTATTCTTGAGGGAACCAAATGAAAGAGAAAATATTGATGGAGAAATTAGGAAAATCTTCAGTGGAGATGTTAAAAAAAAAAAAAAAGGACTTCAAAATATTTTGAATCTCAGCAACAATCTAAAATTGTACTGATTGATAGAGAATGGAATAAAAACATGCGAGCAGTAACTTCTATTGTTTGTATATGTTTTCTTTACAATTTTATTTTAGGTATGAACAATAATTTTCAATGATAAATCAACACCTTAGAAATTTTGAAATCTGGCAAATAAGCATATAATTCAGTTTTAATAAAACGTTCAATACTATTTCGAGGACAAATTTTTAGCGAAAAAAATCCAAATTTCAGTAGAGAAGAATCTCTTATATGATTCCTACGCAACATTTTATGATTTTGACAATTTTGATATATTCAATGATTTTTATACATCTAACAGATAAATCCCTTGCAGTATTAATCATGTTTATCTTTTTCAAAATTTGATGAAAACCTTTTTTACTGTCATCGAATGGCATCATAATTGATTTTTAGCTGCATACATGAAACACTGATTGAATTTTATACAGTCAAAATTTGTATTTAAATTGAGGAGTAAAAATCTTTTATAATTGATGAGAATATGTTGTTTTTGATCAGTCAAAAATTTGGGCTAATTTACTTTTAGAAAAACATTTTTTAAAGATCTCCATGTTTTCAAAGGCAGTTATTGATATTTCACTTTCAGAATTTTTGTGCAAAATTGTTCACATGATCAATTTGGCAGTTTTGATGACCTTTGAATAATGACCCGGGGCTAACATTTGGTTGATTTCTTTCCACCCAAGTTTGGCTGTTTAATCACTTTTGGCAATCTTTGGGTGAATCCCAGCATATCAAGCCGAGAATGTAAACAAATTCTTGAACCCTGTAATCTCCAGTTTCATATTGTCTACAGAAAAAAAAATAGCTGATAATTTTCTGCAATCTTTCTTCTATTGAACACAAATATCACTAGAATACAATTGATCGATTTCCAGTAACAGATTTTTATCAACAAACCTTGCTTATTGCCTGGAGTCAGTGATAAACCTTAGTTAAAATTGAAATATTTGGGGGTTCAGACTTGAAATTTTTTTTCCCATAAGTATTATTTGTAAAATTTCCATGTGTGAATAAATAAACACTATAATTTTATTGTAATCAGTTCATTAGTTGGTCATGATTTGGATTTGATAAGATAAAAGAAATATGCTGATATTTGGCAAGGGAGATATTTGAAGGAGATCCTAGTGCTGCTACTTCTGTTGAGAAAATTTCGAATTGGCGTTTTTATAAATGACTAGATTTTCACCACTGTTCAAATTACGTTACTTTCGATTATGCTTCTGATAGGATTAGTACGTAGGTCTGAGATTAGGATTAGGGTTAATAGGAGCGTTTTTGCTATATTCTGCAAGGGAAGTTAAGTAACCGTGACGCTCTATAATCTCTACAAATTGTCGTCTGATTTGATAAATTTGTCAACTTCAATAGAGTAATTTCAAATGTTCATAGCTTCCTTTTCTTCCGTAAAATTTCTTCAAAATCCAGCAACTTTTAGACATTTCTTCAATAAAACCCTATTGAAAATCTAGCCATTTACAGCCATTAAAATTGGCCAGCTTAGAGGTTTGGCCCGCAAGTGGTAGTAGCCATAGCGTGTCCGTGGATTATCTCCCTTACCGAATATCGGCATCCAGTCAAATCTTGCCTAATCCAAAGTATCACCAATTAGTTAATTTTTCATAAAGCTTCAAAAATGTGAAAATCTCTATCTAGTATAAAATATAACTTCGGTCAACCGCCAAGTTCACCGTTGGGCAAGTGTTCAAACACAAATATATCACCGTTTACATACATAATTTTTATACTTGAATTTCTCACCAATATTTCTTCTCTCTATTGCCACAATTTATTTTACGATAACATCAATATTTCACGAGGTATGTCCATTTTATATTATGAACACCTCGGCTTGTTTCCAAAAGTCCGTGGTACCAACTGGTAATGGAAGACCCAATTAGTTAAGACAAAGAAATAAAGTTAAAGAGAACGTTACTTACTGCTTTTTAATTTTGGTCTGATTTATCTTCTTTGCAACAATTAAACATTAGAGAAGATAGGAAAAACTGTGAAAGTTTCAAATAATTTAAACGAGACATTTCAGATTTTCTTCCCCAAATGCCATTGATCGCAATTGACACAGGAAAACAAATACAAGCAAGCGAACGTCGAAGGAGGTAGTTGGAGCTTCTGCTAAATACCGAAATGTCATACTAAAACACGAAATCGAGTGGAATGCCGCGAAATTACACCTGAACTAAACAAAAGGCTCGATATGAATATATATCTATTCGAGTATTTAATGACTGAATGTATTCAAGTCTTTGTTTGTTTTTTTTCAAGTTCAATTTCATCCTCGATATTGTAATTAATGGAAGTTTATCACCGATGCATAGCAATGAAAATCATCAATATTATTATTACCATGACACTAAAAAGGTTATGACGTGTAAAAAGGTTTTTAAAATATTTCAGAAACTGTTTTATTTCATTTTTATCGTTTACTCGATATATTGTGTTCAGACAATACAAGTGTTCGCGTTTATATGATTTCGGATTTTAGAACATTTCTGTTTTCGGTGTTTCGGATAAAACTTACTCAACCAGTGTTGCTCCTTTGGATATTCTACATCCAGATCTGGATATATTTTTATACATTTAGATGTAAAAAAAAAAAAAATCGTGATCAGATATTATTTTTCGGTGAGACTAGATATTTTAAAAACATTTTAGATATCGGTAAAATTTTCATAGATTCATCCAGTATATCTAAAAAAGTTTACATCTGAACCAATAATCCAAATGGCAAATTTTGGCCAAACCCCTTTGAACTTCCAAGGAGAGTTGAAGGGGTTGAGGGACTTGACTTCACTTGTTTTAGAGTGAATAGTAGTGTACGTTCCATGGAAGTAGGTAGAAGAAGGAACTTGAAGACTTATCAAGTTTTTAAGGACTATTGACAACTACAAATGAAATGACCCCTACTCTTACTCAACAATTGATCTTCTGTTGAACTAAAGTAAAAGATGGTATTTCAAGAATTACGCGCCAAATTTTACACCAGAATGTTGCCATGCTGCTAAATTTATTTTCAAATATAGATCAAATTTTGACCCCAAAACATCTTCAAACCACCCAGGAGCATCTAGATTCTTTAAATGTATACCTAAAATCTAGGAAATATACAACATGATTAATAAATTAAATGAACTTGAATCCTAAACTTTCATTTTATTGAAATATTATTTGATTTGTTAAAAATATTACTGAATTCATTACAATAAATTGAATAAAAATATTACTCATTTTACTAAAAATGATCTAAATAGTAATTTCTGACATCTAGATGCAGCCAAAATATCTAGATTTAGATGGAAAACATGTATCATATATAATGCCTTAATGAGTCAAGGAGATAAGAGGCAAAAATTGAAGAAAATGTATGAAATTGCCAACCAAACAAATTATACATCAAAAGAATTGTTTAAAATGTGGAAAAAAAAAAGGTGAAAACTTGTAGACCAGAAGATTTTTTTTACACTCTTTGATATAAAAACAAAACACACCTGATCTGACAAATACTGCAATTGCAAGACTGATTTCATAATGGTTGCCGGAAAAAAAAAAAAAAAAATGAAATGGTAATTTAGATCACCTGAAATTTCAGTCAGTAATTCCCAAAACGTAAAAAAAAAAAAAGTGAAAACTCATGTATTAATAGAAACTCCAATGCTCTTCCATATAAAATCAAGACTGACAGAAATTGCAAGCACCATCATAATTTCAGAATAGCTGCCATAAAAAATATCCAAACTTGCCATTCTTATTAGTTTCAATTTCAAGCAAAATTGTTCCAAGTGTGAAAAACGGAATGAATACTTGAATACTGGTAAATTCTTCAAGCTTTTCCATGTAAAAAGAGAACACAATGACCAAGACAAAAATTGCAATAGAGATTTATTGGAATTCTTGCCAGATTCATTCAAAATGTGGAAAAAGAGTAAAAACTAGTGAACTGATAGATTTTCTTATACCCTTTCATATAAAAACAAAATACAGATGATCTGGCTAAAATTATGGCCACAATCTTAATTTCAAGATGGTTACAATGAAAAACAAAACAAAAATTGCAATGTAGTACAGTAGAATACTTGAAATATCAACTTAAAAAGTTCATAATAGAGAAAAGGTAAAAAACGTTGCATAGACTTTTAGTGCTTTTTCATATAAAAACAAAAAAAAAACACATGATCTGACAAAAATTGAAGCTGAAATCTTGATTCTAAAATGGCCGCCATAAAAAAAATAATTTGCAAAATGCATTAATTGAAATTTAAACCGGTATTGCTTCAAGAGTCAAGACTGGAAAACTTACACACTGACATATTTTTGGTGGCTTCTCCATAAAAACAAGAGATTCATGATTTAAACAAAATTGTGGCCATCACCTTGATTTCATATTGACTGTAAAAGGTTTTGATGTTCTTTCATACAGAAAAAGATACACAGAAAATGGCCAAAATTGATTTCAATTAATCTCAAAATGGCCATCATAAATTGTAAAAATAATCTGCAAAATAGTACAAGAGATTGAAGTTAGGAATGATATTTATTCCGATATATCCCTGATTGTGCCAAATTCAAAAGGATACTTTGTAAAATCACATCTTTTGATGAATTATTTGTCTGATAAGCAATGATACCCTCAAAACTTTCATCTCATGAACTATGAAGGTGAATAGAATTGCCCATCAGAATATCTCCTATAGACTACTTGAAACAATGGACTCTTCAACTGAAACTGTTCCAGTATTTTTTTCAATTACCTCATATAAACTTAAAAATATCTAAATTTTTTCAAGGGGCCAAAAGGTGAGTCTGACCTTTCTAGAAAACTTTCATTATTATTTGTTCAAGAAATCAAATCTTATAGGTCACAAATTTAGAATCAGTTTATTTTTATCATTTGCTGTGAGGAAGTCTTGATAAATAGATAATATATGTTTGGATGTATATTTAGATATTTTTCACTCAATGCTCGATATAAAAAATGTCCACAATGTGTGTGACACTAGAAGTTTATCATCAATGTCTTTTGACTGCATAGCATGTTGGGAATGGGAGAGTTAAAAGACCCTGAAAAAGTGGTGATCAATGAATATATTCTCTTGCCTTTTGTTGAGCTGTGATCACTAAAATAGTTTGAATTTTCAAAATAGAAGCCTGAACATAGCCAGATACAAATTAAAAGAGCATAAACCTACAATATGAATTGAATCTAGGGTGGCCACTTACAAACTTACTAAATGGAGGATACTCAAAACCAGGTGTCTACAAGAAAGATGGGGAGTAGTCATTTCCAAGAAAGGAGAATAATGCAGGCTGAAAAGAAAGACTTATTGAGAGAGAGAGACAGAGATAACGATGAGTCATAAGTATATAAATTTGTTTAAAATATAAAAAATTCTTAGAAGAATTGTTGATTCGTCAAATATCACTTTAATACATGCATAGCAGATACATAGGGGAGACTGGAGACGGTTCCAACACTTTTTGCATTTCACTCGGTTACTCAGGGAATGGACTCAACAAACCAAATGTTTATATATCAAGCTTACATCTATCTGCTAATGACTCGTACCATTTGAAGATTAATACATAACATATCATATATAATATTGATTTGAATGGAAGTATTATTTCATAATATTATTGTATCATCTGTTTATGCACAATAATATTATAGCACTTATTCATCTAATAACAGTTATTGAGTTTTGTTTATTTATGCATAGAAGATAGGCCTACCTGGTGTCAATGTGCAGATTTTACAGATGCAATTTGATTTCTCGATGTTTCAGTGTTAGACAGGAAGAGTGGAACAATTTGCAATGCAATAAACTTCTATTGAACATGTATTTATTGTACAAAACTGCAATTGTTTTGAAAACTGATTTTTGACATACCCTAGTGATTGTGAATTGTGACCTTGGGTTTGCTGAAAGGTTTTTAGAAATTTTTTTGAAAACTGATTTTTAAAAGTACTGACATCTCAAAATGACATTGCCAATGAACTTTATGCAAAGCTGATTTTCAATAAGTTTTAGCAACCTTGCCCAACCATATCAGGCTTGACAGAACACCATGTGCTAGTTAGATACACCAACTTTGACACATGCTAACCATATCATTTAGAAGTCAACAAAACAATGATTCAAACTAAGTTTTGATTATTTAATGCAAACAGTCAGGACAGGATGACAAAAATACAGCCCATGAAAAAAATGACCAAGTCTTCCATCTTCCTGGTAGTGTGGGGGGTGGGATCTAAGTGTGCACGTGCAGTATGACTGTTATCATTCTAGCATGTTTCTGATTGAAGAAATAAGACTTGTTGCAACCATCCCGTATTGTAACTGCACCAGTCTCCCCAATTTCGCGGAAATAATAACATTTATCCACATATATTTAGATATATATATACTACAACACTGAATAAGTAGTGTGTGTGTATATATATATATACATATATATATATATATATATATATATATATATATAAATAAACGTTTATGGTGCAGTTACTGGTTGAGAGGAGAATCTTGGTAACTGAGAAAAAACATTCCAGCTCAGTCAAAGTTGAAGTTTTCTTGTGTAAAAATAGTTCAACTTAGCTAGGGAGAAAATGAGCACCCCTATTTACTTCTAGTTTTGCATGACCCACCCACCCCCCGTAGATGACAAAACGCAAAGTTCTTCAGAGGATGTGGGATATTTCAAATATTTTTCTCCCCACATGTATTTTTGCCTGGTTAACTTTTCTGTGATGTTTAGACCAGAAAAATGTCGGGAGGACTCATACTGACAATTTATATATCATTCTTTGGCGAAATTTTAAATATATATATAAATATCATCTGGCTTTTCCCCCTACCCCAAACATAGACCTGTAAACATGGATTTAGTCAGAATTTCCATAGAGAAATTTTGGTGAATGCAGAATGGCAGAAATACTAGGGATTATTGTGTCATGGAAAAAAAGGGTTGGGTCAGCAAAGTTAATGATAAGATAGAGAATATCAACAAATCCCTCACCATACTCTTTGGACCTTGTGTCACACGTTCCATCTTTTGGTTGAAAATAAACGATTTGTGATGATGGAGTGCAAACCAGAGGACTGAACTTTTGACTATTTTCTATAAATGGTATTTTGTGAATTCTTGACAGCTTTTATTTAATTTTAAGGAATTAGGATGAACACAGAAAATTTAGATTCAGCAAAGAAAATCGTTTTACTTCATCTGTCTTATTGCGACATAGATACACACAAAATCACACGGTATGATTAGAATTTAAAAAAAACAAAGAAAATGTTCGAGTTCTTGGAAACATGTAGTAATTTGATTGTTGGAAGAGGTATATGTATTCACATGTCTGTCCATATTTTTTGAATTCTACAGGTAAGTTAGCCCGAGTCATAAAGATTAGAAGCTGTAAATGCCATATCAAAGGACCTACAAATGTTGAAGGTTGAATGAAAAGCCTCGTTCAGCAAAATGCATACAATTGAGAGATACAGAGCTAATATTTTGAATTTCTTCAATAGTTTGGCATAGGAGCACCTGTGAGGGTGACCAGGGGGAAGTTCTAAAATATGGGTGATTTGATATGAAGATTTGAAGATTTGATATGAAATGACTCGATAGGAATCTCTTTTTTACTAAAACTCTGAAACTTTAATCCTTGTTAAAATATGATTAGGGATATTTTGGTTGAAAGAAAAATACAAAATTTTCATGATTCAAATTATGATCTGAAGAAATTAATGAAGGCTTAAATTTGTTGATCTCCAAATCAAAAATATTAACAATTACTGTTCAAAGTCTGTGACAGGAGAGTATTATTCATTTTTCAATACAGCAATGGCTTAAAAGAATCAAGGGTAATTGTGATGAACTTTCTCATTCACACTGATATATGGGGAATGCAAATATTTTAAATCAGTCATTCAAATGTTTAATCTTTATAAGATCTTTTATGAGAATATACTTTTTCTTTGTTCACATGTCTGTTGAAGTCTAATTGTTTTCAAAGAAATCTGAAATAAAATACCTTAAAAGTGAGTTCATGAAAAAGAAGCTCTACATACATATCTTCCCAGTATGTACTGAAATGTGCCAATAAATGTGATATCCATGAAAAGAAGAGCCATACACTTCATGTGACTATGGCTTCTCACCTGTGTGTCTTCGCATATGTGTGTTCAAGTTTGACTTGAATGAAAATGAAAAACCACACACTTCACAGGAATGTGGTTTCTCTCCAGTGTGTGAACGCATATGTCGGGTCAATCCTGACTTGCCTAAAAAGGAAGAGCCACACACTTCACAGGAATATGGTTTCACTCCAGTGTGTGACCACATATGTCGGGTCAATCCTGACTTGAGTGAAAAAGAAGATCCACACACTTCACAAGAATGTGGTTTCTCTCCAGTATGCCTTCTCACATGTCGGCTCAAGTTGGACATCAATGAAAATGAAAAGCCACACACTTCACAAGAGTATGGTTTCTCTCCAGTATGCATTTTTATATGTCGGCTCAAGTTGGACATCAATGAAAAGGAAGAATCACACACTTCACAAGAATATGGTTGTTCTCCAGTGTGTGTTCGCATATGTCGCTTCAAATCTGATTTATCTAGAAATGAAGAGCCACACACTTCACAAGAATATGGTTTTTCTCCAGTGTGTCGTCGTACATGTGCATTCAAATTTGATTTAAATGGAAATGAAGAGCCACACACTTTACAAGAATATGGTTGCTCTCCAGTGTGTGTTCGCATATGTATGTTCCAAGTTGACTTCTGAGAAAAGGAGGAGCCACACTCTTCACAGGAATATGGTTTCTCCCCAGTGTGTGTCCGCATATGTGAATTCAAGCTAGACTTATCTGAAAAAGAAGAGCCACACACATCACAAGAATAAGGTTTCTCTCCAGTATGTGTGCGCATATGTCGATTCAACTTCGACTTCTCTCGAAATGAAGAACCACACACTTCACAAGAATATGGTCTGTCTCCAGTGTGTGTAAGCATATGTCGGTTCAAATTTATTTTCTGTGAAAAAGAATAGCCACACACATCACAAGAATATGGTTTCTCTCCAGTGTGTGTTCGCATATGTAAGTTCAAAGCTGACTTACATGAAAAGGAAGAGCCACACACTTCACAAGAATATGGTTTCTCTCCAGAGTGTGTTTGCATATTTTGCCTGAAAGTTGATATCTTGAAAAGGATGAGACACACACTTCACAAAAATATGGTTTCTCTCTAGTGTGGATTTCCAAGAGTCTTTTAGAAATCAAATTACTGGATAATTTTCATCCACAGGTTTCAACACAATATTTTTCCATAATCACTTTTCCATATATTCTGTTTCAGGTCACCAACAAAATAATGCCAAATTATTTTTAAGATGAAAAACTGCAAAAATAAGATATGAAAAAAGAACTAAAAAGATATAGTAATTCAAAAGATTATGTAGTTCATAGAAACTTATATAATACAATTTCACTAGATGCATCCAATATTCCATACACAAATCTGATGTACAAAATTATGGGAACAGATTTAATGAAATTTGCCTCATTCATACATTGAAAACTGAATTCATGGAAAGATTATAAAGAAAAAAAAATTTTACAAAAATACTTACGTTTTTTTAAAAATCTCATGAACTTTTATGGATATATCTGGAGAACATTGTTCATATTTTAAAATGAATAAATCCCCAGTTGCTCTAATTTAAAATATTTTTCCTGAATTGATTCAATTTTTTAGATAATTTATGCAGTGATCATGAAAATTAAAAACTAAAAAATAGACTGGAATATTGCTTTGTAGGGTAACTATTGTTTTATTTGTCATAACCAAGGAAAAAAATTTTAAAAACCGTCCAAGGAAAATGATCATTAAAAAAGTTATTTACCAGTAGGCTAAAGAAATCGTTTTACTTTACATCAGAAAATTTTCAGGCAAAAGACATTTTGAATTTTGAAAATCTACCAAATCTCTACTGCTTGATGAATTTCAATAATTTCCAAATATGGACGCTTTTTTTTTTCAATTAAAAAAACTGGAAAATAAATAAGATATTGCTCTACTTAACAACTTTTCAGTTTGATTTGCCAACTTATATTTTAAGGCTGTAGTGTGTAAAATGAAGAAAAAAAAATTAAAATGTTTTTGTTATTTTCACAAATATTTCAATTCGACATTTTTGAAAATTCTTGTTTACTTTTTCCACCATCATGAATTGATTGCTATTTTGCAATCAAAAAAGTAACAATGCTGAATAATTAAAAAGACTGATATGGAAAATACTGCTCATAGGTATTCTTTTTTATAGATTTGATTTGTACAATTAGCTTATCAAAAGCTATTTGTAGGTATAAAAGTGGAGGTAAGTACTCCCAGTCTCCCTCCTGCATTTTTTTGCTCAAAAAAATTGAAAGTCATTTTAGGAAAATTCTTGGTACAGCCCTTCAAGAGACAATGTTATGCTTTCTTTAAGTAAAAGTTTTTAAACTTCATTTTAACATTCATATAAAATATATTGTTTCGCTACAGGTAATAAAAAATTTGAGAGAATTCTGCGCATTAGAGGTTCTCTCCAGAATGAAATTGGTAAAGGTGAACTTTTGAACCTTAATAGCCCTGGGGTTGGGTGAGGGGATGTAGGGGTGGATGAATGGAAGAATAGATAGATTAATCTTGAAAAAAATCAAATTAAAGAGATAAAGTAGAGGGTATAGATAATTGTTGAGGAGTGTATAGATGAAAAAGAATATTAATGATTGGTCGAAATTTAGAATATCAAACATAAACGATTTTGACACGTTAGAATGTTTAAATGTAAAATAGGAATTCAACTTGGAGACAAAAAACTATAAACTAGGGAATTCCCAAATCAAATATGAAAAACTCAAAACCATTAATGATGATGGTGACACAGCAGAATTCTAAAGAGGTTAAAATCTCGGAGGACATAATTCAGGTGTGAACATCAGTATGTAAGTGAAATCAAGTGAAAAAAAAATTAGCTGATTAAGTGATTCGGGTATTTTATATGATATGAAATGAATTCAAGTGATGTAAAATGAAAAACATTCACAAAAGCCAAATTTTTATAATCCTGCTTGCACTTCTCCATCAATGGCTTTGGAACATCTTTTCAGTTCAGAAAATACACAAAGGATGCATATGCACTGAACCAAATGTGTTAGGGTAATCTTCAAAACCATTGGCAATGCTACATTTTCCTTTTTTTGTGATAGCCAAAAATAGAGTTTTACTGGTTTAGATGGGATAAGAAATTAACAGGACTGGGCTGTTTCAGAAGTGAACTCAGTGACATATCCCTCATAATTAAAGCCCTTTTAATAATCATAGATTAATGTAATTTGCAATTTTATATTTGTCACCATGGATTCATGAACAAAGACTTGTTCAGTACAATAGCAGCCAAATTCCTTTCTCCATTTTCAACAAGCCACCATTCTATAATATGAAGTTCTACAGCCCTGAACATGTATTCTTAAGTAAACATTGAACATACAAAAAACAAAACAGGAAATAAAGAAGTAGGTATATACCGTACCCTGTGTGTCTTCATTCCATTTCCATCATTGATAAGAATATTTCCCATTTCCCCAACACAGAAAAACTATCCCTCAGGATTATTAAACAAGCTCTTTTCATTCGGTTTTTGTTAGGAAATGGTGTAGCTTGTTCTGGAAATTCTTTTCTGCCTTTAAAAATGGCACACTTCAGTTTTTCGATTTGGGCCATTTTTGAGACTTTACATGATGGATATAGAAGAGCTAAAGAGGTCCAGATTGTGACATTCTGTTGTGACATTACTTTCTTCTTTGCCTAAAAAAGCTCAAGGGATGGGTCAGATCCTAAGTTATGATTGATAGAAAATTGCTTCCCAAAAATACTGATGAAATTTGGAGCCTAATTTGAGATTTTTTCTGAAAAAAAGGTTTTTTTTTTCAGAGCTATGATGATAGCATTTTCAAAATCTACATGAAAACTTGATCACAGGAACAAATTTTCAACGCACTAAAACTTCCCCTTATAGAATGGGGTCTGGTCGAAAATGGAAAGAATAATTTGGTCACAACCGGACTGAACAAAGTATTTTGTTCTTGGATCCATGGTAACTGAATATGTAAAAATATTGAGCTAAAATTTAACAGGACTTTATTTCAGACCCGAAAGAACACATGACAAGCCAGTATTTAGATATTGGTTTTGAAAATTGGTGAGCAATACAATTACAAAGACACCAATAACAGTTTACTAAGTTTTCCTCATTAACTCATGAGCCTTTAACTATAAATATCTCAACAAGGAGATCCACTTGGGAAAAATATTTTCAACAATATCAAATATGAAATTTGATAAAAAAAGGGTGTGTGTTACATTCCCTCCCTTCTTGATCTGACCTTGGCCCTAAATAAAACCATGAAATGAAAAATATGAAAAGGTGCAACTCGTTTATTTACAAAAAAAAAAAAAAAAAAGCATTTGTTTGAAAAGTTTGAAAATGTAAAGGACACTCATTCTTGTTGAATGGACTAAATCAGCCATTATGTGTACTTTGAAAAATGAGTCATTAGAAAAGAAAAGAGCAATTAAAAATTTTCAGCACTTTTTTAACGCTTTCAAAAATTTATAAACGTTTAGTCAGTACTGAATATTCATCATTTTCTCTTCTTCCAATCTCAATGTGTGCATGGAGGGGGATGCTACTTGCTTCTTCCACACTTTGGTCTTGTTCTCTTTAGCCTTCATAATGCCACCCACTCCTTCCCTCGCCCTAACCTTCAAATCCATATCTGTACTTTCTCACCACTCTATCAAGTGTCCTCCTTAGAGATTTCTGTACCCAACCCGACATAACCCCTATACCATTTTGTTAATTGTGGTTAAATTTTTCCTCCTGTTGGGGAATATGTCCACGCCCCCCCCATTCCCGGTTGGGGAAATTTTGGCAACACCTCTGATTATATAACATGCTCTGCCGATTTTACAAAGCTTTGTCTAGAAATGAGTAGGGAAAGGATGACAGAGTCTAAAATGTTGAATGTTGCCAAGTAGACAACAAGAAATGTCTGAAAAGCACACGTGTAACCAAAATCAAAGTTTACAAAAGGTCTCAGTGCCGCCAACTGAAGGAGACATTAAAATTAAAAACCAGAATTGAGAATTTCCATCCGTAATTTACCCGTATAGGTGATGTCGGTTTTTGGCAAACCCTACCTGTTACCTAATTCAGGGCAAAATCAGGTGGGGCTCTTTCCTAATGTTGGTCCTCATGATGTGGAATGACCCATACCTAAAATCATCAAATGAATTAAGGTGTGTGTGATTGGAAGGGAGGTAATCCCGTGGATTTTTTTTTCTCTTTTTAGCAAAATGTGGAAAGGAAAGTTCTTAAAATTGTTTTAGTCCTTCCTTAAACAAGTACCAAATCATTCATAGGAAGCAATAATTGGTAAGTTTGGGGGGAAATTTTTGAAATCTACACATTTTTCAATAAGATGTTTTGTAAAAATCTCTAATGCAGATTAATACGATCATTTTTGTTTCCATTGTTTCAACTATCTACACGATCATTTTTCAAAACTATCACCAGTTCTGTAGAGGACACATGAATAGTTTTTATATCAGATTTCTTTCCAATCTTTCTTCTTACAAATGGCAAAGATTTTGACGATAAAATTAACCTTTATTCGAGTTTGGCTGTACAATCTACAATCGTGATGGCCATTTTATAGCCAACCGAAGAGCCGTTTGAATTTAACTATTATAAAATGGCGAACTGCGATAGATAAATAAAGAGAACCTATAACATTCGTGTTTATCTAAGCATTTAAGAGACGAGAAATTATATTTAAAGTTCGTTGAGATGAGAAGAGCAGATACTGCACAGATTTTGAACTAAGGCCGAGAAAATAACCATTAGAGAGATAGAGAGTGACAAACTATAATAGTCATATTTATTTTAGTGTAAACAAATGGAAAAATTTACGAGAGAAGAATATACATTTATGGATCGTAAACATGAGAACAGATTCTACAATCCGATCTTGAACAAAAGGCCAATTATTAGAGAAAAGGTGAGCAACTAATACATTCATATTTATTTATCTATGTATAAAAACAGAGAAATAAAGTGAAGGTTACTTACTTCTTTCTAACTTGGGTCTGATTTATGTTTACTAACAGCAATGCAATATCAGAAAAAAAGGGGAAGAACATTAAAATTTTAAATAATTTAAACCAGAATTTTCTTCAAATTTTCTTCCAAAAAAAAAAGGCTATCGTCCGCCATGTTGTGACAGAAAAACTAACACTAGAGAACGATTGTCAAGGGAGGTAATTAAGGGTACAGCTAAATACCAAAATGCTCCACTAGAACACGAAATAGGCATAAACCAAGCAAAATACTCCATATCACTGAAGGTTTATAAGAATTCAAGAAATAAAAAAAACTAATAAAGCATTTGATGAAAAAAATGTTTTTACTTTTCATAAAAAGTGTATCTTCTATATTTTGATTATTACAATCTTAATTACTACATCCCCTATGTTATGATAGCATTCAGGGCGTATCTTGTGATCTGCGCCCGGGGTGCTAGGTTCCTTGAGGCCCTGTACCCCTCCAACATTTTGTATAATTGTTCCCAACCTAAGGGCTGCAGACTCTAGGTGGTCCACAAAAGTACAACAGGGTGTCCTTTCAAAGGCAAGGGGGTATAAAACGGACATCATTAAAGGCCGTGACGTAGCTAGAAATTTCGGCTTGGATCTACAAGTGGCCCTTCCCAACATTTAGTGAAATCTGTTATTGTGTCAAGAGAGTGGAAATGCTGTTGGCGTACGACAATCCATAAAACTTTTGCTCGTTCATTGGGAGGCGGTGCTACGTAAAATCACTCGTACCTTCTCTTTATCATTGATTCAATTACCTTAAGTCCATATTCTTTCTCCAGATAATTGAACCCCTTATTGTCTTCTTGTTGACCGCATATGGAGAGAGAAAGGAGATCAGTGTCCTCTCTGGGGAAGTGAGAAAAAGCAAAGAAATGGCATTCATCAGCATGCTTGTAGAGCGTGTAAGTCAGACAAATGTAGATTTCAACTAAATCTGACTTGTACTACTATGGAAATCCTGATCTAACAAGGAAAGAAAATCACTTGAATCCTACATTATAAGCGTTGCTATTGCGGGGGGGGGACATTCTGTTCACTACTGTTACATTCGGGTAGTACACATAAAGTAGGCAATAGAATGGATCGGCTGAAATATCGCGTTGATAACATAATTGACCAAGTCCAATTGTCCAGAAAACTCTTTGGGCTACAAATAAATTTCCATATTTGACTAAAATTCAAAATATGTGAGATAATCATCAAATTTTATAATTTGTTTATTACAACGTATTGATAAAACAATTTGCGTATCTTATGCTTGAAATGTAAAATATTTTGAAAATATATCACCTAAAGTTAAATCAACACATTTACTAAATTCCTGACCAAAAACTGAGTAATAGCCTCACAAACCTCTCTAGAGGGCTGTCAGTTTTGGTACCTTTGTGCCAAATCAGTGCGTTTGGTACTGCACTCGGTACGTTTTGATTAAATATTTTCAAATCTATCTTTTTATATGATAGTCAAGGGGAATATATTTTTTTCTATTTTCTATTTTAATTTCTAGATTTTGCTCACGTTTGAGAGGTGGAGAGGACTGATTTTTCCTGGCAATACGTAAAATTTAACAATTTTTCGAAATCTGAAAAACTCCATGTCAATTCGAAAAATTCCTTGACCTTAGGAAATGAATTCTTTACCCTGACATTTCCCCCAAAATCTGTATTTTCATATAATAGTCAAGCGAAATATTAGTCATGGTGATAACTCTGAATTTATTTATCAATTTTTCACGGAAGAAAAGTTCTCATTTGAAAAACTACCTGAAGACAGTTGAAGCCTCAACTTGCTGAAAAATTGGATTTTGTTTCTAACAAAAATAGCGGTAGTCCAAACAATATTGAATATATTGCATGGTAATATTAGTTTGGTGCAAAAATGATTGCATTTTTTCACCATCAACTTCAGGGCAGTACGTCTCAGTTTAGAATAAAAGTTATCAATCGAAATAAGAACCTTCATAGTTTAGCAACTTGGACTAAAAGTTATTAATCGAAATAAGAACCCTCAAGTCTACATATATTTGTCACCGATAAACAAGTGCATCCATTCCAGAAGCATAAAATTCTGATGTCCTGGAACCAATAGATTCTTCGAAGGAGTATTGAGCTGCTGCATTGTTGTTTGAGACTTTCCCATATAGGGAGAGGTCTAAATGTTTGAAAAAGTGATAGTCGATCGGAAAGAGGTTTGGTGAGTAAGCTGGGTGAGGTAGAGTTTCGTAGCCTAGTTTGCTCAATTTCTGCAGGGTCATTCATGCGACATGCAAGCCTATTTGCTTTTCGTTCCTGTGATATGTTGAGCTTTTTTGCTTTTCCAATTTGCTGCAAATGTCGAACAACTGATGAATGGTCAAGGTTTAGTTCCTCTGCAGCCTTTTGAGTTGCTTTGCAGGGGGCCCACCTCAATAATCGCCCTCAATTGGATATCATCAATCACAGTGTAGTGCCCCCCATTCTTTTAGGTAGGAATTAAATACGAAACCCTTCTTTTAGCTAGATATCGAAAACGTCACTTCCTCTGATGACCCCTATAAAATCCCTGGATGCACGTGGTCCAATGCTCACTAGCACCAGCATTCCTAGCTGGTTACATTTTGGGCCCCAGCACTTGTAGCCGGTTACTCTTCCTCTCTCTTTCCTCCTCCCTAAGATTGTTATCATTTCACTGACCTCCCGGTCGATCCGATCTTGACCATTTTTCCACTGTGACTTATCTCTGTACTAACTTTGCCCATTTAACTTCACCGATGTCAAGGCATCACACATACGCACAGCTGCGCAGTTACGCCACCGTGTCTTCACCACGTGTTCAAAACACGTATACAGCTCTAACTCTCATGAATAAAATGGCACGGTCTTTTTACTATTCGATAGTCACGATTATCTTTCCTAAATCTCTTTACTTTGGGAAACATGCATGGATAAAACTCCTTGTTCTCTGTCTTTCATGGTCTATCCGTCGAGTGTCTATCAGTGTCTGAGAAAAGCTCCCAAGTTCACGTACTTCTTGGCAGTCCAGCTTGCACACTGAACTCGGTTTCCATGTATACCTTGGTATGATCCAAGCCATACGGATTCACAAGCAGTTCAGACAACCCACTTCGACTCCGATGCCAGTACTATCGAGGACAAGAAAGCTCCCACCTTTTGCTACTTCTTCTCTTCATGCGATCGATCAGATTTATGTTACTCTTATATATTGTACATTTTCATTTGCCATTTGTCATTAAAGTCCTTGTATCAAATGTACGTCTTGTTTGTCCACCAAAATCCTTGTACGTCTTTCTTTTCACTTTGTTTCATCTCTCAATACTTAGTATGCATTCTCTTCGTACATCTCCCCTTTCCTGTCCATATTACCAATGACACCAATGCCAACATCAAACCACGAGAAGATAAAATCCTCCATCTCCAACATTCATCCCGCTATTCATTTCCCAACCAAAGAAATCACAACAAAAACAGAAAGACGTTCAAATTTTCAAAGCTCTCGTCACCGTTTTGAAATTTTGGGGACCAATGGTGAGCTGTACGCTCACTGATGACCCATGGTCAAATATTTGGTTGATATTGCAAACAGTTTCTGCTGCTTTACGGCTCATCTTTGGATCATACAACGAAATAGTGAAAAGAAAACACCTAGTTGAAATAAATAGAGGAGAATTCACTCTTCAAAATCGTAAATTCCATGAACATATTTGAATAAAACTTTATTCCAAAATGAGTTAAAAATAATAGAAGCCTCACTAGTGACATTCCTAAGGTTGGTTACACCAGGGATGGCATTTCAGGGCATCACCTCAAGTGTCACCAGCTCAGAATTTGTTTTCTGCTAAATTGATCTGAAGATACGAGTCAAAAAACGCTAAAAAGTGCTAATAACACTGTTAGCCTTTTACGGTCATCTTTTATAGCTGAGATTGGTTGGATTTGTCTAAAATAACTCGAAAAAAACCCCAAGAAACTGGCTTAAATTGCTGGAAAAAGATTTAAAAGTAGGGCTAAACGTTGAAATTTCGTGCTGCCAATACAAGAAAGACGCAAATTTAGTGCAAAAAGGGGCTAAGTTGGCAACACTGGTCACCCACCCACCCAATCAGAACATGTCTTCTTCCAGGAAAATCTTGAATTATTTTTTTCACAATAGGTATACGTACCTCAAAAGATGCACTAAATTTCCTTTTTGCATGAAATCTGACGAGAATTTTTTTCATGTTTTTCTACCCAGTAAAATTTCTTCCCAGGGTGTTTAAATGTTATAAAACTCGAAATCATTCTTTCGTAAAAGTATTTCTTTTTTTTCAATATGCTGTTATATAAAATACAGATTGCACCTGTGCAATGTCATGGCCAATGATGGCTTACTGAGGCTTGGTATTATAAAGTGCAAGAGGCTTAAGATTCGTCCTGTGGCCTTAGAAAATTACTTGACCCAGTCTCGGGGGATGGGGGGTGCAGTACCGTCCCATTGCACTAAAAGGCATGGGTTGGGCTTGCCCTGATGCTTTTGCAACACTAGTTGCGGGGACTGGAGCAATCTTATAAGCTCTCTGTACGTATTTACACTTGCCAGTGGCTTCACCCTGCTCTACTCAATATCCTGCCAGAAATATATTCACCAGTTTCAGAATTTATTCCTTGAAAACATTGTCCAACTTCCAATTTATTTTCTTTCGACTATTCTGCAGCAACACAAAGATCTTGATCCTCAAGATCTTCAACTTGAACTACATTTTTGTTGTTATCACAAATTGCAATCATTAACACAATCACAAGTCTGTTCTGCATATTCTTCATCTTCAGCAGGAGGAAAATAGTTGCTACTATCATTATGTAGTCCTTCATCAAGAACTTCTGAACTGCTCCATTTGTATTTGTTTAATAATTCTGGGGTTTTGTTTTTTTTTTGCTCTATTGGCAAAAGTGAGGATTTCAAATTTCTCATTCAGGCATAGATAACATGGGGTTCCAATATTTTGGCATATGTATGTTTGTTTTAATATTTTGATGTTCTATTTTCATATTTTTCGTTTGTAAATATAGTTAGCAAATCTTAGTTTAAAGGGTGTTTTTGATATTCCTATGTGATATTTAACTTCTAAGGGTTTCTTTAGGGTTGATATTTCGGCTTGGTGTTGAATATCCGATTTGAAACATTCATTTTCCAAAGGGCATCTGTTTTTGTTTGTACAATTGCTATCTCTTTTATTTATGCTTTCTTCGTTATTATTTTTTTTAATTAATCTAGTCATGATATTTTCACCTTGTTATAACAGGTGATCACTTCAAATATGATATAACACAATTTATGATCATTCTGTCAGATCATATATATTGGTAAAGTTGTTATTACATGAGTAAAGGTTTATTTCCAATGTTCATTACAAAATATACGTTCTGTTTCACTTCGAAAAATGGGAAACTAATATTTCTGTCCCTTGTTATGAAATATTTTACCACTTGTGCAGGGGGTTTGTTTGGTGTCTGACTAAACACAACAGTGTCTAAAAAATTAGAATAAGTACTAAATCTAAATTTGTTAATGATTTTGTATATAAACACATTGGAAATTACAAAATAGATGAAAACAAAAACATAGGATATCATATTTTGATTCTAATACAGTATTTTATCGCTGAAACACTGGACATCAAATTTTAAAGAAAAATACCAAGTGAAATTATTTTAAAATTTTTTTATATTATTATATTTCCAAAGTGCTGTTATGATACAAAATGATATTTTTCAAAATAGAAATATAAAAAAACTTGAACTACACCACTGGAGTAATTCGTTCAGCACAGTAGCAGATTCTGTCACAATAACCATCATACAACGCTGATTCTTATGGTCATTTTCGGGATGTTATTGTTGGACATTACTTTTGTCTTAGTTCTGTCGATCTCTAATCAATTTTGAGGCTCTTCATACTTAGATTTCTCAGCATGTTTAGTAATTCATCTGACGTTTCCCATGTTACCCCACTGCCAGAAGCAAATAGTAAACTGTTCAAATATTCTCTATGTTTCCTATCATTTTTCCCTCATCAGTTTTCAAAAAGTTGTGTGGTGCCCCTTTACTTTTAGTCAAGATGTAGCACATATCTCTACTCTCAGCTAAATATCCAAAACATTATTTCTGATGATGACTCCTTATAAAAGCTCTGAACATACATCTTCATTTGCTCAGGCTTTGTAGCTGGGCGTGGTCCATCTTTCCTTCTCTCTAAACTCACAGCCAGTGTAGTTTCTGTTCTTTGACTGTGTCAACATATATTGTCTCTTGACCCTATTCTTCCTTGAAGTGAGAATTTGCAAGAACTTTATACCCACTAAATGCAAATACTGTAACTACTATTTTTGGCAACAACGCAAATGCTGCACTCAGGTATTCTGTGGCTTCAAAATGGGACAAGTGCAAAACACTGGCTTCAAATTGGTAATATCGCGATATAAAACTGTTACAGTTGAATCCTGGAGAAACATCAGCCTCTAATCCTCAAGTCAGTCAAAAACCCGTTTACTCTGGTTTTTGTAGATTTCACCGCTCAGAGCCCATCTTGCAATACTGAATCAGTAACTCAAAACTACATGCTCCCGGCATTTTACAGGGTTGGGGCAATTTACATAATGTACGCACGCCTGACCCTGAAAGATACAAAACATCAATTTCCCTTGCACTCATTCCCGCCCAATGGTGACTGGCAAAAAATGCAAGTGACATGGATCCGCTTCCTCCTCTGATGACAAGGTAAATTACCTAACTCTCTTTTACAATGGTACTCCAATATCCCTCCAGATGCTGCAAAGCCACCTTCTATGAAATTTAGGATTAGGGTCTATCACTGAGATCTGCAATTTTTTATGAAATCCTGGCACTTAAGGTGAAGTACGGAAATGAGCTGGCAAGTAAATTGTATGAGATGCTATAGAAAATCCAGAAAAAGGTGTTCAGAAAATTGCAGAAACTATAAGCCAAGTACAGCAAATATTGAAATCTTAAGTTTGCAATATCTTTGCCAGTAACTCTTGCGTAGTATTGGTGTGAGCTAATCTGAAAGAATGTTTGAGTAAATGCCATGAAGAAGCCAGATGCCAGTGGGAAGAGCTGGTCCTCAAAAAGTACCTTGATCGGCTGAGTATGATTTGCTCAGATGAAAATCTCGAGGGGCCTGACAACTACAGCTTTTATTGGCATGGTTTACAAGAAACAGAAAAGGAACGCTCATAGATTTGGTGGTAGAGGAATTAGGATCTACCATGGTTTTACTGACAATAGGTTACACGGTTTAGTAATTATTAATTGAACTTTGACAGCACTATCAATACCAAGAGATACTAGAAGACAGATTGATCCCAGAGCTACCAATCAATAGAGGAGAAAGAGAAAGGTTGATCTTTAAGCAAGACAATATGAGTCACCAATCTGCAAAGACAACTGTATTATATGTAAATGATCATTTTTCATCTGAAATGATGGGCCTGCCTTGTCTCCAGATCTCAATCTGATAGAAAATGCTAGGGGAATGATTTCAAGAGATGCCTATGCTGGCAACACCCAATATTCCATTCTAGAAAAGCTGGAAGTGGCTTTCATGGATACATGGGAGAAGATCCCTCAAACTATGTCGTCTAAATTGGCAAACTCGGTGACAGATCATGCCATTTGGGTTTTGAAAGCAAAAAGTTTGTGCATAAAGTATTAACTTTTTGTAAAATTTATTTCACTTCTGTAGATTTTATGATAACTGGACATCAGTTCTTCCATGTCTCCTGACATAAAAAATAAAAATCTAAATTTACAAAAATGCAGAAAATACTTGAAAATAACTGATAAACATTCTATAAAAATCAGGACTCGCATTTAAACAAATTTCACCAAAATTTTTTAAATTAGCACTGCTTTTATTTTTGTCTGGAATGTAGATATACTCATTTGAAGCCAACTTTTTGAATAAAATAACTACACAATATCATTCCAGACAGATGATGTATGAACTTAAACAAATAACATATATTTTTGATAATTACTTAATCCTTACAAAAATAAGTAGGTTTTGGTTAAAAAAAAAAAGGTCTGTGCTTTCAATCAAAAAAAATATGAAGTGAAATAGAACAAATTTTATTTCCATTAATATTCGGACCATCCTCATCTTTGTTGTTTTTCATACAACGTTTCGGCCGTAGCACTCTATGGCCTTCATCAGGTAACATTTTGTTTTTGAGTTTTGAAACTCACTTACCACAATAAAAATCCCAAAATGTGTTCTATTTTCTATTGAAGGTAGTTTTTTTTAAATAAATATATTTTGAAAGTTACTTATCCTGAAAAAAAGAAAAAAAAAAGTATTTTTTGTGCTTTTAATCTAATAGTGTGAAAAAGTCAAACATCAGATATTAAACAAAGAGAGCTATTCAAATTGTCAAAAATATTTTTATAAAATCAATGATGCGATATAGGAATAAAAGGAAGTCAAAATCATTTCAACTCACATACTTTGAAAATACCGTCTTTTTTCCTTTATTCTCAACATAAAGTTCATACATTTTTTGTTGATTCCCATGAAAATGAGGAATAACTTTTCATGGGCACACGTTTCCCCATGCATGTCATTGAGGTTCATCGAAACATTCACAGAATTACAATTCCTCTCTGTTAAAATTCAGACAACCCTTAAATGGCAAAAATTATTATCTAATCTTGGAAAATTAACGAGGTCTGTACAAATATCAACATTTTTGGTCACTTTACTTCAAAAATATTTGGTTATCTCAGTTTTTCTAACTGATAATCTTATGAAATTAATGAAGGTCTTATTGGAAGGCATATATGAAATTAATCAAGGAAAGATCTTTCTACCATTTTGCAGAAAATAACTATGATTCAGCATTGTAGTTATAGTTACATTGTGAATGAATTGAATGAACCACAAAAAATTGATTTTTTTCAAAACCGATGATTTTCACTTGGTAGTGAAGGTCTTCTCAATTGAAAAACAGAAAAATAATTAGGGAAATTTCATCAATATAATTTTTGCCATTAAAAAATTATCAAAATCCTAACCTTCCTCTGTTGTGTGTGATTCCATGGACTGTTAAATGAAAACCTTTGTGGAAGACAATCTATTTACTGCACAAAAAAATGGTTGCAAATGATCTTTTAAACATGAAATCTTTGAAAATATAGAAATACAATTTATTTGAAATATTTTTTCCTGTGTGAATGAAATTTGAACCCCATGAAAGTGCCAATCAACATATCAATCGGTCTTTCCTTAGTGTGAATCCACAAACGTCTTTTTCAATCTCATTCAAAATACTGATCCATGAACTTGGAGAGTGGAAATCAGTCTAGTTTGTGTTTCAAAGTCAAATTTCAAACCGCAACTCTAGAAAAATAATGATTCACATACTTTATGATGTTTCCTTTTTATGTGTATTTGCATGTGGACTTTTGAATGCAAAGTTTTGATACTGATCTGAATACTTGGCAAGAAAATGATTTCTATCCCGTGTGTGTCTTCATGTGAGTTTTCAAATGAGTACTCGTTGAAAATGCTGATCCACACACTTGACAAGAAAATTTCTGCCCTGTGTGTAATAACATGTGAATTTTCAAATGAGAATTTAGGGAGAATGCTGATCCACACGATTCACAAGAAAATGGTTTCTCCCTTCGCATGTATTCGCATGTGAATTTTCAATGCAGAACTTCGTAAAAATGCTGATCCACACACTTGACAAGAAAATTGTTTCTCTCCAGCATGTATTCGCATGTGTTTTTTCAATTTGGAACTTTGTGAAAATGTGGATCCACATACTTCACAAACAAATGGTTTCTCTCCTGTGTGTATTCGCATGTGGGTTTTCAAGTGGGAATTCATAGTAAATCTGGATCCACATACTACACAAGCAAATGGTCTCTCTCCTGTGTGAATTCGCATATGTCTTTTCAAATGTGAACACACTGTAAATCTTGATCCACATACTTCACAAGCAAATGGTTTCTCTCCTGTGTGTGTTCGCTTGTGCACTTTTAAACTGGAAGTAGATGAAAATGCTGCTCCACATACATCACAAGCAAATGGTCTCTCTCCTGTGTGTATGCGCATGTGCTCTTTTAAACTGGAATTAGCTGAAAATGCTGATCCACACACTCCACAAGAAAATGGTTTCTCTCCAGTATGTATACGCACGTGGGTTCTCAAACAGGAACTTTGGGAAAAAGCTGATCCACAAACTTCACAAGCAAATGGTTTTTCTCTGGTGTGTATCCGCATATGTCTTTTCAAATGGGAACACACTGTAAATCTTGATCCACATAATTCGCAAGCAAATGGTTTCTCTCCTGTGTGTATTCGCATGTGGGTTTTCAAATTAGAATTCACTGTAAATCTTGATCCACATACATTACAAGTAAATGGTTTCTCTCCTGTGTGTGTTCGCATGTGCGCTTTTAAATTGGAATTCACTGTGAATCTTGATCCACATACATCACAAGCAAATGGTTTCTCTCCCGTGTGTATTCGCATGTGATTTTTTAAATGGGAACTGTGTGAAAATCCTGATCCACATATTTGACAAAAAAATTGTTTCTCTCCAGCGTGTGTTTCCATGTCCACTTTAAATTATGAATTCAATAAAAATGTTGACCTAAAGACTTTGCAAGAAAAAAGATCCTTTTCTATGTGCTTGTACGTCACAATTAGAATCTAGTCAAACATTAAAATTTAGATCACAAAACTCTGCCACAAAACATTTCCCACTTGTCTTTTCATATTTAAGACTTGTTCTCCTCTTTATTTGATAACTGCAAAAGAAAAAGAATTATCATTAAAAAACAAAAAAACTGGAACTTCACGCATTATTTTCAATTATAACAATTCAATAAGTCAGTTTGTGTGTAAATGGACTGTAAAAATATGAGACCTTTTCAGTCAAAAAAAAAATCTTCATATTATTGATAAGTAATTGAACTCTCGTCAACTGCAGTTCTGTACAATGGACCATTTAAGATTATAGTTACATGTAAATGAAATCATGGAAATGATTTTTTTTTCAAAACAAACTTCATTGTTCAATTAAATTGTGGATTTTTTAGATCAAAATCAAAAAAAAAAAGATCATCCACCTTTGTCATTGTTGTGAGAGTTGTCTCCATTGTGTATACCTCGAGTGTGCAGATATGAACAAGTGATTGATCGTTATTTCTAACGAAGAAAATAATTATGTTATACTTGGGTAATTTTTACACAGACAGATAAAATGTAGAGGCCGCCGTAAATGTCAATTTGAGTGACTGTAGGTGGCTAAATTTTTCTATCCTTTTATTTCTATATACTTTCAGCTAACTGTATAGCTAAAAAGGTTACCTAGATATGAAAAATGAAAAAATTTAGCCACATTCAGCCATCTCAAGGAACCAAGGGAGGTAACTCTAGCAAATATTCGGGGCAGCCTATTTACATCCGTGCGTGCAAAAATAACCCCTACTTCCTTATGTTTTCATCTGTCTGATTTCATTTTATTTGGACATTAATTATCCAGAATCATCTAAATTGTATGAATAATTATTTAGAGTTATATCCAGTATCTAGATTGATCGTTATTCATAAAGAATATAAGAGAATGTCAGACTTACTTCTTTGTTTTCATCTGTTTAATTTCTCGCCATTAAAGCATTAATTATCCAGAATCATTTAGATTTTATTTAGAATTATCTAAAGTTATATCTAGTATCCAGATTTATCTTTATTGACAAAGGAAACGTGAAAATTATATACTTACTTCTTTCTGTCTTCTTTCGTCTGATTCCTTTACGTCAAGACATTAATTACCCAGAATTATCCAGATTTATATCCAGTATCTAAATTAATCGTTATTTCCAAAAAAAAAAAAACTTCTGCTTATTTCTGTCTAGCTTTTTATCTTCTCAAGGGCATGAATTATCTAGAATCATCCAGATTTATATCCAGTATCTAGATTCATCGTTATTTCTAATCGAAACAGACGTGTGATAAACAGTGTTAGTTAACTTGTCGGCCAACTTGGCCTATTACCAAAAAAGATAACCTTATACTCACTTTCTTCCCTCCTTCGCTCTAATTTCTCTTCTTTAGGGCAATGCAACATTAAAGAGAAATGAAAAACTGTAAAAAAAAATTTTAAAAAACCAAAATGTTTTCCGGATCAATTGAATTTTAAAAAACAACCGTCATTCGCGATCGATGCAGAAGATTTCCTTCATGAGCCAGAATCAAGGGAGGTAATTGATCCAGACAAGGGAGATTATTTTTAGGAACCTTTAGTCGTGTGTTTTGGTTCAATAAATACCAAAATCATACTTTTCTTGAAACTTGAAATTCACAAATGCCAAACTATTCGAATCATATCATCTTTTCCTTTGCAGTCTTCTAAAACTTGAAACAATTAGCACTTTTATGCAACAATCATTTTTTTCAAACTTTTCCCACTTGCAAACCACGTACATTTTTTTCAAATTCAAAACTTGATATTACTAGTTTTTGAAATGATACTGCTTACCAATTGGTAATCTATCTCGCGGTACAACTATTGATTAATCCCTTAAAATCTTACAACCAACTCATACTCTACAATTATAGATCAGAGGCCTTGCTAGAGATTTTGTGGGACCCAAAGGGCTTGACTCCCTGATGGGCCCCCTCCATCATTTACTGAGATTTCACAGTAGAAACGCTATATATGAAATTCTTGTTTCTCATTCTTATGTCTGGTCTTCTCCTACTGCTTTTGCAATCTCTTGGGTAAAAATTGACAAAGCATTTTCCACTATCTATTATCCTTCTTTCTGGTTATGTGTCCAGCACATCTCCATTTTTGTTGATTGATTGCAGTTATGTTATATTTTTCTTTAGTCTGCAACTAATCCATGAATATTCCTAAAGTTATCGATAGGATTGCTCTTTCCATTGCTCTCAGGGTGATTCTGAGTTTGTTTTCAAGGGATCTTCTTAGTTTTCATGTTTCACGGCCATATATCATAGCTGGTATCACACACTGATTGTACACTTTGCATTTTACAAATATTGCCAAGGTGCTTTTCAATATGTCTCTATTTTTACTAAATACTTTTCTAGCAACCATTATACCCAGCCAACACTAAATGTTTCTGCATTGTTATGATGTTGTGGGTTCATTACTATAATATACCAATTGACTATTTTTCTGAAACCAAACTGGCTGCACATCCCAGATGTTACTGCAATATTGTTTTGAAGGAATTCTGTATGTAAAATTGTAGGGCTGTGCTGGATAGTCTACAAAGAAACAGTAATTTTTCATAACAAGAAATCTATGTAACGTTGGATAAATGTTGTTGTAACATCAATTTGTTAGCTGGATATGCTGTTTTATTTCACTTGCGGGCTTTTTCTCTAAGCTTGTTGACTGACCAAAGTAGAATTGTTATTCCTTAACCTCTTCCAAAACTTCATTTTTAATTCTTATGGTCATTTTCGGCAAGTTATTGTTTAATATTACTTCTGTCTTACTTCTGTTCTTTTTTAATCTCATTTCGAAGATTTCCCTACGATTTATGTATATATATATATATATATATATATATATATATATATGTATATATATATATATATATATATAGCCCCATCATCATTAGTATCATAATCAATGCTCCTTCTTCAGGATTGAGCACTCTTCAAGTAGGGCAACTCGTTCATTAAAAGCTATATAGCAACGCTCTTCCAACTCTGGAATGGAGCACTCCGGTGGATGAGGGATGGTGCGTAAGTAAATATATCGCTTAAATTCTGTCCTACTGAACGTCCAGTTCTGCATAGGACAGAGGTAACATGCCAGCCCCTGGATCTGAAGTGAACGTTTAAATCCTACCTCGTGGTACTGGAAGTGATATTCGATAGTCTTATTCTCCAACCACTACACCATGTGTCCATGTGGGCACATGACGTAGTGGTTAGAGAATAAATAAGACAGAATTACTGCAAGTAATCTAATGGTTCTAGGTTCAATCCCAGTGAGAGACAATAATAATTCGAAAATACTACTACTGCTAAGAGGGGAGTGCTGTCTGTCTACCCCCGTCGATTAAATAAAGGGTCCGGTTCGTTACTTCCCCCACACCTACCAGATGATACCTGATGAAGGCCATAGAGTATAATGGCTGAAACGTTATATGGAAAACAACCAAGATGAGGATAGTCCAAACAATAATAGAGATAATAATAATACCTCATCTCAAAAATTCAGAGAAACAATTCCCCTTTTCCTCTCATTTGTCATGTGTTAAAACCTTCTGATAATAGTAAATGCACAACATAAAGTCAATTTCAGATATAATATTCTTTTACGGCGTGGAAGAAAATAGAAATTTGAATTTTATTCTCATTAATTTCCACCCCAGGGATAGCGTTAGATTTTAAAATCATCAGCACTCCTTGGTTTGTTTTTTTGTGTCCTAAATGAATTCAAACAAACTTCTAAAAAGTCACTCAAGCTGGAATTCCCAGCAGTTGATGAAAATGAATAGCCACTCGCTTATCTCGAATGAGTTCTAACGAATCTCCAAAACTTCACTTATTTGGAAAATCCTTGCAGTTGATGAAAATAAATAGCCATTCGCTTATCTCGAATGAGTTCTAACAAATCTCCAAAACTTCACTCATTTGGAATTCCTTGCAGTTGATGAAAATGAATAGCCACTCGCTTAAAATAGCAATGGTAACATGGGGTAGGCAGGGAAATTCAGGAGAGGGTTCTGCGAACTTTTGAAATTTTAGTAAGTGGTTTACACCAACTGGTGAGAACCCCTTGAATCCAATCACTGGATAAAATCAAAACTTATAAGGTTCCTTAGGCACATTTAATTAGCTAAAGTGGTCAGCAGACCATGCAAAACATTCAAAGTTAAAATCATAAGTCACAAAACTCAATCACATTTATTGACCAAAAACTCTGATTTAACATAAAAGTAAAGCTGTAAGAATGAAATGAACAATTGATCAAAATAGAGAAAATGATTTTCAATTTCTTGTTTTACTTATCATCGTATGATGTATGAGATATGACCTTAGTAAAGATGGGAATCCACATGAAGACAAAAGGCTTTTTGCAATATTAAACAGTCTTTAAAAGACCCACGATCTCAATAACAAAGCTTCTCTCTAGCGTGTTTGCATATGTCACATTAAATGTGGCTTTTAATGCATCGAACATTCACATATCTCAAATTATGTCTTCTCTCCTTTTGGCATTCATACATGACTTCCATGAGTGTAAAAAGAAAAAACATTTTTGTATTCACTTTTGGTTACAAGTAATATCAATATATTAGATAGCATCAACAAGAACTCTCAACATGAGTTTCATCAGTTTTGAAGTGATTCTGACTGGCTAGCTATCTGTGTAATGTGTGCAGGACACAGCAATGGGGTTAGAGGATTGAAAATTTAAACACTATTTACAATGTGCAGAAAAAGAGGTTTTGGTTTTCAAAAATTCCACCCAAAAGTATTTTCTTTTATCAGGGAATACCCATGATACTATTTGCTTCTTGACATTGGCCGGGACACATTTTTCCATGACAACAAATGACATCATTTACAAATGTAAACAAATAACACAAATTTCGATAATGATTTTTACCCAAAGAAAAACAAGTTTTTAATTAAAAGGAAAAATGTTCTGTGTTGTTGATAAAAAAAATGTTGAGTAAAGATAAAACAATTTTTTTGAGTTTTGGGAGTTACTTACCAGAAAGAAAAATCCCTAAATATATTTTATTTTCTATTGAAGGAAATTTTTTTAAACTAATACATTTTGAAAGTGACTAACCCTGAAAAAAAAGAAAAAAACAAAATGGACCCCCAAAAAACAAGCTTTTTTGTGCTTTAAATTAAATTGCATGAAGAAGTCGAATATTAGATATTAAACAATAGAGAGCTATTTGAGTCGTCAAAAATGTTTCATAAAATCAATGATAAGATGTAGGATATCTCATTTGGAATACATTTAAAGGAATTTATATGGCAGAGAAAGACACAAACATAATAGCTTTTTAAAATTTTATGAGACTATTCTTCTACAGTATCCTATGGATTAAAAGAACATTTCTCTTTTTTTAAATAATTTTGTGTAACCTTCCCCCTCCCCAAAAAAACCCTGTTCTAAACAAATTTACTTTTGATCAAATTGAAACTACTAATCTATTTTGTGAAAACAATGATAGTGAACCCATAATGCATAAGTTTCAGGGGACACGTGAAGAAATTTGATGAAAAAACTTCAGATTTCATTTCATTATCCTACTTTTGTAAGTATAATTTGAAATTTTGATTAACATTTAAACATTGATTTTATGAATATATTAGAAAAATAGATTCCTAAAAACATACCTCAAACTAAATTAATGTAAATGACACTCCAACTCAATGACAGGATTACTTATCCTGCTAAAATGATCGCCCTAAAAACTCATTTTTAAAGGTCCTTCCACAGTTGGATTGAAAGCATGAAAAATAATTTTATTTTCAAGAAATAACCTTTTGTTTTTCTGCTAATGAGCAACTTACAAAACAACCTTTTTTCTATTTTTCATCTAAAATTTAACTCTTTTATGGAAATGGATTGAAAGCATAAAAAATACTAGTTATATTTTTTTAGGGTGGTTAACTTTCAAAATAATGTATCAGTTGAAGAGAAAAAAAAAACAAAAAAAAAAACTACCTTTGAGAGAAAATATGACATTTTTTTGTTTATCTGGTGGTAAATGACTTTTGAAACTTGGAAAAAAAAACTTTTTTTGGTTCGTAAATAAGTTTTGAAAACGAGATTAGTTTACCTTTGTAAAAACAGCTGACATCTGAATGGCATCAAACAATGACAAGGCAAAATATGTGTGTTTACAAAGCAGTCAATCTCAAGGTGCAGAAAGTATATTCCATCAGGGCAAGGGGGGGGTTAATTCACAATGGAAATTTATGCTCAATTAGTCCCTTATTTTGTGTCCAGAAACATTCAGACTTTTTATTGATCTAACAAAAAGTGAGACACATAATTCATTCACTTTTAACCTCTTGAAAATTTTCAATTGATCACCCTGATAAAATTTTTTTTCGTTGGCTAAGTTGAAAATATTCAGATAAAATGCAACAAAAAAATGAAGCAAAGAAAATCAGTCAAAATCATTTCAACTCACATACTTTGAAAATACCGTCTTTTTTCCTTTATTCTCAACATAAAGTACATATATTTTTTATTGATTCCCATGAAAATGAGGAATAACTTTTCATGGTCACATGTTTCCCCATGCATGTCATTGAGGTTCATCGAAACATTCACAGAATTACAATTCCTCTCTGTTAAAATTCAGACAAACCTTAAATGGCAAAAAAAAAGGTCTATACAAATATCAACATTTTTGGTTACTTTACAACAAAAATATTTGGTTATTTCTGTTATTCTAACTGATAACTTTACCAGATTGAAGCAGGTCTTATTAAATGGCTTATATGAAACTAATTAAGAAAATATTTTTCTACCATTTTGCAGAAAATAACAGTATAATTCAGCATTATAATAATAGTTACATATTTTGATACTGATCTGCCTACTTGGCAGGAAAATGATTTCTATCCCGTGTGTGTCTTCATGTGAGTTTTCAAATGAGTACTCGTTGAAAATGCTGAACCACACACTTGACAAGAAAATGGTTTCTCCCCCGTGTGTACTCGCATGTGAATTTTCAAATGGGAATTAAGGGGAAATGCTGATCCACACACTTGACAAGAAAATGGTCTCTCTCCTGTATGTATTCGCATGTGGGTTTTCAAATTGAAATTCACCGTAAATTTTGATCCACATACTTCACAAGCAAATGGTCTCTCTCCCGTGTGTATTCGCATATGTCTTTTCAAATGGGAACACACTGTAAATCTTGATCCACATACTTCACAAGCAAATGGTTTCTCTCCTGTGTGTATTCGCATGTGTGCTTTTAAATTGGAAGCTGATGAAAATGCTGCTCCACATACTTCACAAGGAAATGGTTTCTCTCCCGTGTGTGTTCGCATGTGCTCTTTCAAACTGGAATTAGCTGGATATGCCAATCCACATACTTCACAAGAAAATGGTCTCTCTCCAGTGTGTTTACGCACATGATATTTCAAATGGGAACTATGTGAAAATCCTGATCCGCATATTTGACAAAAAAATTGTTTCTCTCCAGCGTGTGTTTCCATGTCCACTTTAAAATGTGAATTCAATAAAAATGTTGACCTAAAGACTTTGCAAGAAAAAAGATCCTTTTCTACGTGCTTGTATGTCACAATTAAAATCTAGTCAAACATTAAAATTTAGATCTCAAAATCCTGCCACAAAACATTTCCCACTCGTCTTTTCATATTTAAGACTTGTTCTCTTTTTCATTTGATAACTGCAAAAGAAAAGGAATTATTAAAAAACAAGAATTATTAAAAAAAAAAAAGAAAGGAACTTTACGCATTATTTTCAATTATAACAATTCAATAAGTCAGAATGTGTGTAAATGGACTGTAAAATCTGAGTCATGCTCAGGTAAAAATAAAATCTTCATATTATCGATGGTAAGTTATTGAAATCCTCTCACCTGCAGTTCAGTACGATGGACAGAAAATAAAAGTACATTTCAAGATGATAGTTACATGTAAATGAAATCATGGAAATTATTTTTTTCTGAAAACAAATTTCCAGAATAAATTGAGTTCTTTTTGGTTGAGGAAAAATAAATTTCCATTATTACTCAGCCATTTGGTATTTACCGAATCTTAACCAAAAACTTCTAACCTGGCATTTGTAAATTGATTGCATACCAATAAATAAATACATTCATACTAAAAGATCTACTTGTATAATCCATCCATACATAGCGGAAAGAATCCTACCATTTTCTGTATTGGTAAGATTATGAGTCGGTTAGTGTTATCATGGACTATATAACATGACTTACGTTCAGCCATGAATCAAAGTTTTATATTACCATTCAACAAACATAATTACAAACATCCATAATGTCACACACGGAAAATTCCAAAATTGACCTTGTAGTACGAGAATTCAAAGATGAGAAATGTGGCTGATTTCTCAATTGGTTCAGTCCAGTTTAATATAATAGTTTTATGCAAAGGAAATAAGACTGAGAAAATGATTTTTTCTTAAAACTAACTTCATTGTTTCATTTTCATGTTTTTTCACCGCTCTATCAAATTGCGAATTCTTCTTATTAAATCAAAAGAAATAATGATTATCTGCCATTGTTGTTGTTTTGAGAGTTTCTTCCTATGTATAAACCTAGAGGGTGCAGAAGTTTGCAAGTGATTGATCGTTACTTCCTACTTAGAAAATAATTACGTTATACTTTGGTAATTCTTGCACGCACAGATGGAAAGTGGAGTCCACCTTAAATATCAATCAGAGTAATCTCACTCCGTGATTCCTGGTGGATGAATATGGCAAAATTTTTCCATTTTTTTTTATTTCAAAATACTTTCAGTTGATCGTATTGCTAAAAAGGTTACCTTGAAATGAAAAATGAAAAAAAAAAAATCAAGCCACGTTCTGTCCTGGCCAACGAACTAAGGGAGGTAACTAGTGCTGATACTCAGAACAGCCAATTGACATCCGTGCATGCGAAAAATAACCCCTACTTTCTGTTTTCATCCGTTTAATTTCTCTCCGTTAAAGCATTAATCATCCAGAATTATCTAGAATTATATCTAGTATCTAGAACGATCAGCATTGACAAAGAAATAAAAAGAATCTAGATTTATCGTTATTGACAAAGAAAACATGAAAATTAAATACTTACTTCTTTCTGTCTTTTTTCGTCTGATTTCTTTACGCCAGGACATTAATTATCCAGAATAATCCAGATTTAAATCCAGTATCTAAATTAATCGTTATTTCCAAACAAAAAAAAAAAACCTTATGCTCATTTCTGTTTAGCTTTTTTATCTTATTAAGGGCCTCAATTATCCAGAATCATCCACATTAATCGTCATTTCCAAACAAAGAAAACACTTATTCCTGTCTAGCTTTTAATCTTCTCAATGGTATGAATTATCTAAAATCTTTTAGATTAATCGTTATTTCTGATAAAAACAGACGTGTGGTGGGTCATGTTAGTTAACTTGTCGGCCGACTTGACCTATTACCAAAAAAATAACCTTATACTCACTTCTTTTTGCCTCCTTTACTCTAATTTCTCTTCTTAAAGGCAATGCAACGTTGAAGAGAAATGAAAAACTGTAAATAAAAACATAACCATAAATGTTTTCTCGTTCAATTAAACATAAAAACAACCGTCGTTTGTAAGAATCGATGCGAAAGATTTTCTCCCAGAGCTGGACTCAAGGGAGGTAATTCATAGAGAGACAAGGGAGATCATTTCTAACAAACTTGAGATATCTAGATTTTTTTTACATTTTACATCCTTCATCTTGAATTCAGTTTTTTTTTTATCTAAAGAGGGAGACAGCTAAACTCAACAAAAATCAATGAAAAAAATCAATAAAGAATAAAGTTACAATATTCAAATTCTAAAAAAGAGAGATCTTTCTCCTTTTATTATTATTATTCAGGAAAATTAATTTCCACTCGATGGAATCCTTGACCTTTACAATAATAATTCATTTTTTTGTTTGTTCAATAAATACCAAAATCATACTTTTCTTGAAACTTGAAATTCACAAACGCCAAATTGATAAAATTATATAATTTTTTTCTTTGCAGTTTTCCAAAACTTGTGCTTTTATGCAACAATCAGTTTTTTTCAAACTTTTCCCACTTGCAAATCACATACATTTTTTCAAATTCAAAACTTGATATTACCAGTTTTTGAAATGATACTGCTTACTAATTAGTAACAAAGTGGTGTGGATGGTGAGTCTACATAGGAACTTTAATGTAACATTACAAGAAATCTATGTGACATTGGATAAACATTATAGTAATGTCAATTTGTTTGCCGTGTACATTGTTTTAATTGACTAACATGCTTTTTCTCTAGGCTTGTTAACTGACCTAAGTAAAATTATTATTCCTTAACCTCTTCCAAAACTTCATTTTCAATTCTCAGTCATTTTCATCAAATTGTTATTTGACATTACTTTTGTCTTGCTTCTGTTCTTCTTCAACCGCATTTTGAACTTTTCCCTATTTAGCATGATTTATAATTTGTCTGATTTTTTTGATATTCTTATATATATATCCATATACACACATATATATATATATATATTTGTATATATCTATGTATATATATGTGTATGTATATATTTATATATTTTCAATAGAAATGGGAATACCTGCTGAAATACGTTTAGCTCACCAATTAATACATTTGTGGATTAAATAATTAATAAACTAAGTTACCTTTCACTTTCACACCTGAGTCTGTCTCACTTCCTATTGTTCAAATTATACGTATCCAACCGAGACATGAAGAAGGAATGCACTCCTACAACAACCAGCAAACCAACTAAAGACAACTCTCCTAACACAATTATGTATTCCACCACACCAGAAAATCAAGCAACAGGGTTTGTTAGACTCAACCACAAAAGAGACAGAATTACCCGCTTCGAGGTGCACTTTGACCTTTCAAAGCCCTGCAAGGAGACCAACCTCAACATCATAAATTTCCTGGATCACTATACACCCCTCAATAGGGAACCAAGATATAGAATTTCTGAATACATGGAATAATAAGATACAAACATTATCCACAGAGCTAATCAATGACATCCTTAAATTTTGCCAAAAACTATTGCAGACACTCGCATAGACATCAACCTGGAATAGAAAATACAGCTAAACAGACACACAGAGAAATTACAAAGAAATGCAAGACATCATTAAAATCAGTAACATAAACAGAGAGGAAGGAAAAAAACAACTTGACCTCATCAAAATCAAGAAATACAAAAAACTCAAATACATCACTAGACACAGAAGTGAAAATCTACAAAGCAAAAAAAACATTAAAGAAACATCTAAACACCAAAACTATCAGACCTCTACTACCCACCCCCAATCAACTACCAATATACCCAACAAAGACCAATGCCCTGACCAGACATAGGATCAATGCTACACAGTTGATTAATTCCAGTAGTAGTAGTTATATTACCAGCAACTGACTTTCAGTGAACTCATAGATAGCAGAGCCCTGGTCTATTTTGTCTCTGTATTTACAATCATTGAAAAGGAAATTCCGTGGTCAGTCATGATTACACAAAAACCATATGCCACAAAGAAATTCCTTTTGATCTATTCACAATCGTATATCATAAACCTGTGTTTTAAAACGAAACACCTGTATGGACTGACAGCTATGACAAAGAAGGATTATTGATAGATCCACTTCAAAAATGTAAACAATTCTCCTATAGTCTATTGCCCACCCTACCACAAAACTACAATGTAGGGGAGGTAATTGTGCATGAATCCACTCCAAAATTCATTCACTTCTTCCCTAATCTAATGCCCATTCTTCCATAAAATTTCATAGAGAACTTTTAAAGATATTGTGTGGATAGAGAGAACTTTTGAAGATATTTTGTGATAGTGGACAGTCAATTAGGATGTAGGGTACATAATCTTGCATGGGTCCACTCCTAAATTTCATGACTACTTTTGGAGCTTATTGCTCAGTTTTCCACAAAATTACATTGAAATTCATAGGGAACTTTAAGAGATATTGTATGGACAGATGGAAAGAGCAAGACCCAAATTTACAGGAGCATTTTTAGTCTGGGATATTCTTTCCATCTGTCAATCATTTTGTTCTGCAAAAAGCTCATAACAGACAAATCCTTTCCAATCCCACCAAATATTCAAAAACCATCTTCTTATGAAAACTGATTCTCACATTACCATCAAATTGCATTGCAAATATGTTATCTAAACTCAAACATGATTGGGACAAATGCTTCTTCAAATCAATCATCCAGTTCTGCAGAAAAAGTGCATGACAGACAACTCCTCTTTAATCCCACTAAATACACATCTCCTTCACCTGAAGACTTTCCCCAACATTTTGTTAGAAAAAGAAAGGAAACAGATTTGTTACATTGAAGAAACAAATCTCACACAGAAATATGGCCCACTTTATTTTCTATGTGCATGTCACACATCTAAGTGACATGCATAATCAAGTAAGTACAAATGCTTTTAAACACTTGATTCATGTGTATCAAGTATGTTGGCTATCTCACGTGTCCTAAAATCTTGAATATTCTTGAGTCATGTTTTGATAGCTTTCAATTTAACAGGTTAACTTCATTGCTGAGAGAGAAATCTCAGGCACAAAACTTCACAATCCACTCTTGGAACATTCGATACCTTCTCAAGATACAACTTTTTTGAGCTTTTACTTCTCTTAAAATAAAAAATATATACATATTATGCTGAAAATGTTGCTTATAATTTCTTCCATCTTTCTTTAAGAGTATCTTATTTTAATAATAGTTGCATTATCAGCATCTTGAGAAAAATTGTCAAAAATTTGCAGATTTTTGTTGATTGTTTCGAACATTGATGATGGAAGAAAAAGAATCAATGAGCTCCAAACATGCATACAGAAAATCTTAATTTCATGAACCATTAGAAACAGCTTGATACTGTTCAAAATTACTCTGGAGTTCTTCTGCGTATAGAATGAAAAATAATGGAACTTATTAGTGAATAGGATAGAAAAGAAATTTATCTAAAAATCAAATGAAAATAAATTTGATCAGAAGTTAATCCCCTTCATAATAACTTTCAAATTTTTTCAAACAACCACCAGAATAGTAAATTATATAAATTTATAAATTGATTTTGATTAATGAAAATGTCTCATGTAAATAATGCCAGGGCATATAATCATTATACTTCATCAAGTGCTGATAATAATGAAAGCAATTCTGACACTTCTTAATAAATCGCATTGATTTACTTCCAGTTAAAAAAGAGAAATGCATGTCAATGTTATGAAGGGACCATAGAATTCTGTGACTTTTATGCACATCAAATACATTTTACAGAGGAACCTTATTGATTTTAGCAAATACCATACAACAAATACAGATCAACAAGAAGGTTTCTTTCAAGTGTGTATTCCCATGTGTCTTTTCAAACTAGAACTCTGTGAAAATGCTGATCCACATATTTGACATGAAAATGGTTTCTTTCCTGTGTGTAATCATATATGTTTTTTCAAACTGGAACTCACTGAAAAAGTTGAATCACATATTTGACAAGTAAATGGTGAATTTGCAAGTGGGTTTTTCAAATTGTGATTCAGGGAAAATATTAATCCAGACAATTGACAAGAAAATGGTTTCTCTTCCATAGGTACCTGAATGTGATCTCATAAACTGGAGCTCATTGAAAAAGCTGATCCACATACTTGACAAGAAAATGCTTTCTCTCAAGTGTGTATTTGCATATCCACACACTTGACAAGAACACCGTTTCTCTCTTGTGAGTATTCGATGTGTTTTTAAATTGAGTCTCTCTTCAGTGTGCATTTCCAAAGATAATTTGAAATGTGAATTCAATAAAAATGCTGATGTACACTTTGAAAAAAAAAAGGATTGTCTTCTTTGTTTTTATATCATAATCTAAATATGAGCTCAAAACGGAGATCCACAAATTTTTCAAAAGGTTTTTTTCTATAGTTTGCATTTTCAAGCTTTTCCAAATTTGAAAATTGTCGTTCTTCCCTTCTAAAGGAGGCATTTCCATTGTAAAATATTTCCAATGCATTTTTTGAGTAAATTACTTATGTTTCATTTTCATGGTAAATCATTTATAGAAAGGAAATAAGTCAGTTCATTCCAATGAGCTCTAACTTTAACTTTGTGTTCTTTTATTGATAACATCTTTATATTTATATTCCTGTTCAACAAATATATTTAAATGGAATCTAATCTAAATTACAGCTTCCCAAAAGTAGGGATTGCTCAAGTTTTATTCATCAGAAACAAAACACTCCATTTTCATGTGTGTATGAGTAGAATGGGGTCTGTTCATTTTATAAGAAAGAAAATTCCATTTTCCTGCATTATTATCAAACCATTTTCTAAAAGATGATACTTGGGAGAAGTAATAGTCCAGGCAAACTAGACAAATTTGGGGCCAAAACTTGGAAAAATAAACACAATTTTCTCCATTTCTATGAAGTCTCCGGAACACAATACTAAAAGTATCAAGAAATGCTACTTGAAAATCCAAGATGGCAGACACTTTTCAAGTAGCTGAAGCCAGATAACCCAATGTTTTCTTCATAGATGACAGGATATATGATTGGAAAGTGAATTTTGTCAGCTTCCAAGTATATGTGAAATTCATAGTCCACAGTCAATGAATAGTGGATTTAATCTTTGAGGGAGATATATCCATATATATCGTTATAAAGAACATTTTCTCAACTTTCCAATCTGTATCTGTTGTTCGAAAGAAGTTAGAGACGAAAATATGAACAGAGATATTCAAGCACATACTGATCAAATTCTCTTTCCAGTATATTTATGTGCATATACATGCACAAAATCCAATGTTCGAAGACATAAGTAAGAGATTTTTGTCAGCTTTCTAAGAGTGTATCTTGTCAATTAGTATCTGTTGTGCAAAAGCACATACACATAAAAACCTGAGGTGGGTATTCCAGTATTCGTCAATGGAATTCTTTTCATACAAAATCCCATGTTTGAACTGATGACATCATATATCATGGGAAAATTTTGTCAGTTTTCCAATGGTTTATCTTGTCAGCTTCCATATCTTATACAAAAGAAGATAGAGCTAAAAATTGAACGTAAGTATTTAAACATACACTTTTATATCATTAGTGAAGTATATACTCCTAGAATTACATAAATGAGTGTATAATAGCAGGTTTCTGAACAATCTGTTGTAATTTCTCAATTATACAAATTTTTATGGATTTTATGAACAAAAACCGGTGATCCACAGCTTAAGCTCCTTAGACACTGGATGGTTAAATTCTAAAAAAACATCAGTGAAAAATCAAAGTATATGATTCATGGAAACCATGAAGAATGATGTTAATTTCTGTTTTTGTTTTCATAATTCAGCAAAATAAAAATCCACTCAATGAACCTGAAGTCTCCATTTATTTAACAAAGGCATGTTTGGAAGGGCCCAGACTTTATGGTGTGTGGAGCAACCAGCCATAATTACCATGTAGAATCATTTTTCTGTCTGTTGTGTGAAACTACCACTCCAAATTATTTTGGTTACTATTTTAATGTTGTAAATTTAGATATTTCATAACTAAATTTATATCCAAAATAACTAATTCGAAATGTAGCCTTAGCTCCAAAAGAAAAGTCACCCTAGAAATAATTAACATCAAAACATATTTAGAACCATGGGAAAGTAAATCTAATGCACTTTGACATGCTGAAAGCCTCCCTATGTAGCTCAAATTATTTACAGTTGTTTGAATTTTACTGGGTAAAATGGAAAGGTTTTTTCTTTGCTGACTGAACAGTTATCTAGAAACTGTCACAAGATTTTGTTTTCGCATAAATAAACAAAAAAAAAATGCTAGCAGAAGCTGCAGTTATATGTATCATACTTATAAGTATCTGTTCAACCTCCATTATTCTCAGATAAAGATTATTTTGATATATTTCAGCCATGTGTGGTAATGATTTTCATCTTCCATTTGTATTTTCAAATGGAAAGTCTTGATCTTTTTCATGTACGTAATAAAAAAATATTTTTGTGAACCAGGTTGAATCACATCCAGAGTGAGAAAGAAAAAGTTTGATTCCAGTTTTCTTGGGAACTTTGAGAGTGGTCATTTTGACATTCAAAATGGACTCTGAAAATAAATTTCTTCTATTTATGACTAAGTCATTGGGTATAGATCCATTCCAATCACTTTTTCTATATCCCAATGCCCACCCATCCACGAAATTTCATTGAAATTGATTGAGAACTTTAGGGAATATCACATCTTCCTTAATATGTGCAGTACTGTTTCACAAAATTTCAATGAAATACATTGAGAACTTTTGGAGATGTTATGTTAACAGAAAGAAAAAATATTTCTGAATCAAAAAAGAATTCTTGAATTCAGCTTACATCATGCTCCACTTTTCCATATAATTTTATCAGAATCCATTCAGAACTCTTGGAGATATAATATGAACTGTCAGGAACAATACAGGAATATGAAAGAAAAAAAAAACAAACATGGCAACATAATATCTCCAAAAGTTCTCCATAAATTTCAATTGGATTTTGTACAGCGAAGGGTCACACTATAAGGAGGAAGTGAATAGAATTTGGGGTGGGGGAATTCAGGAATTTGTTTTTGATAGAGAGATTTTTTTCCATTTTAATATTTTGTACATTTCTGTATTTTCTTCTGTCTCTCTACACAAAATCTCCAATAGTTCTCAATGAATTTCACTGAAATTTGATGAAAGGGAGAGTCATATTATAAGAAGAGTTTCGGAAAATTTAACAAAAAAAAATCAATGAAACATTGCCTGACAAAAATTTGATTATTCAACATTATTCTGCTTCTCTTATTATCTTGAAATTTCAAATCAATCATTGTTTAGAATAATGTCATTCCACAATTACAAATCCTTTTACTTTCTAGCCAATCCATCTTTTTTCAAGAGTTACATAAACTCTTTAGAGACTAATAATACCGAATATTCTGTTGATTAATCTGAGACCTTCATGTACCCAGCAGTATATATAAGTTAAATTTACATTTTTCAATAAAAATTGTTCGGAACTGGAAAAGTCAGCAAAGTATGTAAAACATTCGAAGATAAAATCATACGCCCGAAAACTTCACTTGATTCAACATCTAAATCTTTTATATAAATTCATGAGTTGAGCTGCTGAAATTTGGAATAAACCGAAGTTATTCCCATTGATTTAACATTTGAATTTCTCATACGAATACAATGGTTCAACTACTGGAATTTGGATTAAACAAGTTATTCCTCATGATTTAACATTTGCATTTTTCATATGAATTCAAGAGCTATGCAACCCAAATTCAGAATAAACAGAACTTTTTCTCCTTGACTTGAAATTTGAATTAAACAAAACAGTTTGGGCTGAAACTCATACTTGTAGCCTATACTTTGTGATTTGGGAATCCTAACAAAAAAAGCAGCAAAAATGAAGGAAAGAAAATCAGTCAAAATAAATGCAATGACAATTTCAAATCATATACTTTTAAAATACTGTTTTTTTTCTTTATTCTTCACATAAAGTACAGATTTTTTTAGTTGACTCCCATGAAGATAAATAACTTTTTTTTAGTAACATGTTTTTCCGTGCATGTCATGAAAGTTGATCCAAACATTCACAGAATTGCCTGTTTTATGAAATCATACGCTCCAAGTATTTCCATTACTTCCCATGTACATTCATTCTTTGGGGAAATCTCAAAATCTCAAAAATGGTAAGTATAACTCATACAAATTTACACACTTTTGGTTACTAGGTAAATATTTGGTTATTCCTCTTTTTAAAAAAAAACAAACTCAGTATAACATTGGAAGTAATCAAAATACTTCAAAGCTATAATTCTGTATGAGAAATATAAAGTCCAGTTCAGCATTATTGTTACATAGTAAATGGAACAACCTTGAAACCTAAACAGCAAACTTTTTTTCAAAACTAATAATTTCCCGTAAGTAACATAGGTTTTACTGATTGATGCACATTAAAGTTAAAAAAAAAATGATTCTTGTTTTTTAATGGTTATCCAAATCCTTACCTTCTGATCTTGAGTGATTCCGTGGATTGTTTTTTAAACGAAGACTCATTGTGAAGTATAATCTACTCACAATAGAAAAATATATTGCAGATGATCTTTTAAACAGGAAGCCGCTGGAAATATTGAGACATATTTCATTTAAAAATGATTTTCCTCTAGTTGCATCTTCATAGGTTTTGAAAAATTCTGATGCACAAATTCTTTAGTATGCATCCACAAATGTATTTTTTAATTTGAACTCATTCAAAATAATGCTCCATAAACTTGAAAAGTGTGTTTCAAAGTGGAATTCTAAACTGGAACTTTTGGATAATAGTAGCTCACATACTTTACAGTGTTTTTCTCAAGGTGTGTTTGCATGTGATATTTCGACAAATACTGATCCACATAATTGGCAAAAAAAAAAAATTTCTATTCTTTGTGTATTCTCATGTGTTTTTTCAGATTGGAACTCTGGGAAAATGCTGATCCACACACTTGACAAAAAAATGACTTCTCTCCCGTATGTATTCGTATGTGATTTTTCAAACTAGAACTCACTGAAAATGCTGTCCCACACACTTGACAAGAAAATGGTTTTTCTCCCGTATGTATTCGCATGTGGGTTTTTAAACCCCAACTAGCTGAAAATGCTGATCCACACACTTCACAAGAAAATGGTTTCTCTCCTGTGTGTACTCGCATGTGATTTTCTAAATGGGAACTCTGTGAAAACGCTGATCCGCAAACTTGACAAGGAAATGGTTTCTCTCCTGTATGTATTCGCATGTGTTTTTTCAAATTGGAACTCACTGAAAATGCTGACCCACATACTTCACATGAAAATGGTTTCTCTCCTGTGTGTATTCGCATGTGATCTTTCAAATGGGCTCTCACTGAAAATGCAGATCTACAAACTTGACAAGAAAATGGCTTCTCTCCCGTGTGTATTCGCATATGATTTTTCAAACTGTAACTCTGTGAAAATGCAGACCCACAAACATGACACGAAAATGGTTTCTCTCCTGTATGAATTCGCATGTGTTTTTTCAAATTGGAGCTTGCTGAGAATGCTGACCCACATACTTCACATGAAAATGGTTTCTCTCCAGTGTGTATTCGCATGTGATCTTTCAAATGGGAACACACCGAAAATGCAGATCCGCAAACTTGACAAGAAAATGGCTTCTCTCCCGTGTGTATTCGCATATGATTTTTCAAACTGTAACTTGCGGAAAAAGCTGAACCACAAACTTGACAAGAAAATGGTTTCTCTCCTGTGTGTATTCGCATGTGTTTTTTCAAATTGGAGCTGGCAGAAAATGCTGATCCACATACTTCACATGAAAATGGTTTCTCTCCTGTGTGTATTCGTATGTGATCTTTCAAATGGGAACTCTGTGAAAATGCTGCTCCACAAACTTGACAAGAAAATGGCTTTTCCCCTGTGTGTATTTGCGTATGATTTTTAAAACTGTAACTCTCTGCAAATGCTGAGCCACACACTTCAGAAAGAAATTGTTTCTCTGCAGTGTGTGTTTGCAAGTGAGTTTCCAAATGGGAATTCTTTGAAAATGCTGATCTACACACTTGGCAAGAATAAGGTTTCTCTACAGTATGTGTCTCCATGTCGACTTTGAAAAGTGAATTTAGTGGAAATTGCTGAGGTACAGATTTTGCATCAAAGAGTCTTCTTTGTGTGCAACTATTCTAACATGAACTCTGTCAAAAAGCAGATCTGCCAACTCTGCAAAAAAATTTTCTGCTTGAGTCTTTTCAAATTTGAGAATTGTTGTCCTCCTCTACCATTGATATCTGTAAATGAAAAGAATCATTTTAAAAAAAACAGAAAAAAAGTAGCCTCATGCATTGTTTGCAATTATAACATTTCTGTAAGTCAAGTATCAATAGACTGTAAGATATAATTCATGTTCAGTCAAAATAATATCTTTATGTTATTGATTATAAAGAAAGTAACTGAATAATTCTCTTCTGCAGTTTTATACAATGGATGAAAAGAAAAATTCCAGTTTGACATCACAGTTACATGTAAAAATGTAATAAAACTACTTAAAGCCATGAAAATGAATTTTTCACAAAACTAACAAAATTCCAGATAGAATGATAATCTTATTGGTTGAAATGAAATAAATTCATAAAGGAAATAGATTTTTATTATTGGCCATTGGTATTTTCAAATCTTGACCCCAAAACTACCAACCTGACAAGTGTAAGTTGATTGCATACAAATAAATAAAAGCATTTATACTAAAATACATATCTGCATAATTTATTTGTACATAACAGAAATAATTCTGTCATTTTTGACGGGTACAGTGCTAGTAAAATTACGATAAAAATAACATACATGTTCAGCCATAAAGGGAATTTTTTTTTTACTGTTCAAAAAACAACAATATGATTTAAATACAAGTTAAATACCACTTATCCAAAATGTTCTGAAGTCGAACATGATGTGATATGTGAAAAATTCTATTCCTGACCTCATTGTACCATGATTCAAAGATAAGAGACATGGCTGATTCCAAGGCATTCAACTCATCCTGATTACACTAAAAACTTACTTATCTTCAACTCTTTAGAAGTGTAAAACTATACTTATATAAAAAATGATAAAAGACACAAATCCTATTGAAAACAAATTATAGTCACTGCTAGACCTTCATGCAATAAATTTGCTTATTCAAATATTTGCACAAAGATATTGTTGAAAATATCAAAAAATATCAGGTACTACTATAAGTAACAGTGATAAGATAAAGAGAAAACCTGTTTTCATCCGAAAGTAAAGCTACTAGAGAAAATGAAGAGGGGTGCAAGTGTAATATTGCAATAAGTACATGCAAATCCCCCTCCACCCCCGCAAATATGTGACACTTCCAGTCACAAGCATTTCATACTAGAAGTAAATAACCAGTAGAGGAATCTTCACTTTGGTCCAAGTTTCATTCATCAGAAACAGAAGGACACTTCATTATTGCTGACAGGTAAGAGAAAATTGTTTATCCTCAAACATAATAGGAAACACCAGAGATTTAATAGTTTGGACATCTCATGAGAATGGCAACTGACCAATCATTGTTCAAAGCCTACAATGTCAAGATTAAGCAGCAGGACAAGAGGACTATCTTTCAAGTGTTGGAATCGAGGACGTGACAGAAACACTCCTATCCATCATAGAGGCCAGCCACCAAGCTATCAGCCACAATACACATGAAATATAAAATAAAACTCTTTTCCTACATTTGTATCAACTACCAAACCTTTTTTTCTGTCATCTTTTGTTCTACCCTCTTTTAAAACTTCCTTTCTTTCCTGTCACTTTCAACCCTTCTATTGAGGTATCTAATTTTTTTCTATTTTCTGTCTCCCAACCCTCTCATTGAAACAATATTCCATTTCTCGTATCTCTATTCCTACCCTCTAATTCAACTACCCAACCTTTCACAAAAATTATTATTGCAAGTGTAAAATTTCTTTATGCATTATATTCTTACACCTGGTCTCATTAAAAAAACAAAAAAAAAACAAGTACAATCACTTTTCTACAAGATGTAAAATTTATTCAATAAAACAAAAAAAATGTGTGAACCATAACAATATGAAAAGAAAGACAGGTATGATCAGTTTTCTACAAAAGGTAATGATTTATAAGCATTCAAGAGAAATTCCCTCCATTGCCTTTAGAATGTTTTTGTGGTTATCATTATTATTTTTCTGCAGATAAAAGTAAATATTGACTTTAGAATAGTCCAAGATTCTGATTCATTTCTTTGTACCATGCAATTCTAATGGGGAGAAATTTTGTTTCCTTTCAATCCATTAGACCCTAGCGACCAAGGAAATGTGTTGATAGAATAAAAAATTGTTAAAGTTTTATGAGGAGGATTCTATTTACAACGTAATTACAACCATCAAGTGGGTAGTTATTTTCCGCAATTGTCATGGAAATATGGCTTACATGAATTATTTTCTCTTTTTCCTGTTATATCCTTTGATATCCCTAACCCTAAAAAATATAAAATTATTCTTGAGAATTTCAATTTTAAAACCTTTTTCATTTCATGCCATTTTTTTAAACCAATGGGGAGGTAATTCATTACCAAGAGAAGACTATGATAATTCATGTAAGCAGTCCTCTCAGGAAAATGTTGGAGACGCACTGCCCCCTTTATCAGTACAACTATATTGTAAATAGAACTCTCCCCCCAGTAAAACCACAAAAGAAATTTCTTTCTAAAAACTAGCAAAATTCTAAATGGTTCTTAGGTTTAATGAATTGAAAACAAGAGAAAACAAACTTTACTTCTAGGAGAACTGTGTGGTACAAGGAAACACATCTTAACCCAGTCAATCGATGATTAAACAATAATTTAATGACAATAATTTGTTTTCTCATCTTTAGACAAAAATTTCCGCTTTATTCTTCTTGGCAAAAAACAACGAAAATGTTGTATTCAATTATGTTTCTAAAAATAGAGGGGAAAGTATTTCAGTATAGGTAAAAACTTTGATTTATGAAAAATTACGTCCCAACTATCTACATTCACCATACAAATTCATCAGAAGATTTTTACATAGGATTTTGTAACTTCAATTCACTTCAGGGGCTAAACTGGATGTAAATAAAAACGACCCATTAGAAAAATGAAATTCACAGCAATCAGAAGATGAATAAGAAAAATGAATTGGATTTTTTAAAAAATGATTAAATCAGTTTTCAATACAGGATTCATCTGATTTAGATATGAACACAATTTCACAAAAAAACTGACACCTGTGCACATCATTCGATTTATATAAAATTTTCAATATTCATTTTTTAAAGGATGTATTCGAAAAAAAAATTTTCAATTCAAATATCTGAGAAGAAGAATTTTTTTATTCATATAATTCCTACAATCTCGATATATCATATTCATACATTGGTGTTTTTATTGATTTTTATACATTCAACGGATAAGTACCTCAAGATGTCAATCATGCTTAACTTTTCAGAAAACTGCTCAGAAACTCCTTGAACAGGGAATCTTACTTAGGAAATTAAAAAACGGGAAAAATGAGTAAAATGTTTTTCTTCGCAGTAATTTATTTTATTTCTATTTGATTGATTATAATTTAGGCTTTAGATCTGGAAGAAAAAATTCACTTATTACACTAAAGAGATTTTACATAATTTCTATCGATAACTCCCAGTTCAAACAATTCTGGAGATTTTTTCTGATAAAAGATAAGTATAATATCTTGAGGGATTCATCTGTCAAATGTGTAAAAAAAACCCAATGAAAACAGCGATGAAATGAATCCTCACAATAATAGAAGGTGAAATAAGAATCATGAGAAAAAAAAGTATTGAAAATTTTATCAAAGTCGAATAATATTCTGATCTTGTCAGATTTTAAAAACTTCTCAGGTATCGATTTTCCACTGGAAAATTGCATTTATACCAACCAATTCATACAATGGCAGATAATTTATTAGATTCAATAAAAGATAAAATATTAGGCAGATTTGAAATTATTTCACCTTGATTTATTTGTGAGTAAAAAAAATGTTTTTCCTGCAAATATACATATTTTTATTTGTATAAGAAAATAAGACGACGTTAGATTTCATTCTGTGTGATTTCTCTTTCTTCGGGCCTTAATCATCCAGAATTATCTAGATTCTATTTAGAATTATATCTAGTATCTAGATCAATCGTTATTTATAAACAGATAAAATAAGAGAAAATTATGCTTCGTTCTTTCTGTCTGTTTTCTCTTCTTTAAGACACTAATTATCCAGAATCATCGACATTTTATTTAGAATTATCTAGATTTTTATCTAGTTTCCAGATTGTTATTCATAAATAAAATAAGAGAGAACGTATACTTAATTCTTTCCGTCTGATTTCTCTTCCTTAATTATCCAAAATCATCTAGATCTTATTTACAATTATCTAGATTTATATCCAGTATCAAGATTAATCGTTAATTACGAAGAGAATAAGCGGATGGTATACTCACTTCTTTCTGTCTTTTTTCGTCTGATTTCTCTTCCATAATTATTTAGAATCATCAAGATTTCATTTATGATGATCTAGACGTATATCTAGTATCTAGATTAACTGTTATTCGTAAATAAAGAAAGTAAGAGAGAATGGATACTTACTTCTTTCTGTCTTCTTTCATCTGATTTCTCTTATTTAATTCTCAAGAGTCATCTAGATTTATATCTAGTATCTAGATTGATAGTTATTTATAAAGAGAGAAAACAAAAGAACGTTATACTTACTTCCTTAATGTCAGTCTTAATCTTCTTATAAATCTGATTTATCCTTCTTGGAACAATACAACATTAGAGAAAAGGAAAAAACAATAAATTTTAAAATAATTTAAACTAGAAATATCAGATTTTCTTCCCAGATGCCATTGTTCGCGATTGAAACAGAAAATTCAAGTCCAGAGAGCGAATGTTAAGGGTGGTAATCGAGGGTAATGCTAAATACCGAAATGGCCTACGAAAACACGAAATCCAGAGGAATGACACGAAATGCATGTAAACTAGACAAAATATTCTACATAAATATATATTTTAGAGTATTTAGGTATTCAATGACGAAGATGTACTTATTTAGTACCATGAAAAGTTCAAGCTCATCATCATCAACACAGGACATGACAAATTTATTATCAGGGGTACAGCTGGAGATTTGGAAAATGGGTTAAGCTCCTCGAGACCCCTCAATTAATGTAATCATTCCCAACCTGGGGGCTGCAGACCACACAGGAATCAAAGGAGTGGGGTCAGTAACAGATACCTAAACCGACCAATCTCCAGTTATTACACAGGGAATGTATCATTTGGCTTAGACAGCGTAAATGAAATAACCAATTGAAGAAAATGGTACTGCTGCAGGGAACGAACATGCGACTGATAGGGGTAGCCACTTCAATGTAGCATTGCTCTAACCAATGAGCTAAACAGCCGCAGGTAATGCAAAGGTCTGTTTTTCTAATTGTTTATTCGATTCGCGCTGTCTAGCCGAATGATATATTCATAGCAGGACTATGACATGATTTTATTAACCAAATCCTCCCAACAGTTTTGATGAGGTTTTTACTCTTTGAACAGAAAAAAACCATATCAATACTAGCAATAATCTTTGTTTTTATTTCATATCATTACTGAAAAAATGGAAGGAATTCCATCAAACATACAAGCTTGAAATAATTTCATTAAGGTTTTTCCAAAGAATGAGTCTTAAAAATTCAAGCAGAAATAGCTCCAAAGGAATACTTTATAAATATATATTGTAAATGCTTCTGAAGCATTAGGCCCTCTTCTCTATCCTTCCCACCAATCTTTGTATTAATTGAAAATTTGAGCAATCATACTTTTCGCACCCCGAGATTGACCAGAACATATTTTGGCTTGACACCGCATTATATCATTCAAACGTCAGCCGTTTTCCAAACGTAAGCAAATAACACGTCTTTTCGAAAGTTGTTTGTTTTTTTTATTAAAAAGCAATATTTTTTTTTCAAAAACATTTTTTCAATTTCGAAAGTTGCCACCAGAATATACAAGAAAAAGTTTTATTCTTCATCGAAGGCATTCCTTTTTTAAACTAATGCATTATACTCAAAACTTGATATTCTTTGTGATTTTAATATAAAAACTAATTTGCGTATTTTTTTTTTTTTTCATTTGCTGTTATTGTATAAAAAGTCGAATTTAGGGAATAATTTTTTTTTCAAGGTTGGAAAGTTATTTATCAACTGGGAAACAGGTAGAAATTTTTTTTCTATCGAATATTTTTCCATCAAAGTTCACTCACAAACAATAGGAAGCTATTAGAATTGTTGCGTATCATAAAATCAATAATCGGATGTGGGAGATCACATTTTGTAATACTATTTGAAGGAATATATGTGTCATGGATACACAAGTAGGATATATTTTTTTCAATTTTGTTAGTATCTTTTGGATTAAATGGAAGTTTCTCTTTTTTCATAATTTTCTTTTTAGTTATCTGTGTTTTGATTGAATTACCTTTCGATCAAATTTGAACTGTGTATTCATTTATTTCTTTATAAAACATATTTTTGGTAAAGACAGTGATGGCGACCGTACCTATGACGCATAGGATTTTAGTTGATACATGATGGGATTTGAAGATTTTTTATTTCATTTTATCATCTTAGTTTTTAAAATAGAATTTGAAATTTCAAATTATGTTTCAAGCATTAGTTCTGTGAACATATTAGAAAATTGGACCTCTAAAAAACACACCTAAAACTAAAACAAATGTAATTGACATTCTATGACAGGATTATAAGAAAATTGAAATTTCATCACATCGTGCTAAAATGATTCCCCATCACTGGGTTGAGATTTGATCAAGTCGAATATTCAACAGAACATAGAAAAACATTATTTGCGCTTCCAATCTATGAAGACTTTCGTTACCCCATTAAATTTGTCATTTTTTACCCCCCCCCCTAAAAAAAAAAACAATTTTTAAAGGTCGCTAAAAGTTGGATTGGATGTACAAAAAATACTTTTTAAAAAACACCCTTTGTTTTTCTCTCGGTGAGTAACTTTCAAAACCACCTTTTTTTTTCTATTTTCATCAAATATTCGACTTTTTCATGTAGTTAGATTGAAAGCACAAATGTTTTTATTCAAGTGATTGCCTTTCAAAATAATGGATGAGTTTTTTAAAAAAGAATTACCTTCCATAGAAAATAAACCTTTCTTTGTGGTGGTAAATAACTTTTGAAACCAGAAAAAAAATAAAACGTTTTTTTTTTTTCATATTTGACTTTTCGGGAGATTAAAAGCAGAAGAAAATACTTTATTTTAATAGAGAAAATGCTTTCAAAAACATGTGTGGCTTGTTTGAGTTTGTAAAACGGCTAAAATGTATTCGTTTACAGAGTGGTTAACCTGGGGGTGTGCGAAGTATCATTGATCCTAAAAATGTTATGATTCATGTTATTGTATGTTTGATGAAATAAAAATGTATTTTATTCTATTCTACAAAATAAATACTGCGAATAAGGGACAACAATTATTAGTTTGGGATTTAATATTTTCCAGTTTTTCCAATTTTACATTAATATGGTCGTACGTTATTTTTTTTTTATCGATCTCATCTCGAAAATGGATCTTGTAATTTTGGCATCCCCAAATGTTGAAGATTGTTAGAGGGCACTGGCAATTTTACAACAAAATACTGTTATACCCAGTGTTTAATGACAGTTAGTCTTGCTACCTGCTATCGGTTGAACGGGTATCATTTCCATCAAGATATATCTAGAATTAAAAAAATAATTGTTTAAGTAAATAATTTTTTCTCTGTGTGAAAAAAAAGGCACCAAAAGAATCGACTTGTGATCGAGCAAATAAACCCAAATCAAACGAAACGCGTCACTCGTTATGGTAACACCCACAACGCACAATCTGTCCACTAGATCGGCGTGCACAGGAGAATATATTCAAAGATCGGCTTATTAGTGAAGAAACCCCTCCAAAGGTGGTTATAAAAAAATGCTGACAAGTGGTGAAACCTCCCCGTCAGCCACTTGGAATGAAGTATGTCTTTTGCATACAACAAATTTACGTTGAGATGCAGAAGAGTATGAATGAGTCTTGCTCGTTTCGTTTCATTTCCTCAACCATTCCAACTTGCTGTGAAGAGTGCCATTATTAATTTTCTGGTGTTGGGAACCAGAAACGAACATAACGGGGTTAACACACAGATGCCAGGTCCCGTGGAGTCCTGGTACATCTCAGTTTTGAGGACACCATCACGGAAGTGTCTGGGGAAGGTTATTTTAGGAGCCCCACAAAGGGATGGGCGTATATATACTGGGACCTTTCCCGAACAAGAATTTTTGAGTCTTTTCAACTCTGAGTGATGACAAGCAGCCTCCTTCAACAAGCCTCACACCTGTCGTGTATTATCTCCAACTTTTACGACCCTTAATAACTTCGGAGTCTGTGGAAAATATGTTGGGTCTTCCACATCTATCCTGCCAGTTTATTCACACTTGAAATTATGAAGGCTCTTTAGTTCCTTTGCGACTTGGCCTTTTAATTTACGTTTCTCCATAAGCTCCAGCTCTACACGACAGATGTGTAACCTTTCTTTTTTTTTTTGTAGTCTCTCTTGAGGGGTTACTCATCAGACCTCCCCCCGAAGATCTTCTGTCTTCTGGATTTGGGGGTGCTGAGGGAGGTATAAGTGAATATGAGGGTAGGGTTAGGGGTTGGGGTTCTTTTAATAGAAGGAGCCCGCAGAGATTGTCTTATTTGCTGATAGTCCATTGGGGGTAGATGTAATGGAGGCGATAGCTTTTACGGGGTGCGCATTTTGAAGCCTCCATCCTCCCGTTGGCGATGATTTTTCAGTATTTCCTTCACATTTTTGAAAAGTTCTTTAACTGCATTAAACGTCTCTCTCGCCAAATTGTGGGGTCCCCCAGGGTGCCTACCGTTTGTGGTCCAAGTGTGGACTGAGATATCGCTGTTTGAACTTTCCTTTCACTTTTTCCTTTAGCCGGTTATCCTCCTTCCAACTTCTCCGCTGGTGCCACAACCTTTTGGGATGACGGAGAAGTCTGCACAAGACAGGGGGGCGAAGGTGAATCCTGGTTGTTGACCTGACCTTTCGGACCCAGGTAGTAGATGAATATGCTATACGATAGCTTCACTGGGAGAAAAGGACCTTTTTCAGGGGCTTTTTTTAACCTTGCAAGCTGCTGCGAGATGACCACCTTAGCCTATAATTATATCCAAACAGTTGGGAATGGAGCTGAAAGCTTTTCTATCGATCTTTAGATCTAACCTCTATTTGCTGCACATCCGATCTGAGGATATCGATACAATATCTCCATATTTCAGGAGATGTGCGCGGATGTGCTCGCCTTGGATGTAACAAAGTACCACCAATACTGCTACAGTTATCTGTCTACCGAGATACACCACCCAAGTGTATGTTCCTTCGTGTGGAGTTTCCTTTTTGTTAGCGCTAAGCACTCTTCTTTGGTGGGTAGCAGTACGTTCCACAAAGTAAAGGTATCACCATTGATAATTTGTTGAAGGTTCACCGCCAAGCCGGTTAGTGATATAATCACCGTGTTCTTGTTTGACCTGACAGTTTTGTTTAATATTCTGTCGATCAAAAAGACTAACACCATTTTCTTTTGGATGCTGTATTATTAGGGTATATCTACCACGATCCCAGCCATCTTGATTGGGGAAGCGTAATCATGGCAGTGTTTAACGAATTTCGTTGCATTGCTAATCATCACGGGAAGGGATTCCATTGGTTCGGAGAGTCCCTGCTCGTCGTTTTTGTGTCTTTTGGTCTTTGGGGTTGGGGATCTGTCTTTTTGTACTCCTTAGAAGGGGGACCCATTTGTATTTTTTGTCCCTTCACGATGTTTTTTTTTTCTTTTGGTTCCTCTAAAAAGAGGTACTTTTCTTATGGTTCCCTTAGTGGGGACTTTCCTTTTGACTGATGTAATGGGTGATTTTTTTCCTTTTGGCCATGTAGTGGAGTGGGCAGGACTTTTCTCTTTTCTTATTTAGTGGGGCACATTTTTTTCTTTTTGCCCTTGTTGCCGACAGGAATTTTCTTTCATTTTTTTTTCATTTTTTTTCGGTGGGGTTTAAAAGGGCTCTCGTGGTCTGACTCATATTGTTGACCATGAAGAGTGATGGTGGAGGAGGTGAGAGACAAACTCGGAATAAAAAGGCAGAAATCTACCTTGTAGGTAACGGACAAGTTACGGTGGCTGCTTTCAGGCCGGTCCCTTCGTAATTCTGGCTTCTTCAAAGAAAGGTTCCGAATTAGTTACTCGGTTCACTGCAAAACAGAATACCGGACCAAAAATATTTCCCTCTCCAAAACACATCGCATTCCAAATGTGCCAGTTAACTTACAAGTGCCACGGACTTATTTGTGGGAAATGAGCGTATTTTTTTCTTCAAAAAATGAGGAAAATGTGGCACAAGGTCAAAATACGGGAAGGGGATTAGGGCTGGTTTTCTCTGCCCTATCATTAACTTAGCTTGTCTAATTTGCTGATCCTATCTTACTTCAACATTCCTTTCATCAAAACAATGCATTTTTCTGAATATCTCTTCTACATTTACCAAAATACTACAGTTTCTTTGTGAAAATCCCATTTTAATACCATATTCACAATCTTCTGTGAGGGAAGGATACAACAAATGATAATTATGTACGATTAAAACCAACAAAACCCCTAATAACTGATATAGATTTACAAAATTTGTCAGTATGTGCCCCCCCCCCCAAAAAAAAAAATTTAATACGGCAGAGCAGAAAGTTAACCAGGCCAAAGGGAATGCAGGCAAGAAAAAATGTTAGAAAATTTCCAATCCTCCGGAGAACTTCACCTTCTGTCATCTATGGGGACGGGAGGAGTATACAGAACAAAGGAGGAAGACCGATGCTCATTTTCCCCCAAGCTATGTTTAACTGTTTTCAACTCAAGAAGGACGAGTCTATGCTACCGTAACTTGAACTGAACTGACAAGTTTCTTCCGTACCATAGGTTTCCTGTGACCTCAAAGAAGTCTGGACAAGACACGCTCTAACCGTAGTTGGTCGGTAGACAGGAGTGGAAGTACTGAGAGCCGATAAAGGATAAGGGGGTAGATGCACGAAGAGCACATCTGGGCCCTACCCCAAGAGGAGAGTTTCCTTTGAGTCCACAGATCAAGTGCATTCTCTACCTGGTCCAGTACCTCAGACCTATTTTTCCCCAGTTGGAGGTCGGGACCGGAGTATAGGTCGAGTATCTTGCCTGGCCCGTCCGTCCGACAGACCAGGGAGAGGGCAACTCCTCCACGGGTCCAGCAACAAGCCCTCGCACTTGTCACACTTTATAATGGCCCAGTCACCATCTCATACCTTCGGATTTCTCTGTTGACTTTCCAAATCCCGTCTATGCTTGTTACAAACAAGGTTACATGGTCAACATAGGCGGTGTACTTGAATGAGTTGTGACAACCGAATGACGTTATTCTGTGTAGGCCTGGACTAGCCTTAGGCTTGTACAGGAATGGTTCTAGCGCAAGAATGTACTGCAGCAGCAAAAGTGGACAACCTTCATGAACTGATCTGGACAACTGGAAGGATTTCGACATAACTCCATTCACTTCTACCATCGGGCTGGGAGATGCATACAAGAGGCGAATCCTGGAGTGAAAGTCCTTGCCAAAGCTATTGAAGGCTTTGGGCTGATCTAATTTGAACAGTGCAGCTCCGTTGTCGACTTTCTTTATGATCGTGCAATATCTTGGATAGTCCTCCCCCTTCACAGAACAGGTCAGTTCAGACTAACTAGCACGGTTTGCAAGCGGTTTGACAAGACCCTGGGAAAAATCTTTTAACTTTGTATTTAACAGAGTTATGGACCTGAAATTATTTATCCTGTCTCCCCACCCTTTGTCTTTGCGTAGCAATTTAATAACCCACCCTGGTAAGGCAACAAGGAATATTCTCCTGCCAGTGGTTGTAGACCAATGACAGCAAATGGCCAAATATGGGCGACAGCCTCAAATATACTTCGTAGGGCAAATCATCAATTCCAGGAGTCTTTATTCCAACGTTCTTCAACATTTTCTGGATTTCATCCTCTGTTACGAGCTCCTCGCACCCAGCTGAATCAGTTGCCTCAAGGCGAAGAAAGTCAGCTGAAAGGAGTCGAACCGTGCAGAACTCAGACAAGGCTTTCTGGTGAAAGGCTCCGGGAAGTTTCCTCGAAATACTTTGTCCGTCCGGTGATGTGATACTGGCGATATGTAGGCTCGACGCACTCCGAATTTCTTCTGCTCGCAGTTTAGCAGTCATGTTCGTTGCCTCAGGAGACATTCTTTTTAATCTAACTTCAACTACCAGAGCTTGATCCTTTTTAAAGAGCAAAGAGGCGAGCTCTACCTTGGCTAAGTTTACTTCACTTACTCACCACACGGCAGATGTGTACCCCTTTCTTATGTTCAATTTATTCTTTTTATCATGGGCTGCTCCTAAGTCCCCCCCTCCCCATATGAGCTTCTTGGCCTTTTTTGGGAAGCAGTTTGAGATGGTATCTGAGGCAGGGACAGCAGTGGTAGTAAAGTTGGAGGAGGAAGTGTTGGAGAATTCCTTTGGTTTTGAGAGGGAGTTTGTTTTTGTTGAAGTGGTGTGTTGTTTTTGGTGAGGGGCAAACTGAGCTGACAGACTCCACCAGAGGCAGTTTTTTTTTTTTAAATTGTGTTTTAGGGGTTATGTTCTTAGAGGAGGGCTTTTCAGTATTTTGGGGGAGGGAGGAGTGGTAACCGTCTCTGATGGCTGTCTGGTCTTCAATTTCATCCAGAGGACCATCGCCTTTTCCTTTTTCTCCCAACGCGGACTTGCACATCCACCCTTAGTCCTAGTCCTGTCTGCAGTGTCTCTCCTTTTGGGACTGTCAGTGCCTCCCAGTTTGGGGCGACTAAGGCACCACTATTAGGGCCTCCCTCCCATATTTCTCCGTTGCCTGCCACTCTCTCTCCGACCTCTCTTTTGGTGTCACCTTATTTGATGACAGAGAGGACAGATTGAGCAAGGGGAGACCCTATTGTCTCATGGCAGTGAAACTGATTTTTCGGTCGCTGTAGTGGGTAAGTTATCGGAAAATTCTTTTGTGACAGTCTGAGTAGATGGGGAGGGGGGCTTCTGTCTAGACTGCCGGTTTCTTTTTACAAATAGCAACAGGGTGACCACTCATGCCACATATCCAGCTAAGTAGCCTCCTACCTTTAACAATAGAGGGCAGCTTCTTCTGGCCATCCACGTCCAAATAGTTAGGAACAGTGAGGAAAGCTTTCTTATCAATCATCAGATTAAAATGTCATTACGTGCACATAGCCTTGGAAACCACCGAGAAATGCTCCAAATGTTCTCCGTGGATAATCAGAAGGATGTCGTATGCAACTATCCTGGTCTTCCTGCAGGCCACGTAAACCACACGAAAGAAGCAGTCCTTTGTCTAGAGTTCCCTTTATATATATATACACTCACACATATATGCACACACATATACATACACACATGTGTGTATATATATATATATATACACACATATTCATACAGACATATATACACATACAAATATATGCACATACACATATGTATTCAAGAATTGGACATTTAGTTCCACAAAATCAATTATAAATTGCATTGTCTGTGTTACAAAAACATATTGTCGTGTAGAAAGAGATGAAAAAGACTGAGAATAAATGAGATGAGAATTTGGGTTGAAAGCAGTTATTCAGCCTTTGCCTTAATGGCGGGCTGTTTAGCACAATGGTAAGTGCATGGCTATGTTGAAGCGGCTACATTGAAGCAGCTACGTATTGGTGACAGGTTTGATTCCTAAAGCAGCCTCATTTTCTTTGTTTACTTTATTTACATTGTCTAAATTGAATTATATATTAACCGCGTTATGACGGGAAATCATTTCAGGTAAGTTTCAATATGATATAAGGCAATTTATAATACATACCTATATATATATATATACAGATATATATGTACATATATATATATATGTACACATATACATACACACATATATATATATATATATATATATACCAGTTGGTGTTTGAAATCTGTTATAATGGGTCATCTTGAGGAACTTTTCAATCTGATATTTAAATGGATATCCAAGCCATCAACATGTTCCACACCATTCCCAAATTGGTCCGTTCAAGATGCAGTATTTTCTATTATCATTTTTCTTGTTTTTCTTTTTTTCATAATAACTTGGACAGTCCATTCACCAACCTTCCCTAGGTGACTCTTTTTAGAGTGTAGAGTATTGCTGATGGCCATATTCTGCTTGGAGCCACAGACATGATTATAAAAAGAACTAGTCAAAAAAAAAAAAAAAAAAAAAAAAAAAACACTCTCCAATCCAAGAAATTCCACAGAGCTGAAACAACTAACAATGAATTAGTTCAAACAATGTTGACTACATTGCATGCTAACAAAACATATGGAACTATTTTTTTAGAGTTGATTCCAGAATAAGTTGAAAGAGAAATTTAAATAAATTTGGTAGATGTTTACATTTAATAATGTTCACACAAATACATTTTTGATGCCCTACATTGATCAGAGACAAAGCTATGATAATGATAATAATAATAATGGAAGCTAATTCTACAAGATTAATCTGAAGAATCATGGGAAGAGAAATCATCATAGACTGAACTTTCATAAAACATAACAAATGATTCCTTTATGAGTTAGCTTGTGTGAGCCTATTTTCTATTTTTACTGGTTACCTTTTGAAGTGGTTTTACAGTTTAAAAACTTGCAAGTCTGAAATAAATATCTCCCCACTAAATCAGTTTGTTCATGTTTATTGATTCAAAAAAAAATTTTCAAGGTGACCATTCTATAATATTTTGGCTTAAAATAGGCCTGTGTATGCAGTTAATAATTTGCATCTATTCCATACATGAAAGAAGTCTCTTCAATGATTAAACAATGATTAACTTTTAAGTTTTCTATTCTGAAATGAGACTTTTTGTTTTAGCAATTGTCGTTATTTTCAATGCATGTTATCATGTTTCTTCGAGTTGCTAACACTAGAGAATGATCTCTCCCATCACTTACAGAATGGTGTCTCTTCAGTGTAGTCTCTCAAGTGAACACCGAGTCTTTCCCACACCCTTAACACTGAAAAGGCTTCTCTCTCATGTGCTCTGGATCATAATTATTTTCAATATGCATTGTCATGTGTTTCTTTAAGTGGTATGTTGATTGGAAGGATCTGTTACATCTCTCACAAAATGGTATCTCTTTAGTGTGTGTCTTCATATGAGTTTTTAAATTACTCCTAAAAGAAAAGTCTTTACCACACACTTCACATTTAAAAGGCTTCTCTCCAGTGTGATCCATCACATGAACTTTAAGCCTAGACCTAAGAGAAAAGTCTTTACCACACACTTCACATTTATAAGGCTTTTCTCCAGTATGTTCTCTCATGTGATATTTAAGGCTATCCAATCGAGTGAAATCGTCTCCACACACTTCACATTTGAAAGGCTTCTCTCCAGAGTGTGTTTTAATGTGAATTTTAAGGGTAGAGCTTCTAGAGAAGTCTTTACCACACACTTCACATTTAAAAGGCTTGTCTCCAGTGTGTATTTTCACATGATGTGTAAGGGTACTCATTTGAGAGAAACCCCTTCCGCACACTTCACATTTAAAAGGCTTCTCTCTAGTGTGTGATCTCATATGTTTTTTAAGGTTACCCCTTTCAGCGAAACCCCTTCCACACACTTCACAGTGATAAGGCGTCACCCCAGTATGTGTTCTCAGGTGCTTTTCTAAGTGGGCTTTTAACGAAAATCCTTTGTCACAAATTTGACATACACAAGGCCTCTCTCCAGTGTGTGTTCTCATGTGTATCACTAAAGTGGAATTGTAAATGAATTCTTTCATACATACATTACACTTCAACATTTTTTTCTCAGTTTTCGAAACCGTTGAATTATGATCATCAATAATGCAGTCAGCATTTGTAGCATTGCTCATGTTGGTTGACTTCAGAGTAAATCTACAATGTATTTTTGTTTTAGTTGAGATACTTCCAACATATAGCGGACTTCTAAAATCCTGATCTGTCCTTTGATTAGGTGTCTTAAAACTCAGGTTCCCACTTCTCAATCAATTTCATGTCAGTTGAGACTCAAGCCAGGCATTCCAGTATCTCTGTTCTTGATAATCTGGAAATAAAGAAACAATTTTCTTATTAATTTATCAATATCATCAATTGAATCATTACATTATCAATATGATAGGTAATCTAAAAAATGTGATCACAATAATACATATTCAAAATATCTTTAACTGTTCTCACATCTGTAGGATAAAACCCTATTTCTTTTCATTGTTCAAATATATATTAATCCAAGAGAAAAAGAAAATGATTGATTCACACAAATGATAGTCTTATCCTGTCAGCTATTCCTAAGGAATAACAATCCTTCCTGCTTTTCAATGCAATTCTCTCGTAAAATCATTAGCAAGCCATTTACACATAATATCCCTATTAAGTCTGTAATGCTTGCACAGACAATCCATTTCTTTCTGATATTTAATGCATTTTCAAGGTAAAATGTTTAATCATTAATAATCATAAAATAATTAAAGTATAAGTTTTTCTCTCTAAATTCATATTTTTGGTGAAGGTTACAAATAATTTCCCACAGCTTAAAAATCAATAAAAAAGCAGTTTTGATATTTTTTTCTCAGAATTTCAAATTTTTTGCTTCCATTTGTTCCATAATTGACTCATAAAATTTGTAGTTGAATAGTCACTCTCCTAGTTGTAGTAGTCCGGATCAGAAAATGCCTTTTGCTCCATCAAGTTCAAGATCAAAGTGTAGTATCTATTCTCCCCAAATTACCAAAACGGTGACCAGAAAGATGCTCACAGGAGAGAAACCTACATGAAAATTCTCCACAGAAAACGCATGTAAAAAAAAGACTCAATGTATTTGAGTTTCTTTCTAACAGCCGGAAGTTTGAAAAATCTCTAATAAAAAAATATCAATGTTTTTCTATTTTCATGAAAAATAGCCATAAAATCAGCAAATAAAGCTAAAAAACTTTTCAAGAAAAGCAATATTTTACTTTATTTTTCAGTTTTCTAAATTTCTAAATAATGCTTTGATGTTGATTTCCCAAACGACTATTTCAAAAAGACAAACAGAATTTTTTTTGCCATTGACCTATCTTTATATATAAGAAAAATATCATTATTCAACAGCGATTATAAATGAAAAAAAATCACCAGATGAACTGACAGGTGGGTATAACAAAAAAAAAAAAGAAAATTTTTTTCACTGGAAAATTCCTAAAAAATTTCATCCTCCCAAAATGCAAATAAAGTAAACCCTTTTTTTAATTGACAAATAGTTTGGATGCTGGTCTGTTAATTGTGAATGTCCACTAAACTGAAAGTTACCTGAGAAAGGGTATTTTTTTTCCACTCTTTTTACTCCTTTCACAAAAATTTAGATGTTTTTTTAAAAATTATTCTTGCCACATTCTTGGATGTAAAACTATGGCAATTTGATGTCTTTTCTATGATGAAAGTTATAATGAAAGTAAATAATGAATTAGAAAATTGCTAATAAATATTTTTCTTATTATCATTGGTCTCTATGGCAACAGGAATATCCAATTTTTTTTTATTACTCCCCTCTCATTTCCTATTCAACTTGTGTCAATGAATTCCATTTGACCTGCTTGGTTATTAAAAATAGGTCAGTCAGGGACATGACAATTTAAACAAACACCCAAAGCTAACTTACACACACTTTGAAAGAGAATAAAACCCCTCGGCCCCAGGATTTTGAAATCCCCACACACAGAGGGGAATTCTTGCCTGGTTGGGAACCACTGCTCAATGGTATAATGGATTGAAAGTGCCTAAAAATGGAAGAGAGCAAGAACAGCAAGTTTCATAAAAACAAATCTTAAACAAAATTTTCAACCCTAACCCACAACATGTGGTACAGATTTGAAACAATCAAAAAAAAAAAAAAGGAATATTTAAAATCGATATAAGACTGACATTTATTCTGAAAATTTTTTTTTTCAAACAGTTAAACAAAATTTGTTGAATGGGAAACATTTTGCTATCAAATGAATATGTCTGCCATCAACAATGAGAGAATGGATACAAACCTTGTGATCTTTTAGAAATAGCCGACTAAGAGAGACAGCTACCTTTCATCTCTGGGTTTATGCAAAAAAATCTGTTGTCATGTGAACCCCGCCTCTTCCAATAGAAAGAAGGTGCACCTATCTAAATATACTCCTCAAGCCACCTTTGCTACCAAAGAAAAGATTGGCTTCCCAAAGGAATGGTGGCAGATATTGGAGTAAAGACTTTGAACCAGAACTCTACACTTCAATGTTTTTTCAAACTCTTTTGAATTTGTTTCCTGGCTAATAAACCTTACTATAAGTTATCATAGCAACATCCCTCTCCTTAGGTTATCTGACATTTGTATTATCTGAAAGGAAAAGGACAAGAATTCAAAGGTAAGGTACTTGTCTCTTCATGTTTATAGCCAAATCTTGTTTCAATTGGTAGTAGTAAGATTTCTTACTGCAGCCCCTCCCCAAATTTCTTTATCAGTTGGTATAAAATTACGATAAGTCAAGTTCTTGAGCCTAGGTAAAACCATAATTTTGAGAAATGTTTTCAATGTTGGCATTGATAACCCAACCAAGATAGTGGTGCTGTACAATCTTTCAATATCTTAACAGTCAATACATCCATGTACTTTTTAAATCTATAATACCCATGGGTTATTGCTAACTAGCTAGCTAACAATCTGCAAAGACTTTTGACAGTCCTACTCTTCATTTATTTTTCTCAGTTTTACAAGTAGGTAGGTAAAAGTACAGGGCCTAAACTTAATCAAATACCAGAAAATATCAAGATTTTCCCAAAATGTCTAAAAATACCAAGATTTTGCAAAAAAAAATTTATCTCATCTGAAAACCCATTAAAAAATATCCAAGGTGGTATCCAATATCTGAAAAAAATTTCTTATATTCAAATATGATAAAAATAATTTAGATATAAAATATCTAAGTTGTCGATGATGAATGCTAGTCTGTAGCGCACTAATACTAAATGTACCAGAAGAGCTCATCTGATCCTTCAAGCTTGAATTGAAGAACAAATATAAAATCCCAACTGAAGAGACCGACACCAAAACCAACGAAATCAATGACAAAATAACAGCCTCTCTAATAGAAGTTACCACCATATTTAAACCAAGGAGCACACAAACCATTAGCAATATCTCAGACGAAACCAGGAAACTCATTAAATAAGCACAGAAACCTGAAGCCAACAACAGCAACAAGGGAAAACTAGCAGAGCCTGAATTGAACAAAACAATTAAAAAGAAACTAAGAGAAGACAAAAGAAGGCACACAACAGCAATCACTAAAACAACTCTCAAAAAATGTTGGGACTTCAAAACTATCAACAAAACTCTCAGTATAGGACAGAAACAAATAAAAACAAAGAAAACAGAGACATAACAACAGACAGAGACAGGATTGTTGAGAGCGACCAAGAATTCTACCAAAAACTCTACTCTTCAAGACATGGACTACAAAACATCAAGCAGGATATGTGAAACACCAGCAATCAGTTCAAGAGCTTCCAAGAAGTTACACCATGGGAGGTAAAACAAGCTATCAAACAAACCAAAAAAAAAAAGCCCCTGGATCAGATAACATCACCATTGATCTACTCAAAAAAGCTGGTAAGATCGTCACTAAAAAACTAGCCATTCTATTCAACTTATGTCCAGAACAACGTAAAGTTCTGGAAGACTGGAACATGACGATCATAATGCTTTTACATGAAAAATGAAACCCAAAAGCCTACTCAACTGCATCTACAAACTTTTGATAAAAATCATCACTAACTGGATCACTAAAACACTAGATGAAAACCAACCACAGGAACAAGGTGGCTTTAGAAGAAACTACTCCACCATGAACCATCTTCATTCAATAAATCAGCTAAGAAGAAAAGCTCTGCAACATCTACAATGAGAGCAATCAGGCAAAGAAAAATTGTCAGTTACTAGCTACCATATACAAATAATTGTAATGTCTGTAATTGAAACAAAAATGATCGAAATTCTGTACCGATAAGTATGACCCTATTTTTTCTTATATCAAAATTTCATAATCTTCGCAGTTGCCAAAGTATTGATAATTTGATGACAATTTTCAAAAACAATAATGAAAAAAAATTCCAGATTATTGGGGTTGTTTTTTCACAAAAATTATATTGCACTATAATACCCCCCCTCCAAACATGATATGGTGGGGCGCATTTGTTTTGGGTTTTTTTTCGATTCAGGGCCTATTTCAAAATGACAGTCCGCACGATTGGATAATATTCTAACGGATTCAGTTTCTCTGCAATATTATCTTCATATGGATGTAATATGGTATGGATTGAGTTATTATAACATGAAAGTGGGGGCGAATAGACTTACAAAATACTATTCTGATTGGAAAATTCAAACAAAAATGAATAAATCCCTGAATCTTTTATTGAAATTGGCCCATTAGCATATTTTTGGGGGAATTTTTAAATGATGTAAATCGCCGTAAATCGGCCTGAAATTTGAACGAGCTATCTCTACTATTCGATTGAGTCATAGATGTGAACAAGTTTTCAAGCCCAGTTATCTCCCGTTTGACATTGACTATAGGGGGGAAAAATAGCTTAAAATTTTCTGCAATCTTTCTTGTATATTGATAAACACGAAGATTACAACGGCGCAAATGATAGATTTCAAGTTGCCCGTTTGATGACACCAGCTTTTTTTTTTTTAGAAGTCCCGTGAAAGTGAGTAGGCTGATGAAAAAATACAAATTGAGTAAGTGTTTGGTTTTTGAACAGACTATTACCATAAATTAATAAAAGTGAGTATAGATTACATATGCGATTGTTGACAAATCTGCTAAGTCTTTTCCGGAAGTATGGATTCATTTTTTAATAACAAACAACAAATTCAAGATGGCCGGTCGGTCGGCGACTATAAAACGCGTCGTCAACCCATATTTTTAAGACGTATAAAAGGAAATGAGATTGTTGTAAACTTTTTTCATGTAATCAAAGGTACAGGAAGAAACTAAAACAACAATATCTTACCATTAAGTATGCTTTCCAGAAGAAAGAAACTTTTTTTCCAGTGAATAATCAGCAAAAAGATGCAAATGTCTCGAAGTTGTCAACCGCTTGGTTGCCAAATGTGTTCTCACCTTTACATCTAAAATTTACTCAAAAAAACATCTAGAAAAATCTAGATTTTCTTCGGTACATTGGGTTTTTAAAAAACTTTTGAGTTACATCTCTATGAATTCTCTATGCTCATTTTTCTCCTTACATAATACGAATGAAATCAAATCCTCAAAAATAAATAACATTGTTTCTTCTTTGACTAGAAATAAGATTGTTTTTCGTTATTGAACAATCATTTGTTTGATTGTTTTGCATCGCTTCCTATAATGGAATCTTTTGTCATACAGAAAAAAACAAAAAAACCTCCTTACCCTATCTTGCCTGTAACTCTAAACAATAATGCAATAATCATAATCGTAAACCCTTGCCATCATCATCATCATCATCATCCTCATCATCATCATCATCATCACCACCACCACCACCACCACCACCACCGTCATCATCATCATCATCATCATCATCATCATCATCATCATCATCATCACCAATAATAATCTTTTAACATCTGTCGTTGGACATAGACCTTCCCCAGGATTCGCCACACTTCTCTATTATGGGTGTTGCGGAGCCAGTACTTTCTGAATTTGTTTAGCTCGTCTCTCTATTTAATATTCTGCCAGCCTCGGTTGCACATGAGGTCTCGGGGAATCCATGTTGTGAGTCGCAATTTCCATCGGTTGTCCGCCATTCTTACAACATGACCAGCCCACTGCCATTTGAGATTTTTAATGGATTCTGTCATGTCCCTGACTCTTGTATTTTCCCAGATGGACTGTGTTGTCTTGTGTTCTCTCCATGTGAGGCCCAGCATAATTCTTCCGTGTGCATGTTGCATGCTTCTCAATTTGCAGATCTATCTTTTGGTTAGGTTCCATGTTTCAGCTCCATAAGTAACTATTGGGAGGATGCATTGGTTATACACCCTTCTTTTTAGGCATCTTCTTATTTTTGAAGGTTTGATCTTGCTCTGCCAAAGGCTCAACATCCTCCTGTGATTCTTCGCTTTATCACTTCTTCTTTTGAGGGTCTCATGGAGATTCATTGTCCTAGGTAGATGTAGTGATCTACTTTTTCCAGTTCTGTGTCCTCGATTTTGATCTTTGTGTTTTAATCTCTGATGTGGTTGTTGCACATGATCTTCGTCTTGCTGAAGTTCATGTATAGGCTGACTTTCTTGCTCTCTTCATTTAGTTTATCTATCATTAGTTGGAGGTTGTGTAGGTTCTCTGTGAAAAGGGCAATGTCATCTGCAAATCTGAGGTTGCTCTGATACTCGCCGTCTATTCTAATTCCTTTACTTTCCCATTCTCGTCTTCTGAAGATCATCTCGAGGCAGGCTATGATGAGTTTAGGTGAGCTGGTATCACCTTGGCTTACTCCTTTCTGGAGCTGAAAGGGGTCCAAGTTTTTATGTAGCCTGATAAAGGAGCTGCTATGATTGTATATATATTTCAGCACTTCAACATATACTAGATCTATACCTTGTCAAGTGATGGCCTCCATGACCTTAGGGATTTCTACCGAGTTGAACGCCTTTTTGGAGTCAATAAAAGCTACAATGAGTGGTTGTTTATATTCAACTGCTTTTTTTTTTCAGCTGATTCATCGAATGCAGATGGTTCATAAAAAAAAAATTTATTCTATCAGTAGAAATTAAATATAAATGTTACATATTTAATCAAAAATTTCTTAAAAAAAAAAAAAAGATGACAAGAGCATTGCACACACATTCACATTTCATCCAGATTTTACTCAGCAGACTTTGTCTCATGTTTTTATTTTTCCAATTGTCAAACAGAGCATCTTAAATTAAAGAGGATACTTTTTTCAAGATAAATGAAGGGAGATAACTCATAATTTAGCCTCGAACGAATAACAACAAAAATATTGAACAATTGAAGTCAACAAAAAGACATTGGATTCTATCCTTATATTTGTATGTTAGTGATTTCCAGCGATCCAAACTTGAGCTTTGGTATCAGTACTTCTCTAGACCTCTCTCTAAATTGAAATTTTTTTTTTTTCAATTTTTGGAGATGAAGCTTTTTTATGGTCTCGTTTTGGCTTTTCCTCAGGATACTATTTTCCTCTATTTTAATTGTTTTTCAGTGGTATATACCAGTGATGTCACATATGAAATTTATTCTGAACATATCTATTATTCAATGGAATTTTTTTCACAGGATTACAAATTTTGGGTTGTCGTTGTTCAAACATTGACTGTTGTGGCAAGTTATTTATCAATTTAAAAAGTCAATAAAAACATGAAAAGAAGCAAAACTACACATCAAACGAATAACAAAAAATATGAAAAGTGCAATAAGGATTATTGTTCTGTGCGTATGTATCTGAGAAAGAGGAGATGATAGCTACTTGTTAAATGTGGCAAGAAAATGTAGTTGTAAACAAGGGATTTTGCTTCCAAGTGGTTCGTGTTGGCAGCGACATCACTGGAGTTATAGAAGGAGGAAAGATGAAACAATGTAAGAAGGATACATACAAGTATTTGGATGGACAAATAAAACATATGTTTAACATAGGAACGGTAATGAGAAATAACGAATGAAAACAAAAGACATGTAATGATATCATTAATACAATCAGTTGTGTAAAGAGGAGAAAAAAGATAGCAGAAGGTAGGAGCTTTGCTGTCATTGATAGTATAGGCGTTGGAGTCGAAGCGGAGGTGTCTGAACTGCATTTGAATCCATAAGGCTTGGAGCATACCAAGGAATGATTATGGAGACCAGTTTTAGCGTACGTGCCAAACTGCCAAGTTACGTGTATGACTTGAGGGCTATTCTCTGACTCTGGTAGGCACTCCATGAAAGACAAAACAAACACAGAGTTTCATCTATACGTATTTCCTGAAGTAAAGAGAATTAGGATAGATTGTTGTTACTATCAGATTGTAAAAGGCATTGCCATTTCATTCATGATATCGAGAGGTGTATACGAGTGTGGAGCACGTGGTGAGGACACGTTTGAGTAGCTGTGTAGCTGTGCGTATCTGAGATGCCTTCACATTGATGAAGTGAAACAGGCAAAATTTGCAAAGGGATAAGTCACGGTGGAAAAATGGTCAAGATCAGATCGGCTGAGTGATTGGCTAATTGATACCGATCTTAGAGAGGAGGAAAGAGAGAGAAAGAGTAGCTAGCAACAAGAGCCAGGGCCAAAAGCATAACCAGCTAAGAGTGCCAGCACCAATGAGCATTTGACCATGTGCATCCAGGGGTTTATAGGGCTCATCATAGGAAGTGACTTTTTCAATATTTAGCTAAAAGAAGGGTTTTGTATTTAATTCCTAAGTAAATAGGGGCCCTACACTGTAAAAAAAGTTAAAAATCAAAATATGAAATTTCAGAATCTATGCATTTTTGCCATCTACAGACAGCTTCAAGTGGTTGAAATGCTTGAAAAAGTTTTACTCAGTCAGGGAGAGGTCTGCTGAGTAAACTGGATGAGGTAATGTTTTGTGGCCTTGTTCGTTCAACTTCAGTAGGGTCAATTACTCAACGTGTGGTCTGGCTTTGTCAAGGAGAAGAGTTGGTCTTTTTCGATTGAACATAAACATTGCATTTCTTGCCGCATTTTGTCAATTTCTTGGCGAAATTTTTTTGCTCGGATGGTTTCTCCGGGATTCAAGAAGTTATAGTGTATGATTCCACTTCACCGAACCGTGATCAAAATCTTCTTTTGATTCAGGTTTGATTTGAGGAAGTATTTTCTCACTCCACCTCAGTCTAGCATGGGATGCTGTCGATTGTTGTATAAAATCCATTTCTGTCACGCCATATTGCAATCATGTAATGGATTGGTTTTTTGCCCCCCCAAAATGCAGAGCAGACTCTGTTACAGCAAATTATTTGATTATCATTCAGCCCATGCAGTATTCATTAGTCAAGTTTTTTTGCTTTTCCAATTTAGTACAAATGTCAAACAACTGCTGAATGGTCACTGTTTAGTTCCTCTGTGACCTTTCACAATATTTTGTGTTGACACGCCTCAGTTATGTCCCTCAATTGGATGTTGTCAACCACAGAGGGACATATTCAATCCTCCTCATCCTTGTTTAAAGATTTTTTATTATACATTTATTGACAGTCCCTGGCCAAATATTTGGTTGCTTTACAAGCAGTTTCCACTGCTTCATGTTGCATTTTGAATTCACATAACTAAAATTGCTCGATTTTATTTTTTTTTCTATCTTTGATCTGACAGCCTCAAACCAGACTTGATCTATTTCTATCATTTGATTTTTTGTTGAGTAAATTTATATAGATAAATATAATGAATGGTGTAATCCCCTATCTAATATCTAATTTAATTCTTTTTAATTTAGGTGTATTTAGCTGTAGACATTTTTGTCACTTCTGTCCTGTCACGCCTGATTTGGTCAATGGTTGATTTAGTTGGTGACAATGAATGAAATATTGCCGAGTTTAGTTTATTTGTTTTTCAAAATTGTAAACATTTATATTGCAATGTATTGGGACTATTTCATTTGCACCCAACTAATCTTATTCTAAAAGTTATAATATCAGAATTCTCCATAAAATGTCAGTATTATTTCTTGGATTACCTGCTAAAATAGGCTGACCTGAAGTGAGATGAAAACAAAGGACAATGTAACAACCTTAAATTCTCCAAACACCCCAAACTTTTTTTCAAAGAGTGGGTTAGAATGAAGGATAGAGAAAAAAAGAGAAAGTTGTGGTTTGAAAAAAAGTCATATCCCCATCGTATTTATACAGTGACATACAAGAACATAAAGAAGACAATCCTTCTTGTTGCAAAGTCTATACATCAGCAATTTTTACTAAATTCTTATTTCAAAGTCCTCATGAAAACTTCCTGGAGAGAAACCCAATTCTTGCCAAGAGTGCAGATCTGCATTTTCAAAGATTCCCATTTGAATACCTACTTGCAAACACCCACTGAAAAGACACAAGTTTTTTGTGAGGTATGCGGATTATTCTTTTTATAGAGTTAAATTTTGAAAAATCACATGTAAATTTACATATGAAAGAACCATTTTCTTGTCAAGTTTATGGATCAGTATTTTCTCAGAGTTCCCATTTGGAAGATCACATATGGATACACACAGGAGAGATACCATTTCCTTGTGAAGTATGTGGATCAGCATTTTTAGTGAGTTCCAATTTGAAAAACCCACAGGCGAATACATACAGGAGAGAAACCATTTTCTTGACATGTGTGTAGAACAGCATTTTCAGTGAGTTCCAGTTTGAAAAATCACAGACAAATACAAATGGGAGAGAAATCACTTTCTTCTCAAGTGTGTGGATTGGGATTTTCATATAGTTCCAATTTGAAAGAAACTCATAAAACAAGGAATAGAAATCACTTTCTTTTAAAGTTTTTGTGGATCAGTATGTATCAAATTTCACATTTAAAAGACCACTCACAAATACACATGGAAGAAAACATTGTAAAATGTGTGAGTCACCATTTTCCAAAAGCTCTAATTTTAAGTTCTACTTTTCAAGTTGTCTGAATGATATATTAATCGTGTAACGACAGGAAATCATGTCAGATAAGTTTCCATTTTATATAACCCAATTTATAATTCAAGAATTACCACATAAAATATTTCCCTAAACCCTTTACCAGATAGATGGCTATGCTGAAGAATAGCAGTAAAGACCAAATTTGTATAAGATATATTCGGAGAGAAATGATTATTATTGATCACTTCAACTCAATTACTTCCCTTGCTCTTCTTGCAAATTGCGATTTGAAAGGAATTTTATCTTATAAGGGTCTTATGTATAAGGCCACAAAATATATTTCTAAGACTGATAATCTTGATGTTTTTTAGGGTTTTAGAGATGAACCCACAGACCACACTGCAGATACAACAGACTTACCAAAACAGTCAAACTCTATAAACAAAACTGTTACTGAATCTTTCTCTGATCAAATTAAATATTTGATGGTTTCTGCACCAGAATTATACCATCATTCATTTGACCTTCTAGCTTGTTTCAAAGTAAGCTAATAATCTGATCTAAACAGGTTTCAAACTCCAGATGAAACAATAGAAAATGGGACTGGCAGAGATGGAGTAACTAAATATGAAAAGAAATGAAGCTATAGAATATCTAAGGCTGCTCTAGAAGATAGAATAACTGAAAACACTATCATCAACATGAGTTTATTTCTATTCTATAGAAAGTTCATTGTGAAAGATGAGAAATTACGAAGAAAGAAAAAGCCACCAACTAAAATGTTTAAGCTCCAAATACAACCAACAAAGAAGAGAAATCCCAAATAGAAGTAATACACGCTTATGATCCTGTTAGCATCTAAGCCATTTCATAAACTGGAATAGTTCACAAACCTGGAAAGTGATGATCTTGAAAAAGAGTTTGGTGTATTCATTAAAAGTAATGAATTTCCTTTCCTTGTTAAAAAAAACAAAAAAACAAGCAGAGGAAAACAATTGGAAAAATCAAACAAACAGAAAAAACAAAAAGATTACAACACAATAGAGGATATTCTGGTTGCAGAAAACCTCCAGGGTGCTGACTGTGAAGACCAATCTAATCACAACAAAAGCAATATGGATACTAGTGATCATTTTAATCATAACAACCAGTCTTTGCACAATGAGGAAAATAGAATAGACATCAAACCTATTAATAGATTCACTGAGGTGTATCAAGAATATAGTCATACGGCTCCAAAAGGTGAGGTTTTAGATGTCTTCAATGATGATCAAGGCATTATACAAGAGATACAAATACTCGGTGATAAACAAGATTTAATATTGAATCCACCTAAAGACTCATGGAAGCCTGTTCACCCTGATCTTATCATACAGGCACATGAAATGAAGAAAAAATATTACTGACAATAAAGGTGATTTACCAGATGGAAGTGATTGTTTATTTCCTCCAGAAAATTTGGATACTACACAAAACTGTCTTTAGACACTGTGCTGGAAGGTGAGCAACAATCAATTAAATGACAACAAAAGAAAAAGTCTTTTCCTCCATTAAAATCTGTGTTACTTAGTTTTTGTGGTACTGGCAAAAGTGAAACAAATAAAACTATGGTCCAGCAATATAGTAAAGTGATGAATAAATCTGGTTCACCAGATGATGAACAAGGAAAAATAGTGATATGTGCTCCTACTGCTGGAATCTTGACAAAAATAAATAAAAGGTGGAGTCAAGCAAAATCAAGTGAAAATGATAAAATCTATAATGATTAACGACTAGCTTTTGGTTTAATGAGATTGATTCTTAGTGGAGATTTTGGACAGCTTTTATGTCTGAAGTTTCATGATGAAACACTCTCACCAGTAGACCATTTATTTCTTCAGGCCAGAGACTATGACCATCTTCTTCTGCAGGAAAAAGATTCAGACAACAAAGGAACTCGATTAGTAATGACTAATAAACAAGCTGGAACATGGAATGCAAAGGTGCTATTATCTACAACAATGGCCGGAGCAGACAATTTTTCGGTCATGAAATCAACAGTACATATCACAACTGGCAGTTAACAAGTGATATCTTGGTTGAAGCAGGGCTAATTAATTGAGCCCAAGGATGTTGTGTTTGGATCAAACTAAAATCTAATTGATTCTAATAAATTTTAATGATTACAAAGGACCACAAATATTCTCTGACTCAGACAAGAGGAACTGAGTCCTTTATATTCATTGACTAAACAACATAAATGCCATCAATCACGTACAACAACCCAGATTCCTATACAACCTAGTTCAGCCATGACTGGCAATATAGTTCAGGGGCTGAGCTTATATAATGGAGTGGTTGGGGAATATCCATTGATAGTCAGAAGACGTATAAAGTATCCAGTAGATATGTGGAATTCTAATAACTGCATGCTAAGGAGAGCTCCTGATATAGACTAAGTAACAATTATCAATCTACCAGATTAAATGAGACACGAGAAACCTTCCTCACAGTCAAGATTCTGCCTAAAATGGGCTCTTCCTGAACATTATTGAATGCTATACTCAAACTATTAACAGGTCAATGAGGACTGAACTCAGTCGATAGACATGTAAAAAAAAAATGCAACTCAGCCAATGATAATTTTCAAATCAACTATAATGGAATATCAGCAGAATCTGCAGTTGAAATTACAGCAAAAAGCTCCATGACATCAGAAGTCTTCATTAAATGGTTACAACACTTCAGCAAACATAGAATTAAGGATAAAGTCCAATTGATCATTTATGATGCTATGTGTCTGATTACACTACGTGTAGATGAAACAGAAAAATTAGACATAGTGATTTATATTTCTTCAAGCAATACAACACATGAATTGCAACCTATTGATAAGTCCTGTTTCTCAAGTTTTGTGCATGCTTGGGATAAAGCTGTCATGATGTACTGGAAAAAAACAACCCTACAAGAAGTGTGAAGGAATATTCTGATTCAAGTATGGACTAAAGCAATGACGATTAGCAACATTCTATCCAAATTTCATGCTACTGGTATTTATCTATTCAACAAGAGATATTCTACCTGGTTGTGTATATACTCTGAGCAATGTAACCAAAATTGATCTAAAAGCCGGACCCAGCGGAAGGAATGTAATTCACATCATGCCATCTCCAAGAGTGGGTGCATCTAAGGTTACAAACTGGAAGAAAGTTGGAGTGTTGACTATGGATCTGCTGAGAGCAGCGTCTGGAGAGAAATTTGTTCAGATAAAGTCGGATATAGTGCCATTGTTCAAGAGAGGGAAGTTAATACCAAAGATATCAAGCAATGTGATGGACAAACAGTTGGAATTTTTGAATAATAGGTTGAAGTATTATTGCTTTAAATATCTTATAAAGGTTATTGTGTAATTTATACATTAAAATCATATCTTAATAAGAAAAAGTTCACAGCAATTTTGTTTTTATAATGTGATTTTGGGCTAAACCATATCGCCTGATATTGTACCTTATTAAGGACACTCAAGTGAAAAATATTGGTGGTCGATAGTATAGGTATACTGTCCCATATTTAAGTAACTCATATTGTGTAATGAACAGCAGAAATAGATTCTGAAATACACAAATAAGCAGTCAAAACTAATTTCCAAGCACAAATTCTTTCATAAAATATTCAACATCAATATAGTATTTTGTCTTGCACACTCAGTTGCGATATTCGATGGAAAAAAATAAGTGTGTAAATAGCTGGCCCGTATTAGAAGACACCTGATCCACATAACCTGTCATGTTTTTCTAGACATAAAATGAACCTTTTTCTTTTTAAATCTGGAATGAAAGGCCTAATAGGAAAATGTTTTTCCTTCGTTCATATGATTACCTAATGAAATCGGCTGTTGTTTTGAAACTTCTAATTACATAGTCTTTACAATGAGCAATTGTTCTTCGGTGATCCATATTTGGGTCAAAGGCAGTGTAGGAATTAGCAATACTAAGCCGTAGTTCCGTACGAGGGACAAAAAATTATTTAACATGGTGATTATGGTGGGCTGCACCACACACCATAAAATCTAGTCCCTTTCAAACATGAACCAGTTAAATTAATAGAGATTTAAGATCCATTAAGAGGATTTTAATTCCACTGAATAATAATGAAAACGAAGACAAAAAATGTCTTTTTTTTATTATTTACTTCCCTTGATTTCGCTCTCTAGAAAACACTTTGCAGCGATCGTTAACAACGGTTATTTTAAGATTCGATTCAACCAGAAAACATTTTGTTCCTTTGAAATTTTATAGTTTTCCTTTTTTCTTTAATGTTCCATTTCCTTATGGAAGAAAAATCAGACGGAAGAAGACAGAATGAAGTAAGTATAATGTTCTCTTATTTTGTGTATTTATCAATAACGATTAATCTAGATACTAGATGTAAATATAGATAATTGTATATAAAACCTAGTTGTTTCTGGATAATTAATGTCGTAAGGAAGAGAAATCAAACGAAAGAAGGCAGAAAGTAGAAAGTATAACGTTCTTTTATTTTCTATGTTTGTAAATAATGATCAATCTAGATACTAGATACGAATCTAGATAATTCTAAAGAAAACCTAGATGATTCTGGATAATTAATGCCCCAAGAAAGAGAAACCAGACTGAAGAAGACAGAAAGAAGTGAGTATAACGTTTCCTTATTTTCTCTGTTTATAAAAAGCGATCAGTCTAAATCCTGAATTTAAATATAGATAATTCTGGATAATTAATTCCCTTAAGAAGAGAAATCAGTTGGAAGAAGTAAATGTAACGTTTTATAATTTTCTTTGTTTATAAAAAACGATCAATCTAGATACTAGATATAAATCTAAATGATTCTGGATAATTAATGCCCGAAGGAAGAGAAATCAGAACAAAGAAGTAAGTATAACGTTCTTTTTCTTTACAAATAAAAATACGTTTTGACAGATTGTCATTTTTCTTACTCAATCAAGGTGAATTAATTACATATCTGCCCTTATCTTTTAATGAATTTAAAAATTGTTTTCAGCTAGGTGAATCGTCTATCTTCCGTCGAAAGGACCTATGCAATTTTTCTCTCCTCAATTCAACCCTATGGCGATATTTGCTACAGATGATCATTTGTGCGAATTCTAACTGCTTAAGAGGAATAGTTCATCATGATTTTTTGGTTAAATCTTGAATTAAATAAGATTCTACAAAATGCCGCTTGGCAAGGGAGATAATTCACGCAGACGCTGTAGCTGCTACGTCTCATGGACCAAATCTGAAGCGATTTTTATGGACGAAATGGCAAAAAAAATTGCTGGAAATTTTTGTAAATATAACAGTATAAATGAAAGCAAGAAAAAAAATGAACATTTTATCATTGTTTCTATTTCTATTATAATTCGGACCATCTTCATCTTGGTTGTTTTTCATACAACGTTTCGGCCGTTGCACTCTACGGCCTTCATCTGGTAGGTGTGGGGAAGTAACGAACCGAACCCTTTATTTATCTGATGGGGTTATATTGACTGCACTCCTCTCTTAGCATTAGTAGTATTGTTATGTTGTCTCACACAAGGATCGAACCTAGAATCATCAGATTACTTTACAGTAATTGATCAGGAAGAAAACTGGAAAATTCGAAAATTGAAAGTGTCGGCCCATATGCTAGGCAAGAAAAACTGCCTCAGTAATCCTAGCATTGAAATGGATACCATATGAGAACCTCTAATAATGAAAGACAGAAAGCAATAACATCAAAAACATCAAAACTGTCACCTGAGGTTTAAGGCTCCTAAAAATTAGCACCTGTTGATCAAATGTCTAATTTATTTTACTTCCCTTGCATAATGTAGCAAAAATGTATGTACCTACTAGCTGTAACCCTCAAACCTATCTACTTATCCTATTTCAAAGCCTACCTACTAACACTAACCTCAAGCCTACCTACCAATCCTATCAAAAATAAAATCGAAAATAATCATTTATTTTTCATCATTAGAGATCTGGCTACTTTTAGCCATTCAAAAAATTACCTATTCACAATAATAGCAGCCATAGCATCTCCATCAATTATCTCCCTTGCCAAATATTGGTATTTACTAAAATCTTACCTAATCCAATTATTGACCAATTTTATTTATTCTTGATCAAACATTTTTGTATAGTTGTATGATTAGCATTCAATGTTGTTTGCGATTCTCATATTTCTTGTATGCTTTCCCTCTGTAAAACTTGGCCTTTTGGATTTCGTTAATTATATTTTGGTCCTAAGAAGAAGAGAAAATTCATTTTTTTTTTTAGTTTTGGAGGTGGAAAATAATTCAGTTGGAAAAAAAGAATTGAAGAATCTGCTTCATCTTGAGAAAAAGAAGAAGATAAAAGTAGGCGTATTCAAATTCTAATTCATTCATTTCATAAAATAAATTGTTTTCTTTGATTACGCTTTCTATAAACTAATATTTTCTCTCATATTTTCAGATTTATTCCTTTTGTTCTTATTTGATTAAAATATGTATATATGAATGAATACATATAAGTAATTCCCCTTAATTGTGGTTTTGATCTTATTTGATTAAAATCAATCGTAGACATTTTGGCTTTGGACCACTTAGCCTGGACAGTTCAGCTCGGACAAATTGCTGAAGGAAAAATCTTTTTTCTAACATTTTGTTGCTACACATATTCGTGCTGAACTGTCCAGGTCACTGGTCCAAAGCTTGAAAGTATGCCTACTGTTTTAAATGTATACATGAATAATTTCTATGCTGAAAAAAACAAGTTTTTTTTAAGGTAAAGAAATTTAATCATGAGAAAGCTGGTGAACTGTTTATTGAAAACTGATGAAATTATTTTTAAAATTTAATTCATCTTTCATTTCCATTTTGCTAATGAATATTTTTTATTCACACTGCTAGATTTATTTTGAATTTTAAACTAAATTATAAAATCGTATGTAAGAGCATTCTTATAAAATTTGAATACTAGATTAAATATCTACCCAAAAATTGATGCAAAAAAAGTAATTGATATAAAAAGTTAAGATTGAATGAAATCAGTGTTTACTTCAATCTGTTTTTGAAAAGTGATTTTTGAAACTGCTAGAATTTTTTTTTTATAATCTCGAAATTATAGACATACATGTATGTTATTCTTTCTCTTACATCCAGCCCTATCTATGAAAATGTTACCAAAGTTCTTTCTGTTACTCTCCCCTCCTCTCTATAAATGATACCAAAGTTCTTTCTGTTACTCTCCCCTCCTCTCTATGAATGATACCAAAGTTCTCTCTGTTACTCTCCCCTCCTCTCTATGAATGACACTAAGTTCCACTCACTCTGCAAATAGGCAGTTTTTCAGCAGTAGCCAGCTAAAAAAGCGAGCAGAAAATCATATTTAGGGGGTTAATTTCCAGAAGTTAATTTGTTTTCCAGGGTCACGTTGGTACAATTGCACAATTCTAGGTGCAGTTGTCAAATGACAACTTCTTTGCACAGTTCCCTGTGGATAGGGGATACTGATATCACAGTTAATGAAGACACACACACTGGAAGCATATTCCAGTTCAGGCTGGAGCTATCAAATGATACTATATAACAACTGAGCACCACTGTGCATTCCTAGGACACTGGGGGGGATGGAAGGCAACAGGTCAGAGTTTTGTCATGTTGAGACACAGCAGCCAAAAATACCGAAGGATCAGGGAGCAGTTCCAATAGTTATTGGCCTCATGTTGGGATGTGGGATGTCATTTGCAACTCTACCGTAAAAGTAGTCCCCAAAGACATTGCCACCCACCCAATAAAGGCATATGAGGTTGGTGAGCAAAGCTATGCAACTCTGAAGAATGAGAGACCAGAGAAAGACCCACCAGCAAATGAATTCCTTGATCCAATGAAAGCCAACAAGCTAAAATATTCAGCAGTATGTATATGAAAAGATAGGTGAAATTTGGTGGGAGAGCAATCACCTTGAAAGATCATTGCTGGGACGCATCGTTGTGATAGCACAAAAGGGCTGTCAACCCATGGAAGATATCCTCTCTTGTCTCATTGGACTGATACTCTAGACCCAGTAGGATGAAAGACAAATAAAGTCTCTTCGGCCTCAACCTTGCCGAAAAATGTAGCAGTAGAAGTGCAAGATGTCCTCCTCAATCTTTTTAACTGTCCCCCAAAATGTTCCTGGATAAATAACCATCCAGTGTTTGTTTATAATATCCATAAAAATCTATATAATTGAGAATTTGCCGGAATCTAGTTCAGAAACCTACTATCATACACTTATTGACATAATCCTCGGAATATACCTTCAGTAACAATTAAGAAAATATTATGATATTGATAAAACACAAGAAATCTCTCCAAAAGAGTTTTTAACCTTATTTTTGTGAGTGATAATAACATTTTCTGCTAGGCTGATTGTAATCTGAAATCTATACAAAAAGTTATTAAGTATATTAATTTCCGATTAAGTTCCTTATAAATCCATGTGATTGTGTCCTAGGATTTGTATTAACTTTTCCAAGATGAACAGCAGACAAATATTTCTCTGAGAAAAAAATGATTCATTCTTAAAATTAGGCACATATTTTCTAACTCTAGATTTGTATACCTTTCCAAAAATCACTCTGAGCATTAATCCCCCCTCAGATGGTACTAACCAAGCCTACTATCTTACGGGCTATCTGTGTCTACCTGAGTGCAGGTCAGAGTTCTATACCTTGAAATGAATTATTTCACATTCTCTCGTTTTTGACTTGAAATGAATTGTTTTTTCTTACACAGCAACTATGGTTTAAGTCATTTAACATTGGAGACATATCAGATGTTAGGCTGATTCTACAGTGTGCTCTTAGCCAAATGGCCAAGTGCCACTTTTCAAATGAGACCACTGAATTATGATTGTGCCTAAAACAGAAATAAACAATTGGGTGTGTTATCTTTATTAATGACTTTATTCTTCCTTACTTCTTTGGGTTGAATAATTGTTGGTCATCTTTATGAAACAAATCTCTAAATTGATTAAGTTAGCACTGATAAAAGTTTCTTGTAGTCCAGGCAAACTATGGTTTGAAATGGAAAAAAATTATTATGTAATCATTTTTACTACAAGGCATTTCTATGAAAACTCTTGAGCTCAATGTAGAAGTCTTAAGAAATCTAGTTGTAAATCAATAGTTTTTCAATTTAGACTCTTTGTTCCTTTGTGTTCTGATCTGTATAGAAAATGGAGGAGGGGTATACACATTTTACAGCATATTCTCAATGTTTAGTGTCTACTAATGGAGACTCTACCCTGCACCTAGTCCCTAAAACCTTGCCTTATTGTATGCTTAGTCCCCAAAACCAATACCTAATGTATACCTGGACAATTTTACTGGCTAACAACATGAAACTGTCACTGCACAGACAACAGAAGTAGCCCTTAAGCTATAGTGATGCTAATTTTTCTGCAATGAAGATGCATTTTATTATAGATATTATCTTTAGTAGTTATGAATAAAAGAAATTGGCTGTGGCTTATAAGCCACCCTAAACCATACAGGATTGCAATTAAATAAAATTCTAAATTTGCAGTGCCACTAAACAAAATTTCAATGCTTCATTGGAACCAGTAATGTAAATGAGTTTTGAGAACTAGGTATGCAGTAAAGCAGGGTTTTGAGGTCTAGGTATAGGGTAAAGTTTTCATTTGCAGATGCTGAACATACAAAAAAACCTAGAAATTGAAGAGTAGGTATTTGCCATAACCCATGTAAGTCCTCCACCCACCATTTTCAACTCTGGAAGAATTGAGAAACCAAATTGAAAAACTAGTCCCAAATATTTTTAATCTTTTCAATGGTTCTTGTTCAAGAAAGTTACTTCTCCCTTTTATTCATTTTTACTTTGAAAAATGGTAAATTTTTGTCATTTTTTAATTAAAGCCATTTATGAGATCATATAAGAATCTAGAGGTTCTCGGGAGATCCAGATTGTGACATTTGACATTACTTTATTCTGTGCCAGATATAGCTCACGAGTGAATGAGGTTTTGAGTGATGATAACTTGAAATGGTTTCCCCAAAATACCAATGAAATTTGGAGCCTACTTTGATATCTTTTTTCAAAAAAATTCGATTTTCTTGAGCTGAACTGATAACCTTTTCAAAATTTACATAAAAAGTTGACCCTGGAAACAAATTTTCAGTCAAGTAGAACATCCTGTTATGTAATGATGGCAAGTTGAAAATGAAAAAAAAAATTGCTGCCATCTCAACAAAGTAGTCAATCTTGACTGAATGACTAAAGACAAAAGAAGCAGACCAAAGTTGGAGCCAAATTGGAGAAGGTCAAGTGGGTCACTTTCCCCAAATAGGTTTAATAGACATCAAATGCCCCATATAAAAATAAGTGTTCATATAGATGACATGATGTATTGTTGAAAAGAGAATTTTGTCTGTTTTCCAACATTGTATCTTGTCAATTTGTATCTGTTGTGCCGATATTTGGAAGTTGGAGTAATCATTTTAGAAGAGTAAAATCTTGGCAACAAGGTTAAATCATATCTAAAAATCATCTAAATAAGGGAAAAATAATGACAGGTTTTCTTTGAACCTTAACGGTGATCACTATGGAATTCCAAATGGATGACTATAAATGCATATTTCTTCCAATTCAATAAGTCATTGTGCATGGATCCATCCAAGAATTAGTTCACTTCTTCCATAGTCCATTGCTCCCCAAAATAGTTGAAAAAATTCTCTCTGGATTTTTATGAAATTTTGTGGAATAATAAGTTGCATTCTAAGGTAGAAGTGATTAAATTCTGGGATGTATCCAGTGATATGTTCTTGATAGATATCCATGCATTTTTCTTCATACTTTTACTATCTGTTCACACAATATTTCAGAAGTTTCTCAATAATTTTCAATGAAATTTTGTGGAAGATTGGGCAATAAGCTACAGTTGGACAAATCCATCGAAATGACTTAGTCATATTTGGAAGAAATGTACATTCACAGTCGTCAATTTTGAATTGTAAAATGCCTGCCCTCAGAGTTTGTAGGAAGAATGGAAAATTGTTTTTTCTAATCTTGATGGTTTTTGGACATAATGTGTCCAAAACTGATTTACCAATAGGATTTACAGCCCAAAACATGAAGATAGATATTCCAGCATACACTGATATAGAAAAGCAGGTAATGGAAAAATCATACACTTTTTGATACATGCATGTTTGTTCTCAAGAGGTCTTCAAATCGAATCTTCCCAAATGGCTACTCTGTGTTCTAAGATAGTAGTCATTTTCCAATATGGCCTCCAATTCCTCCCCTTTTCCATTCGTTTTTGGCCAGTAAATAGTGGTTGTACTGATATAATTGGAAACAGAATTTTATCAGTTTTCTAATTATGCATCATGTCAATTTGTATCTGTTGATAAAAACGTTAAGGTAGGTATTTAAGCATACTGTACCTGTGGAAGAAGTATGTTTGGTGGAAAAAATTCACTGTAAACTTGGGAAAATTTGTATTGTAAATGATTTACAATGACAATGTCTCCTATTTTAAAAAATAATTCTTCTAATTCACAGATATCAATAGGAGGGAAGAAGAACAATTTTCAAATTTGAAAAGACACAAAACCCAAACTGCGGAGAAAGCATACTTTAGCAAAGTTTGTGGATTTGCATTTTGACACTGTTCATATTCAAATAGTGACATACAAGCACACATTGAAGAAAATCTTTTTTCTCTCAAAGATTTACACCAGCATTTTTACTGAATTCACATCTTGAAGTGAACATGGAAACACGCACTAGAGAGAAACCCTACTCTTGTCAAGTGTGCAGATCAACATTTTCAATGAGCTGCCATTTGAAAGATCACATTCGAATACACACAGGAGAGAAACCATTTTCCTGTCAACTGTGTGGATCCGCATTCTCTAAAAGTTACACTTTGAAAACCCACATGCGAATACATACTGGAGAAAAACCATATTCCTGTCAAGTGTGCGGATCAGCATTTTCACAAAATTCCAATTTGAAGATTCACATGCAAACACACACAGGGGAGAAACCATTTTCTTGTGATGTGTGTGGATCAGCATTTACAGTAAGTTCTCATTTGAAAAGACACATGCGAATACACACTGGAGAGAAACCATTTTCTTGTGAAGTGTGTGGATCAGCATTTTCAGATAGTTCCAGTTTAAAAACCCACATGCGAATACACACAGGAGAAAAACCATTTTCTTGTCGAGTGTGTGGATCAGCATTTCCACAAAGTTCAAGTTTAAAAACCCACATGCGTATACACACCGGAGATAAACCATTTTCTTGTCAAGTGTGTGGAGCAGCATTTTCAGATAATTCAGGTTTGAATAACCACATTCGGATACACACTGGAGAGAATCAATTTTCTTGTCAAGTGTGTGGGTCAAGATTTTCCAAGAATTCCAGTTTAAAAACCCACATGCAAATTCATACTGGAGAGAAACCATTTCTTTGTCAAGTGTGTGGATCTGCATTCCCAAACAGTTACAATTTGAAAACTCACATGCGTATACACACCGGAGAGAAACCATTCTCTTGTCAAATGTGTGGATCAGCATTTTCTGATAGTTCAAATCTGAAAAGACACATGCGAATACACACTGGAGAGAATCTTTATTCTTGTGAGGTGTGCGGATCAGCATTTTCCCAGAGTTCAAATTTGAAAAACCACATGCGAATTCACACTGGAGAGAAACCATTTTCTTGTCAAATGTGTGGATCAGCATTTTCACAGAGCTTAAGCTTAAAAATCCACATGCAAGCTCACACTGGAGAGAAACCATTTCCTTGTGAAATATGTGGATCAGCATTTTCACAGAGTTCCTGTTTGAAATCCCACATGCGAATACACACTGGTGAGAAACCATTCTCATGTCAAGTGTGTGAGTCAGCTTTTTCACACAGTTCTAGTTTGAAAACCCACATGCGAATACACACTGGAGAGAAACCATTTTCTTGTCAAGTGTGTGGATCGGCATTTACACAGAGTTCCAATTTGAAAAAACACATGCAAATACATACTAGAGAAAAACTTCCTTGCTGATTTTTTTTCTGTGTCGTTCGCAAAAATCAATAAGGTTCTTTGGTAAAATATATAGGCAGAGCAGAAAAGCCCATTGAATTTTATAGTCCCCTGATTGCATTGATGTGTATTCCCCGCTATTGGCAGGAATTAAAATGGTACAATGTGTTAAGAATTGTCAGAATTGTTTTCTTTATTATTAGCACTTGATGAAGTACAATTATTATTTACTAAACTCCTTTTTATTGATTAAAATCAATTCATTCAACCTATGTTCTGGTAGTTTCAACTCTCAATTTCATTAAAAAAGTTATTTGAAACTTATCATGAAAGGAAATAATTTTCAATCAAAGTTACTTGCTTTGAACTTAAGATAGATTTTATTATATCCTCCTTAAAAAAGAGCTACACTAATTTTCAGTGGTTTCAAGCTGTTCATTGATTTAGTATATATATATATGCATATATATTCATCAGAATCAATTCATTACATTTTTTTTTAATTGTTAAGGATAATTAATCATTTCCAGTCAGGATCTTAAAGGATCCTCTCCACTTGACACCTGGATTTCAAGCTCCTTCCTGTGTTTGTAATGTCTGGTAGTTATTTTAATTTCCCCTTTATAATTATCAGACAGAATCTCCTGATTCTCTCCAGATTTATCCAGACTAATTTTGAATGGATTTTTTGTCTATTTCTGTAACTGCATGTTCTAGCAGAGAGTTCTTTGTGTTTGCTGATTGGATAGAAAAGGTGTTTGGTCTTATTGCAGTCTTCGCAAATACAGGAAAGATTTTCATATTATGTCACCTTGACTTGATTGGTCTATCAATTCCTTCCACATACAAATTAGATCCACTGCTGATCTTTCATATAACCCTGATACTAGCTTGAATTTCTCTATCATGTCATCTCTGATATGGCTTCAATGCTTGTAGTTCTTCTGGGTATGTTTAATCCTTGATATTTAATAGTTGCTAAGTAGTCCTCCTTCAAACAGACTCCAGTTGATCTTCATGTTCCATCTTGAAAGGAAAATACACTCAATGTGCATTGTCAACATGTGTTCTGACTAAACTTGTACAGAGTTAGGAATGCCTTCGCATCTATGATCATCTAAGATTGGCAAACATGAAGTTTGCTTTTCTGACTTTTTTTCACTTATGTGACTATCCAAGCTGAGTTAATTGTCAATAATGACACCTAAGTCCTTTTCATGATCACATCTTGAGTTCTTAACCTAGTAAATTGTAATGTATGTTTATGGTATATTCCCTCTTACTCACATAGATATGTTTGCATTCATCTGGATGGAATCAGAGCAGCCACTTATCACTCTACTGGGTTAGTGTGTCTAGATCTCTCTGAAGGGTTCTATTTATTCACTCTCTCACCAGAGCAAAATGTGACACCAGGTCAGGGCTTTATATGAGGAAATAGAAGATACTCATCAAAAATAGCTCCAGCCAATGCAACTTTGGTTGCTAAGCAACCGCAATCATGAAAGCATCAGGATGAGCCTGACCCGTCCCTTTTAGTGCAATGGGACAACTTGGCTGTGTAATAATAGGAGAGCCCAAGGACAAATCCAAAGGCTCCCAATGTGCATAGCAATGCGCAGTCTCAGTATAACCTCATTGGCTAATGCATTGCACCAGCACACTCGGTCTTTGACACTCATCACAACACCATCTCCGGCCCATTCGGCAGGCAAGTCTCAGGTTATGCTGTGGAACAAATACTGCGCTTAAATCCATGCCATTGCCAAAAGGGCCAGAGGGGTTGTCGTATCAGTCTGGTCCTCCATAATTTCGAAAATCTTTGTGTTGTCTGCAAACAAGTAGACTTTGGACTATACATTGTCTGTTGAATCATTTATTCATAATACAAATAAAATCAGGCCAAGGACTTATGTTGTCCAGATTGTTTTATTATATACATATTTGGGTTCATTGCTTCCTTTTCTTCCATCATCAATATTAAAATCAATCAACTCAAATATGCCAAATTTTGACAAATCTTTAGAAAAAATGCAAGCAAAAAAAAATCAACTATTACATTACAATATAAAGTTGTATTCCAAATTGACTTGAATGGAGTTATAACTGAACACACTTAATGAAAGATGGAAGGAAAAAAGGATTTGTGTTTTGTCTAGTGAAAGTATTATGAATGACTGAACATGTCAAAAGAGGATTGCAAAGTTAGTGCTGGAGATTTTTTGCTCAGTAATCAAGTAGAATTATGTTGAAAGCAATCAAATCAAAACCTGACTTGAGAATAATCAACATTATAGAACATGTGAAATAGCCAACATACTTGAAATTTCTAAATAAAGTTTAGAAAATCATTTGTATCAGCTTGTGTAGATTATGTTAATCACTTCATTGTGTTGCATGCACATAGAATATCAAATGCGCCATATTTCTGTGTGAGATTTGCTACTTGAATAAAACAAAATTATTCATTGCCTTTTATAACTTAGGAAGTAAACATCCTCGATTAAGACTATGCTGTTTGGTTTAAACTATTAAATATGTTTAGAACTGAAATTAAAATAGTTTTGTTGGTAAATGGGATAGCCCACAATCTTTTCCTAAATATATTTCATGGAATTTTTTTTGATTAAAATATTCTAATTGTTTTTTTCTGTTTTTTCCTATCATATTACCTTTAAAGACCCTTGTTTGTAAATATTATCTGCAGATAAATTATTAGAAATACATAGCTTTAGTAGATAAATTCACCATACATTTTCTGTTATCAGTGGGGGTTCCCTTCTTTACTTCTTAGTATGCATAGATAATCTATTTTATGATATTGTTGGTGGAATCTGTCACAGCATTGCATGAAGAATATTTGGACCATTTTGATCTTGATGAATTATATTAAGCCTTATTCTGAGGGGCTTGTTATGGTTGGAAAAGCAATCAACATTTCATGGGTCATTTGCCTATTTCTTTGAATATAATTGTGTTAGGTATCAAGAAAATTTCATCACTACTTCTAGCGGGTTTTTTTTTTTTTTTTTTTTTTTCTGGTGGTGGGATCTTTTACCATTAGATTTCCATGCAGAAAGGATACCCCAAAAGATGAGTTTGGGGATGGTTCTGAGATGAAGTTATATATACATAGATCCCATCAATAAGTCCGTTGCCTAATCAAAAATTTTCACTCTACAGAGGCCATAAAAGAAATCTCTTCATTTTACTCTAAAATTTTATTGTATAGATTTCTTTTGCAGCCATTATAAAATGTTCAGTCTATATAATGGATACTCACCACTGGATTATGTGCATTGACAAGGATCGAGATTATATGGAAGAACTATTTGCTTTTTTTAATCATTGGACGGCAATTTTATTGATGTACATACTCATTTACACATGTATATATATATATATGTATATGGTCTAGAAATCTTCACAGCTTTAAAGACTAAATATCAAAAAACTTTTCAAGAATGTTTTTGTCTCACTTCAGTCATTTATTTCCCAATATCTATCATATATATGTAATATATATATATATATATATATATATATATATATAATGTGTATACATATGGTAATTGCAGCTTATCATCTCTCTTCATTGTTTAACCTAGCCTTTTTATTTGAAACATTTTGAAAGTATAAGAATTAATAAAACAGGTCTGGTTAATCACTCGATAGAAATTGTCATTTGACCAACATCTTTTGACAGCATGCCATGTTGTGGGTGATCAATGATTAACTTCTTTTGCCTTTTGTTCGATCACTAAAAAGTCTGAATTTTCACAAAACAGCATTTATACTGCTGGACACAAACAAAGGAGCCTATTTATTATAGATTTGTTTATGGTTTGAATTTGCGAGTGAAATTCTATTGGGGTGTTCAGAAAGCAAAAAAATTCTGCATATGAAATGTAGAAAAGGGGCTAATCTGCTAATGTATAGTAAGCTAAGAACTAGAGCTAATCTGCTAATATAGAGTAAGCTAAGAACTGGGGCTAATCTGCTAATGTATAGTAAGCTAAGAACTGGGGCTAATCTGCTAATGTATAGTAAGCTAAGAACTGGGGCTAATCTGCTAATGTATAGTAAGCTAAGAACTGGGGCTAATCTGCTAATATATAGTAAGCTAAGAACTGGGGCTAATCTGCTAATGTATAGTAAGCTAAGAACTGGGGCTAATCTGCTAATGTATAGTAAGCTAAGAACTGGGGCTAATCTGCTAATGTATAGTAAGCTAAGAACTAGAGCTAATCTGCTAATATACAGTAAGCTAAGAACTGGGGCTAATCTGCTAATGTATAGTAAGCTAAGAACTGGGGCTAATCTGCTAATGTATAGTAAGCTAAGAACTGGGGCTAATCTGCTAATGTATAGTAAGCTAAGAACTGGGGCTAATCTGCTAATATATAGTAAGCTAAGAACTGGGGCTAATCTGCTAATATATAGTAAGCTGAGAACTGGGGCTAATCTGCTAATGTATAGTAAGCTAAGAACTAGAGCTAATCTGCTAATATACAGTAAGCTAAGAACTGGGGCTAATCTGCTAATGTATAGTAAGCTAAGAACTGGGGCTAATCTGCTAATGTATAGTAAGCTAAGAACTGGGGCTAATCTGCTAATGTATAGTAAGCTAAGAACTGGGGCTAATCTGCTAATATATAGTAAGCTAAGAACTGGCGCTAATCTTCTAATGTATAGTAAGCTAAGAACTGGGGCTAATCTGCTAATGTATAGTAAGCTAAGAACTGGGGCTAATCTTCTAATGTATAGTAAGCTAAGAACTGGGGCTAATCTGCTAATGTATAGTAAGCTAAGAACTAGAGCTAATCTGCTAATATATAGTAAGCTAAGAACTGGGGCTAATCTGCTAATGTATAGTAAGCTAAGAACTGGGGCTAATCTGCTAATGTATAGTAAGCTAAGAACTGGGGCTAATCTGCTAATGTATAGTAAGCTAAGAACTGGGGCTAATCTGCTAATGTATAGTAAGCTAAGAACTGGGGCTAATCTGCTAATGTATAGTAAGCTAAGAACTGGGGCTAATCTGCTAATGTATAGTAAGCTAAGAACTGGGGCTAATCTGCTAATGTATAGTAAGCTAAGAACTGGGGCTAATCTGCTAATGTATAGTAAGCTAAGAACTGGGGCTAATCTGCTAATGTATAGTAAGCTAAGAACTGGGGCTAATCTGCTAATGTATAGTAAGCAAAGAACTGGGGCTAATCTGCTAATATACAGTAAGCTAAGAACTGGGGCTAATCTGCTAATGTATAGTAAGCTAAGAACTAGGGCTAATCTGCTAATATACCAAGCTTAGAACTGGGGCTAATCTGCTAATATACTAAGCTGTTTACTACTAGAAAGATTGTTCTTTTTCTTAGATAGAGGGTTAGGCATTTTGCTCCTTTTTCATCAAGACTGGGGGTTAAAAAATTGGAATACATTTTTTCCCTAATCCTCAAGCACTAGACTCTCACAAAAACATGAATTTGCTTGTAATAAAAAAATGCTCACAATTTGAAAATATTCTATACTATATACCAGTGGCATGTATGCAAGTCAAACACTGTTTGGCTATTGATTTGTTTCAGAAGTTTCCAATGCTGAATAATGGTAAAGAATTTTCAAACATTGAAAAACCTTAATAATTCAAATATTGTCAAGAGACATGGAACTTAGTAATAGTGTGGATTGACCCACTACTTTGTATAAAGAGATTATCTCCCTTGATTTCCACTCTCCATAAGTCGGCTGCTGCAGTTTCATTTTATATGTGATAGGTCATTGAGGCACATGATGTTTTCTCAAAAGTCTGTGATTGTGCCCACAAAAAAGTAATTAATCTAAATAAATTTACAAATAGTAAATAATCATCAGAAATTGTATCAATTAATTTGTTAGAGAGAACAAAGAAAAATTTTTTTTTCTGTGGTATAAAGGCCAAATTGTTATGGCTAGAGGGTTGTCAGATCATTTCTGATGAGGAACGTTTTGTGAAGTGTTCATGTTCAGTTGTGGTTCAATGTGGGAAGAATCACCAACTGCCAACAAGACATTGGGCATTTAAGACTTATTAATGTGTGAAGCATTTGCGGCACTGGCAAAATCCTTATACAAGCCATCAACTTCTATTCTTTTCAAGTATAAGTTAATCAAAGACATGCTCAGAGCATAAGGAAGGGTGTACAATTATAGGATGACAAGTTCAAACTTATTTAAGATTCAAAAACTAAAATGAAACCTTCTTAATTGTGGTATAGTTAGAGTTTGTGCAGTGAGGAGTTACCCAGGGGTCTGTCACCTCTTTCATCTCCCATGAAGAACACAACGCAATACACATCAAATATGCTCAAACTATTAAATGAAAATGACATATGAGGAAAAAGTAAAACCATGTGAAAAAAATAAGGGCACCATGTTTACTTCTGAGGTAGAAACATTATCTACAACATTATACTAAGTTTTTTTTCCATGCTTTTCTGTTATGAAAATCTTTGATGATAAACAGTACTGTGCAGAGCGGGGATAGGGAGTTGGGCTATTTGGCCCTGGCTACAATTATGAAGGGGCTTTTTCCAGACACCTTGCTCATATCATTTTGGATAGTTGACTCAAGGATATAAAGGAGTGTTAGATATATATATATATATATATATATATGAATTTTAAATTATAAGACAATTTTGCTTTCTCTGTCTAAAAATGATTCACTATCATTGCTTCTACAATTTTGTTACAATAGTCCCACTGGGTGTCTTACTCTCATGTGATCCACCTACCCAAGCCAATTCTTTGGACAGTGATCAAAGAGGTTAACACACAAATGGTTGACAATTTCAAACAAGACCAGTGTTGAAAAGAGGATGTAAATGATTTTTAGGGAAACAAAAAGGTTTTGCGTACAATGAAGGGTAAAGGTGTACCTTTTATAAACAAAATAGAAGATCGACAGGCATGAGCTGGCCAGGGGGAAGGTGCGTGATAAATGATAGGTACGCAAAATTTGGTTGAAAGCTTAGTCACTAATTATGATTTCACTTATATGAAGTGAATGTTCAACCCTTTAGCTATGTGTAATACATATGAACACAGATAGCCAGCCAGACCAACTTGGATATTGAAAAAACCTATGTGGACAATTTTGGTCAATGTTCTGGTTGATGGTTTCAAATGATTGAATGCAAAATATTGCTCGTATGAATTAATGGATCTAATTTAGTGAAAATCTATACAGCTCTGATAGTAAGTATCAATTACAATTATCTTATTCTAAAACTCTAAAAGAACTTTTTCAACTTTTTTTTTTTTTTTCAAATGAAAAAACTGATAGTTTCCCACATCCAGACCCATAGACAATTTTTGCTTCGAATGGAGACAGAACTATTATTCAAAAAATCAATAATCGGATTGTTTTCTAAATGAAAACAGAGTATGAAATCTTGTCGGCTCAAATGTCGCCCACTCCACTGTCTGTAGCCATTAAGAATGTCTGCTCAGTATCCATTAATCCATTACAATCCATTAGACACTAACATTCTTCCTGTGATTTTTTTTTTCAAAAACAAATATTTTTCTATTTTTGAAGGTGAGATCTATTCACCTTGTAATTGTAATAATGAATGGGACCCTTTCCTTCCATCCGTTGTACAGAAGTAAGGCTTCAAAGTATTTGGTCACTTCTTGTGAGACTTCTTTGATATTTTAATGATGATTTTTTTGAGTTTTCATTAAGGGTTTTCGTTAAGGGAAGACAGTGCTGTCCAACGGTTCATGTGTGTTTGCTAGGAAGTGTGTTGTCACTTGTAAGAATTTAGCACCCAATAGGTTATGGGCATGGGAATTTAGCATCCCTGGGGCTTTGGGCATTCCCTGGGCAGATTTTAGTAATACTTTGATTGGTGGAACCATGAAATTCTGTACAAAAATAATATGTCAACAATAACTATCGCCTGAAGTCATATGCCCATTTCAGTCATCTATATTTATCACAACCCAGCCAATACCTGACGTACTTCATGATGGCAGGAGCTTTGAATTAAAGTCAAGCGAGATTAAAGCTGACCTCTGAATTCTGTTAAAACCCCACTTGCCAGATTAAAGCATTTTTCACTATATTTCCATAAATAAATGAGCAATTTTATTACATAATCCAGTCAATTAATTATTAAATTAATTAATTGTCAATTCAGATTTCTGTAGGGTGAATTCTATTTTTGAAATTAAAAAAAAAAATTAACTTATCACCGTTGACATGCACATAAAAACCTCAAAAATGTCAGAATTTTAGTCAAATTATATAATTGCTTAGAAATCATTTGTGAATACATAAAATTATGTTTTTATGACTAATTTCAAGCTATATTCTTGCAATCATCATCAGATCTACAACTTCAAAGATGATACTCACATTTTGCTATGCATTTTGATAGAGTCGTGTTGAACAAGGTAGTAAGCAAAGAAAGATAATCAGTTACAGGCTACCATTTACAAATAATGGTAACGTCTGTAAGTAAAACAAAGATATTTAAAATTCTTTAGAAAAAAAAGAAAAGCCCATCAGAATTTGTAAAACTTTCTATTCATTGATAAGATCATTCTTTATTTCAGAATCTTTGCACTAACCAAAATATTAATAAATTGAGGACAAAATATTTGAAGGACCATCATGAAAAAATTTCTAGCTGATATATATATATATTACACAAAACGTAAATGAAAAAGCCACAAAAAATTTCGAAACGGAATTTTTTTTTGCGTTTGTTTTTACCGATTTAGAGTCGATTTAAAAGAAAAATAGTTTGCAGGATTGAATGAAATTCCCACAGATGTAGTTTCTCTAAGCATTATCTTCATATAAATGTAATATAGTTTTGTTGACTGCGATATATCATTGAGTTTTTATAAAATTAAACTGGGTGATGTGCTAGACTTGAAATAATCAATACGATTCTATTACAAAATACACTTCACATAGGAAATTCATTCAAGAATAATGTCTTTGAATTTTCATTGAAATCGGTCGATTAGCATATTCTTCGTAGAATTTTAAAATTTGTGCTAAAATCGGGCCCAGATTTCCCAATGCATTGTCTACCAGCATTTCGGGCCGCGAATGTTAACAAGTTTCAAAACTCGGTTAACTCCGGTTTCATATTGTCCACAGACAATGATTTTAGGAGATAATTTTCTGTAATCTTTTTATTATTAATAAACACAGGGATTAAATTGATTTCAAGTTACATAGGTTCTAATCTCTTTACCAAAAACCCGTGGGGACTGCCTGCCAGCGATCAGCGACTAACGGCGTTGTCGACCGACATTTTTTTTTTCTTTTTCACGACAAATACAAGAAAATGAGATTCTAGAATGCCTTTTTCACTTAATCCCAGAGATGGGAAGAAAATAAGCAATAATATTTTACCTTCAAGATGTCTGCTGTCTGGAAGGGAAAAAAACGAGAGAAAATGAATTCACAGGAACTATTGACAAATAGCGGTGTAGGAAATGGACGCGGTAACAAATATATACGTTCTTCTATTGAATACGAGGTTCCCGTTGTATTAAGTCTGACTGCTAATCACCTTCATTTTGTATTGAAATGGGTTACAATACTTCAGATCATTTATCATGATAAGAATAAATAATTGTATTATACAATGCACTTTGTCAAACCCCAATCCAAGTGTGAGGCTGGAGTTGATTTAAATTTTCTACCGTAACAAGAACAATCCTCAATTAATTAAGGGGGTAAACTCTTCACTTTTGTTTGTCTCTCCCATCACGTAGAAACCTGAACGATGAATAAAATTGATATTTCCCTACGTGATTTGAAATCACGTTCTAGTGATCGGTAGTCAGCTCTCTTGCCGCCTGAGCCTGATTGTCAAGTCTTAAATATTTAAAAAATTATGTTCTGATTTTTTATTTATTTGGGCAAAAGGCACCAGTCAAAAGGATAATAGTGGTTACGAATTCTTTTTATAGCGCCCCCTATACTTTTAGTGAGGAATTAAATACGGGACCCTTCCTTCAGCTAGATATCAAAATCGTCATTTCCGACAACTCCCCATAAAAATCTTGAACACACGTGGTCAATCGCACCTCTAGCTGGTTACGCCTTTTTGGCCCCTAAGCTTGTTACCGGCTACTCTTTCTCCCTCTTTCCTCCTCTCTGAGACTGGTATCATTTCGCCAGCCTCCCGGCCGATACGAACCATTTATCCACCGTGACCAATCTCTGTGCTAAATTTGCCTATTTCAGTTCACTGATGTTGAGGCATCTCATATACGCATAGCTACCCAACCGTGTCCACCACGTGCTCCAAACGCATATACACCTCTAACTCTTGTGAATGAAATGACAATGCTTCTTACTATCCGATTGTCACGATGATCTCTCCTAATTTTCCTTACTTCAGGAAACACGCATGGATTAAACTCCCGTGTTCTCTGTCTTTCACGGTCTGTCCGTCGAGTATCAGCGTCAACATAGCCCCCAAGTTTCACATGCAACTTGGCAGTTGGGCGTACACACTGAACCTGATCTCCATAACCATTCCTTGGTACGCTCCAAGCCTTATGGATTCAAAAGCAGTTCAGACACCACCGCTTCAACTCCGACAACTGTATGAGCAATGACTACAAAGCTTCCACTAATCGGTATCTCTTCTCTCCTCTCCACTCGATTGATCGTATTAATATCATCATTATATGCATTTCATTTTCATTCATTATTTGTCGGTGATGTTCCTGTATTAAATATACGTTTTATTTGTCCATCCAAAACTTATATGTGTTTTTTTTTTTTACTTTGTCACATCTCAACGTCTATGTTCATACTTGGTGTGCATTCTCTTCATATATTTCCCTTCCTTCATCAACTTTTCCACTGACGTCCATGTGGGCCTACAATTCCAGCAGGCGCCCATCTTCATTCTGAACTCTCTAGAACCATAATTTCAACAATTTAAATTGCATTTGTACTATTTAAATCATTTAGATTAGTTTTTTTGAAAAGGGATTCACATGAATAAACGTTTTACTGTTTGTTTTGCATCCTGGATTCGTACGAAATATCAAATTGTGTCTTTAATAGTAGACTTTATTTTGTAAATTTGAAGGAATAAAAGGTTTTAATTCCATTTTCTCTTTCACATCTTAGGAACATGTTGTTTGATAATAAAATTGAAAAATGTAATTCCTGGATCAAACCCAAATTTTATTCATTTCTTCCTTTCACCGTGAACCATCATTGTACAAAATTACATTGATATTCATTGAAAACTTTTGAAGATAAGAGCGAATAGAGAAAAGCTGGAAGAAAATCTCTTAATCAGAAACGAATCAGTGGATCCGTCCTAAAATTCAATTACTTCTTCGTCACAATGTGTCTAAAAATTTAATCTAAAATAATTGAGAACTTTTGGAGATATCGTGTAGACAAACAGGTTGCATATGCTAAATCGGTATTAAAAAGTAAATAAAGGGAAACAATCGTTTCTGGATAATTCCCCGTTGACACCTAACGACGAGTGGTTGAGAACGCTCGATATCCAAGTGGCTTTGAATGCTCTTTCTACTGTGAATGTCGACGTGCTCCGATGGCCTCTCAACCCCCGACCGTTGTCGAGAAAAGCATTATATCGAATACTAGCGAGATGGTCCATACAAGATGAATTAACCGAGGGGCTCAGTTTGACAAGGGGAGAGAGTCGCTTAATCTAGCCTTTGATGCCTGGGCTGAGGTGCCTCAATAATAGTGAGGCATCCCTCACCCGGATAGTTATTCTGGATGCGCTCTTGATCAGCAAACAGTTTTTCGCAACGGGACCGGTGGATTTGCCAGCGTGCATGGGGATATGAAGGAGTCTATCGAGCACGCCTTCTTTCCCTGCAGTGTTATACATCTGTTGTGCGAGCACCTGTTGGGCTAAATGGTTCGCATTCTCAGGGCACCTTTCTTCGCCCTTGATGACAGCGCTGCGTGTAGCAATGTGTCACCGCCGTTGGGGAAGAAAGCATATGATGTGCTTACTTAGTATTATGAGAGTTATGGTTTGGCCGACACACCGGAAGGGATTCCACGAAGGTGAGCATTTCACTCCTGTACAACTGGTCGTCAACTTTAAGTATCAGCTTAAGGTTAGGATCAGGTTCGAGAGGGAAAGGCTCCCTTCGTCGTAGTTCAACGAAAGATGGGTGAAAGTCGCGCAGCTGTGTAGCGTGAGAGGTGCTGAATTAGAGTTAAGTCTTGAAGTCATTCGTTGCGCAAAAAGAATTTCTGGTAATGGAAGAGACTTGTCAGCCCAGCCCGAGGTAGAATAGAATAGATTCGTCTTTTTTGAGTTGTTAACAGTTGATCTTAGCTTGGGGGAAAATGAGCATTGACCCGTCTTTTTTTTTTTTTAGCCCCCCTTTTTCGTTTCGCATACCCCTCCCCTCCCCATAGATGACAGAAGGTAAAATTCTCCGGAGGATGTGGGGATTTTCCAATTAATTTTTTTCCTGTCTGCATCTCGTTTTCGCCCGGCTAACTTACTGTTGCCATATCAGACTTTTGTTGGGGGGTCACATACTAACAAATTTCGTAAATATATATCATCCATTGGGGTTTTATTTGTTTTAATTGTAAATAAATATCATCTTTTATATACTCTCTCTTACGAAAGATTGTAAATATGGGATGAAACAGGATTTTTATAGAGAAACTCCTGTATTGGGGTAGATGTAAAATTAAAGAAATATTCTGAAAAATACGTTTTTTTTAGTAAAAAGAATATCGAAGTAAGATTGGGTCAGCAAATGAGACTAGGTAAGTTAATGATTGGACAGAGAAGACCAGCCCTATTCCCCTGACCGTATTTTGACCTTGTGTCACATTTTAACCCTTTATGTGAATAAGTACGAAGTGGCTTAGCAATCAACACAAGTATTCACTTGTTCGCTTTACAACCCTTCCAAATTCTGTGTGGAATCTATTGCGCTTCATGAACGAAGCTAACCCCATGAATGTTACATCCATGAATTTTGATGGCATTTTGTGGAAGGGTGTGCTACAAAATGAAAAACGAAGACGATTGAATTTGGTTGCTGGTCCAGGTATTTGTTTTTGGAGACATTTAAAGACTATATCTCCAAAAGTCTTACATGAATTCAAATGACATTTCGTGGAAGAGCAGGGCACAGTAAAAGAAAAACCACTACATTTGTAGGGGATGCAGGAATTTGTTTGTTTTTTTTCATTGAGAGATATTTTTGCTTTATGTTTTTTTGTTTTTTTTTTACTTCATTAATTTCTGTATTCGCTCCTCTCGGTCAACACGATATCCCTGAAGTGCTTAATAAAATTTATTTGAAGCGTACGACACGTGGTGAGGAAAATGTGACTGAGTTTTGGATTTGTTCTTGATTGGGAGATATTTTTACATTTATTTTTCTCATGTATTTCTGTATCCGCTCCTGACCGTCCCCACTATATCTCCAAAAGTTCTGAATGAATTTCAATGAAATCATAAGACAGGGTAAATCACATCATGAGTAAGAAGTAATCAGATTTGGGGATGATCCAGGGATTTTTTTTTAGTTGAGAGATATTTTTTCATTTCTTTTTCTTTTGTTCGTTTTTTTTTTTTCTTCAAACATTTCACTCAGGTTTGTCCACACAAAATCTACGAATATTCTTAATGAAATTCAAAGAAAAAGTGGGTTGCAGTATTTGAAAGAAGTGATTAAATTTTGGTGTGTATTCAAGAATTCGTTTTCGATTGGGAGATATCTTTTCCAATTTTTTTCTTCCTACATTCCTATATTCGTCCTTGTCTATCCATACGATATCTCTAAAGATTATCTATGAATGTAAATTTAATTTCGCGAAAAGGAGGGTCACGGGGTATGTAATTGTTATCTTCGCGTTCCTCGTGCATCTTTGTAACCGCTCGCTCTTCCCTTTCCTCACGATATCTCTAAAACTTCTCAATGAATTCCAATGAAATTGTGTATATGATACGGTTTGTATTAAGGAATATGCGATTAAATTTCAGGGTCGATCCAGATATTGGTTTTTGATTGAATAATATTTTTACGGTTCTTTTTTCCATACATTTTTCTAAATCAGACGAGTTTTCCAGAAATGCATGGTTTCAAACTTTTACAAAAAAATTCTCTCAGGATGCTTAAATTGAATGATTAGCCTTCTACTAATGTCATAAACTGCTGTTTAGATGATATTTGGTAAAATGAGTAACATTTTCATTTGATCTATAGTAATGAAATAATATTTTTGGTTATTTTTGTTCACACTGCCTTTTGAAAAGTTGGCTATAAAATGTCTACTTTTATTTAACTTTCGCAATAAAAATGGCTGGCAACGTATTGTTTGAAGAGGTGAGACATTATTGTTTAGAGTTTACTGGCGGGTAGGGCTATGAATTGTTTTTGTTTTTCTCATTACGAAAGGTTTAATTTTAGATAAGCAAAGCGGAACAATCAAACAGTTGTGGATTAAAACAATTGTGTTCTGAGAAAAATAATTCTATTTTCTGTCGAAAGAGAAAAATGTAAAGTTGGGCGGAAGTAGTCATATTGCTCAAGTTCAACAGGATTAGCCATTTTATAGTTGGCCGTTTTTGAAAAACAATGTGAGAAAAATGACAATATTTTTGAAAAATAAGAAATATTCCAATAGAGTGAATGCTAACGATTAAAATCACAATTTATTTATCGATATGTTATAATTTCCTAAATTCAATTTGAAAAAAAAATTTTCTCAGTAGATGTAATTTATTAGTTTTTGCTGCTATGTACCTTAATCGATTGATATTGCTTTTCATGGCAACTAAACTTTGGCTGAGGTTGGGTACTCCTCAGTACTGAAACATTGCGTCGAAGAGATTGTGTGGGAATGAGTTTAAGGTTCTAATTTGGATTGACGCTTGCTTCTACGTTCCAGTAGTTTAGTGGTAAGAACGGTTGCACGTTTAGCGAGCCATCCTCCAGTATGGAGAGTCGTTGTTAGTTCGATTCTCACCGGGAATTTTTTCTTTATTCTGATCCATGCTGTTAATTCAATCACTGATGACGAATATCCAGCTTGAGTATGGTTGCGATAAAAAGCAACAACAATAACGATGATGGTAAATAATAGCAAAAAATTAAAATTGATAATTTCCTAGTTGTTAACTGTACATCTGGAGAATCTAGATTTTTCTAGATGTTTTCTGAGTGGATTCTAGATGTAAAGATGAGAATAAATCTGGTAACTCAGCAGTTGACATCTTTGAGACATTCGCATGTATTTGTTGATCATTCACTGGGGAAAAAAAAGTGTTTTCCTCCCGGGAAGCTCGCTGGACGGTAAGATGTTATTGTTTTAGCTTCTTCTTGCCCCTCACATGATTTGATAAAGGCATTGAAGAATCTTAGTTTATTGTATTTGTCTTTTAAAAATTGTTGGTTGACGACGCTGTCATGTCAAGTCGTCGACCGGCCATCTTGAATTACAGGTTTATTATTAAAAGAATGATTTTCAGTCTTTTTTCTTTTCTTTCTGCTTTAAAAAAAGAACAAATTACCCTTAAAGGATCTTTGTATATTCTTAATGATCGCATCATTAATCTATTCTTACATGAATTATTTTTTAAGATCATCTTATCGTTATAGGTAGACTCACGAACTTCGCTGTCTTACCGGAAATAGACACCTTACTGTAAAAATGAAAATAAAACAACGTCAAAATCGTATGCAATTCGATTTTATCGTTGGAATCTTTGTGGCATTATGAAGGAGAACAATTGGGGGAAAAAACTTGTGTACAGTACACCTTATTATTTTGAAAACCAATTGTGCAAAATACTGAGGTGGTATGTAAACAAAGAAGGAAATTTGAAGAAAATTCCCAAATTTTCACGAGCTAAACTCATATATTTCAAAATCTTACAGAAAATAGAGTATTCATTCGTTTTTGATAGAAATTTCACTACTGTTAACACTTGGTCTAATCGACTCAAATGTAATGGTTTTCGAATTCAGACGTTTTAATGGCGATGTCTGTGCACATGCGCATAAGAGACTCGCATTCAGCGTTGCCAGTTCGATACAAAAAATTATTTTCAGATATTGGATATCAGTTTGCATATTTTTAAAATGTGGCTCAAATATTTTTTGCAAAATCTTGATATTTTCAGATATTTGTTAAAGTTCTAGCCATTTTTTTTTTTACTATTTCAAATCTATATCAAATGTAATGGGTTAATGTTGAAGCAGCTCTCGTAGATATTCTTTCAGTTTTAGGAGTTTTCAATCCATTGAACCCCAGATCAGTGGTTTTCAACCGGGAAGGAAATCCCTCCCAACAGGAAAATTTCATATCATTTCAAAGTGTAATGAGTATATGAGTACATTATCTGACAATATTGTCCAAGTGGACAATAAAGAAAATGTAGAATTTGAATCAAATTTATTATATTTTCATGTTTCATCTTTCTGGTTTGTCAAAGTAGTAATTAAACAACATTCAAAAGTTTGTTTTTTCAAGTATGTGACATTATTTACTTGAAAAAACAAACTTTTCGATACTGTTTCGTTTGAACACAGCATGAATGCCGCCAGTAGATCCCTAGTGACAAATTGGTGCCATGCAAACTATGGTTGCCTTAAGTTTGTGTCAAAACGATAGTTGTAGGAATAGAATGAGAGCTGGAAAGTACAAGTGAACTATTTAGCGATGTCAAAACAAAGTATGAATGGTTGCAAGATTGTTGTAAAATATGACAAGATCAATTGGAATTGCCATAGTGAATCAGTAAACTTTTGAAGGTTGCTACTTGGGGAAAGGTTTGATTTTGATTTGGTTCAATATAATCCTATGATTCTTTGTATTGACAGCTATCAGGAAGTTGTTACAAAATGAAGGGAGAATTAGTCATGTGAACTGAAGTGGCATGAACGGGATCATTTTCACATTGACGATACTTTTATTCCCTTCTAAAATCTTTAAAAATCGATTAATTCTATTTTTCATAACTGACGAATTTTGCAAAGCAAGGACAGGAAAATCTAATGGATATGAAAATTGAAGAAAAATTTACCATTTTTTAGGGATCACATTATTTCATTATTGCTGAATTATTTATCGAATTAATTCAAAGTTCATCACTTTTTTGCAATTTTTTTTTTTCAAAACTTTGCAGCGTGTATGTATAATACTTATTATCAAAAGTATGAAACTTTTATTGATGTTATAATGACAATTTATTGTGTGGTTGGAAAGAGGAAGGATTCTTAAAAAATATGCCCTAAACTTGGATACATGTATTTTTGAAAAAAACTAATACTTTTACTAATAAATTTGTAGTAAAATATTGAATGATGTTTTTTTTTGCTTTCCATGTAAGGCAAATTTTTTATTAATACAATCTAATCATCACAGCCCCAAAAATGATCAGTCTGATAACCAGCTAAAAGTGTTTTTTTCTATCTTTAATTGTGCGTGTGTGTGTGTGTTTCCTCCTGCTCACGTCTCATCTTCATGGCTACAACAACATATGACACTATTTGAAACTTTTTTCAAAAAAGTGCTTTTGGGGCTCCTATGGTGATTTGGACTTATTTTAGATCATTTTAGATTATATTATCCATAGATATCTCTCCCCAAGTTGGAAAAAATACTTTGTATAATGCTACTAGTGGACTGCCATCAAGCTAATGTGTGACTCAGGTGGACCATTGGAGGTCCACCAGTGTCTAGCTGGTTGGGAAATAACTACTTTGACAAAGTCAAAAGGTGAAACATATAAGTAAAATAAATTTGATTTATATACAACCATTTTCCATATTGTCCACTTGATAATTTCAAAGTCTATCTAATTAAATTGACTCATCCCTGACTTACCTATTTTTTATAATGGAAATGGTAGAATAGTGTACATTGTTAACAGATGAGCAGGAAATGAGAGGGGAGTAATAAAAAAAAATGGGATATTCCTGTTTCCATAGAGACCACTGTTGCTTCTTAGACAAAGAAACATGAAAGCTTAACTCTTGATGAAAAATGAGTTGTATTGCATTGCAAGCTTACGTTCACAGATTTTTAGTTGATTTTTTTCATGGTATATAGCTTTTTTCTTTCTTTTTTTTAATCCTCAGGTCCTGAGAAGAAATATGCTGAAAATTTTGGGGGGGATGGTGATGAAAAGGTTGAAAGTGATTGCCCTAGAACCTCCCTGAAATATTATAGTTTTTAGAAAAAAAAATTTTTTACGAGGGTCAGGGACAAGGTTTAGCCTACATGAATAATCTTTATTTTTTTTAGTTTTTTTTTAAATAAACGAATTTAGATATGAATTCAAAACCTGATATTTCTCAAAAATGAAAAATTTCTTGATTTCTATATTTTCACTTTGTTGGTCCTGTAAAATTTTTTATATTATTTTTCATAATTTGATAAAGACTTAATATGTAGTGTATTTTTTTTAATAATTTCCTTGAACATCTAAATATTTTCAGATATTTTTTGCTTCAATTTTAGATTGATAATTTTCTGGAACAACTTGATAATATTTGGATATAAACCATCAAAAAATTTTGCAATGCTGCTCGCTTTGTTTGGACCTTATGCTAAGCTCAAGTCGAACTACAATCCGATCAAATTATCACTGAGTGAATGGTAGTTTGAGCCTTGGTCAGTTTTCGCAAAATATTGCCAATTTGTAGTTTTAATCACAGATCAAGATGTTTAATACTCATGTCCCTTGGAAGCTGCTGGAAAGTCTGGCTTTGCGTGAGCGTGAAATATGAATAAAAAGACGAATATGTAATTTAATCGAATTTTACTTATTTCATTCAAAATGAAGATAACCTCCTTTCTTGAAGTTTTATGTCCAAAATTGAGGTGAAAGAAATTTTTTCCCATTTATTGTTGAATATTCAAAAGAAGAAAAAATTTTTCGCTAGTAATTTTTGATACTTTCAAATACTTTATTTACACTTTTCATGAAACCATTCTTTTTTTTTTTATTCAACTGATGAAAACATTTTTTCCCTCTATTTTTTCCCTATTCATCGAACAATATTTTACCTGTACTAACTACCCAATTAATTAATATCAAAAACACAGCAACAACTTATTTTAATTAAAAACTATTGGCAATTTTCTAATTCAATGCTTACTTTATTAAATTAAAATTCACATAGAAAAGGGTCAAAATACAATAATGTTTGAAAATTGAAAACCTGAACATAATGTTATTTTTCATGAAGAATGCTCGTATGATGAAAACCAACAAAAACTAGCCCAAAGTCCTAAATATGCACAGGAAAAAAGCCCATGCAAATAAAATAGAATTATATTTCATTTGAATATAACAAAACAAAACAATAACATCCAACAAAATTACTCACATACAATATTGTTCTGTCAAAAATATTTTGCATTTTTTTTTCAAAATTGTCCTTATTTATTTTTAAATTCCAATTAAACTACCAAGATATGAACTGTACATGTTCTGATACATTTTGGATTCTGCATTCATTTTAATATTCTGCACAAGGAAAATTCAAACCATTGTTCTCCTCATGTGACCTCATGCAAACTTGACCTCTTCCTACCCAAGGATGGCACTCTTACCTCAGGTGAACTAGCATGCTTTTTGAAGACTGTTTGCTTTCTAATGTATTTCCATTTACCTTCATTCATAGTGAAAAAGGTCTCAAATCAAATATGTCACTCTTGTAGTAATGATTCCATGCATAATTAGTCAGGCAGAAGTATATGATGATGTTGAGAAAGTATAGACTCTACTTAGTGATGGAGATTACTTCGACTTCTCTTTCTCTCTGGTAATGTAGTAGAAGGGATAATCAATGAAGTGATAATTAGAAAGTCAACTTATAACTAGGGAAAATTTATTAGTGTGAAGAAAATGTTACAATTTTCATTGGGTGGTTATTGTTAAATCATTGAAAGTAATTTAAATTGTTTAACATATGAGGTTGAATGTAAAAATTTGGCATCTTCTAACACCTTGACATCTTCATTTTCATTTTAAAGTTTTTAAAGTTCCTTTGAATTTATTGTTATTGAACTCTAGCATCCAGCAGTGTGGAATTTTCATGCAGGCTTCTTTCTGGACATTGTTTCTTCAACTTTGGGGGAACAGGGATTACACTTTGATCTGGAGCTAAATCGCACAGAAGGTGTATTCAATCAGGACCACCACAACTAGGAGGGTGGCTATTTAATTACAAAGATTATAAGTCTACTATGGAACATTTGAAATTCAGAAAAAAACATTTAAAAATCATATTTTTATTAATTCTTAAATGGAAGAAAATTATATGTACACTTCATAAAAAATAGGATTATAGAGAGAAAGATTTTCATTTTGATTAATTATGATTACTAATTATTGATGATTGAACCTTTCACAATGAAAATGCATTAAATATCAGAAAGAAATGTATTGTCAATGGTCAGGAATTAATGCAAGCATTATAGACTGAATAGGGCAATTATGCATGAATGACTTTCTAATGATTTTACAAGTGAAATGCATTGAAATGCAGGAAGGATTGTCATTCCTCAGGAATAGTTGACAGAATAAAACTATCATATATGTAAATCAACTATTTTCTTTCTCACTTGGATTAATATATCTTTGAACTATGGAAAGAAATAATTCTACCAGGTTTTTACTCAACAGATGAGAGAACAGTTAAAGATATTTTAAATATGTATTGTTGTGATCACATTTGCTAGATAATCTATCATATTGATATTGTAATGATTCAGTTGATGATATTGATGAATTAACAAGAAAATCTTATCTTTATTTCTAGATTATCAAGATTCAACTGACATGTAATTGATTGACAAGTGGAAACCGGAGGATTTAGGCATCTAAACAAGAGACATGAGAAGAATCAGATCAGAATTTTAAAAGTTGGTTGTATGTTGGAAACATCTTCTCTAAAGCAAAAAGACAGTAATACATTGTAGATTTACTCAAAAGTCAACCAACATGAACAAAGCTACGAATGCAGACAGCATCATTGAAGATTGTGGTTCAGCTGTTGCAAAAACTGAGAAAAAAGAGAGAAAAATGTTGAAGTGTAATGTATGTATGAAAGAATTCATTTACAATTCCACTTTAGTGATACATGTAAGAACACACACTGGAGAGAGGCCTTGTGTATGTCAAATTTGTGACAAAGGATTTTCGTTAAAAGCCCACTTAGAAAAACACCTGAGAACACATACTGGGGTGACTCCTTATCACTGTGAAGTGTGTGGAAGGGGTTTCGCTGAAAGGGGTAACCTTAAAAAACATATGAGATCACACACTAGAGAGAAGCCTTTTAAATGTGAAGAGTGTGGCACGAGTTTCTCTCAAATGAGTACCCTTGCGCATCACATGAAAACACACACTGGAGACAAGCCATTCAAATGTGAAGTGTGTGGTAAAGACTTTTCTAGAAGCTCTACCCTTAAAATTCACATTAAAACACACTCTGGAGAGAAGCCTTTTAAATGTGAAGTGTGTGGAGATGATTTCACTCGATTGGATAGCCTTAAATATCACATGAGAGAACATACTGGAGAAAAGCCTTATAAATGTGAAGTGTGTGGTAAAGATTTCTCTGTACGGTCAAGGCTTAAAGTTCATATGATGGAACACACTGGAGAGAAGCCTTTTAAATGTGAAGTGTGTGGTAAAGACTTTTCTTTTAGGAGTAACTTGAAAGCTCATATGAAGACACATACTAAAGAGATACCATTTTGTGAGAGATGCAACAGATCCTTCCAATCGATGTACCACTTGAAGAAACACATGACAATGCATATTGAAAATAATCACAATCAAGAGCACACTACAGAAAAACCTCTTCAAAGTTAAGAGTGTGGGAAAGACTTGAAACTCACTTGAGAGACTACACTGAAGAGATACCATTCTGTAAGTGATGGGGTGATCCTTCTCTAGCATGGGCTAAAAACATATGACAACAGGCATTGAAATAATTACGATCACTAAAACAAAAATCTCATTGTAAAATAGACACTTGAACGTGAAACACTGGTCAATCATTGGAGAGACTTCTTAATAGATGCAAATCAGCAACATTTTGCATGTAGGGACCTATTTGCAGCCAAAATATAATGAAATGGTTATTCTCAAAATTTCTTTTTGAATCATCTAATGAGAGCCAATTTAGTTGGGAAAATCTTTCAGACTTGCATATTTTAAAACTGAATAATCCCTCCAAAATGTAACCAGTAAAAATGAAATGGACACAAGTTTATTTATAAAGAAATCATCTGCACTGTTTTATAAAAGTTCAATCTACAATGATTTCTCTTCCCATGCTCCTTCAGGGTTATCAGTCTTGGAGAATTAACTGCCATTGATAATAATAATAATGATAATAATTATTATCATAGGTTTGTCTTCAACCAATGCTTGGGATCAAAATGTATTTGTTTGAACATTAATAAAAGTGATGGAATACAAAATTTGTTTGAATTTATTTTTTCAACTTATTCAGCTATCAACTCTTTGAAAAATAGTTCTGCATATTTTACTAGCATGCAATGTACTCAATGTTTGAATTATCTTCATATTTGTTAGAAACAAAACCCAATGTTTTGGCAATTTGCTTTTCAGCTGATTCTTCCGGTAAATTTTCATAATGCAGAGTGTTGTTTTAGGACTAGACCTGCTGATAATCTTGTTTGTAGGCTCCAAGCAGAACATGACCATCAGCAATACTCTACACCCTACAAAATATCACTTGGGAAAGGTTGGAGAAAGGACTGTCCAATATGAAAATATGAAATACAGAAAATCAAGGAATAGGATAAAAAGTACTGTATTTTGAACGGATCATTTTGGGAATTGCGTGTGAGAAACTTGCTTAAGATGTAGATGGCTTGAATATCCAATTTTAATATCTTATTGACAAGTTACACAAGACGACCCATTATACCAAAGTTTTCAACTAGGCTAAAACACTAACAATGTTGTCAACTCAAAAAAAAATTTTGCGCTAGTAGTCCTGTCAAAAAGAATAGAAAAAAGTAGCCTGAATGCCTAAACACTTCTGCACTAATTTGATGATTTTTCACAATGCCAAAATGAGAAACACACTGGTGCAAAAAGCAACACCCAAAACTAAGCACTGGTACCCATGGGAAATATAGATATATCTCACCCACATTCAAGGCACGGTACAAGACTAGTATTTATCTATTTATATACATATATATATATCAACAGAAGCAAATTCTATAAATCCATAGCTAGACAAAGGTGTTTCCCATCTCTTATGACAAGTGTAATTATGCTAATCTTTGCTATGTATTACACGCAAACCTTTCTACCATGCTTCTCCAGCGTGTGACTGGTCTTTTCCTACTGTGTTTACTGTCCCACAGACATCAATCCATTTTGCTCTGTGTTGTCTCTTCTTGCTATGCACCCATCTCCATTTTTGTTGTGTAATTGTACAATATCCTTCACCCTGTTCCTCTCATGATTCTATGTAAATCTTTTTCTATTTCCAAGAGATATTCCTAATATTGCTCTCTCCATCACCCTCTGAACTATTCTGAGTTTGTTTCCTAGTGGTTTTGTGAGTTTCCAGGTTTTGCACCCATACATCAGAGCTGGTATTATGCATTGATTGTAGACTTCACATTTTAAGCATATTGGCACTTTTCTTCCCAGTATGTCTCTATTTATATCAAATGCTTTCCAGCCAATTGTTATGTGCTGTCTCATTTAATTTCTATGGTCTCTGTCTGGCTTCATCAACCCAGCTAAATGTATTCTCTAACTTCTTCCATAGCTTTTTCTTCTGTTATTATGATCCTTTCAGGAGTTTATCATTGAACATTATGTCTACATCTTCTGCCCTATTTTTTGGCTTTTGTGACACTCCACCAGAAAGTAACTTTTCAATAACAAATACGTGTATGGCAGCCTGTCAGCAAGAGACAACAAATAGATAGAAGACGCAACACACACACACAAACATGCCACTAACATATATATACTTACATACATGCACGTATGTGGCATGCGACCGTGAGCGTGTGTGAAAAAGTAACATGCCTATGTATATATGGATGTGTTTGTCTCTTACATGGGAGCATAAATACATGTATCGGCAAAAGCAACGTGTGGATGTAGTATGTATGTTGGTTATGTGTATGTTTGTGGTGTGTATGTTTATGTTCATAAGTTTGTAATTTGCATCAATTTTTGATGAAATCGTTTGATAGTCATTCTACTGCAGCATTTATGAAGCAATGAAAAAGCAAAATTTCTCAAATTGAGGTAAAGAAAAAGACATTTTATTGTTCTGATATAATTTAACATTTAATTAGACTCAATTTGTGAAATAAAAAACTAAAAAAACTAGATTATTGTCTTTTTGATTAAAAAAGTGTTACATCAGAAATCTAACCTTGAATAGGGTCTGAAGTTCAAGTTCAGTATGATTCATTTCATTTGACAACCATTCAATTCCCATTAATATGTCTGGAGCAAAAATAATCATTGCGTCTGAAAATTGAGCTAAAAATAGCATCTGAAGTACAATATGATTCATTAGGTAAAAAATTTTAAGAAATGGTTCCTATATTAGGAATGCAGTGTATTTCTGACAGTTGGTTCCTGTCTATGGAAAAACAATTTTTGTGCATAATTTTTCAAAAACTTGTATACATTATTGGCAAAAAGTAAGTGTTTCATTTTGGCATAAGAAACCCCTTTAAATCTTGACCTTTTTTCAAAACTGTCACATTCCCTGAGCAGAAGAAGGTCATGGATTGAAAGCACAAAAATTCATTGTAAAAATTTTCTTGTATTTCTTCTAAGCAGATCTGGGACAGAGTTGACTATATTGGTGTTCTTTTGTTTGTTTTATTTTCATTTTTTCAATTTGTGAGTCCAGTATTGGCTATATTTAGTTGATTTAAAAGAATTTTTTTATGGTTTAAAGTCCAATGTTGCCGGTTGAAATGTTTTTAAATTTTTCAAATTTGAGAGTGACTTTCAGGAAAAGAGAAAAAGATCACATCTTAATTGGATTTCAGTGGTGCCCCAAATTCAAACAAAGCCTACATATGTATCTTTTATCATTGAAATTTCTCTCTCTTACTGCAGTAAAATTGTTATCTGTTCTTACCTGTCTCTATCTATATTTGTCGAGTCTCTCTGCCTTTTTGAAGTTTTAATACATTAATTGAACCAGTTTGAAATTCAGTTTAGCAAGGCAGAAATTCTTTTTTGTGAAAATATATTTTTCCCTGTGTTGTTTGCTCCGATTAAGCGGCATTCAAACTATGTTCTGTGTGGAAGCCAAAACTTCTGTGAAGCGGTGACATTTTTGCAGTATATTTGATAATTCTTCTCCACATAAACGAGTGATTAAATGCAATAGTTTTCAATTTTTAAAAATTTGGATAATTATTTGGAATAAAATATATATTTTATGATTTATGCCATGTATCATAGCTACTGCGTTAGGAGCTCCCACAGATGAACCACCCTCCTCTGATTGGAGTGAGACATTAGCAATTTCAGAATATTCTGCACAAAGATAATAATCGTTACATACATATATATATATAGTGTCTAGAAAGCTTTACAGCTTTAAACACTGAACACATGAAAAAACTTTTTTTCAAAAAATCTTTTTGTGTCATTTCAGTCACTTATTTCCCAATATATATATATATATATATATATACCTAAATATTCATGTGATTTTCTTCGTTCTTTTATAGTATTATGTGTAAATTTTCTCTTATTGGAATCATCAGTTGTTTACCATGTAACCGTTTCATGGAATTAAATACAAAACAGTTATATCAACATGGCACCCCAGTAGTGTTGATCAAACACCACCTCCCTTTCAGCTATGATTTCAATCTATAGCTTATGTCATCTTTCGTGTAGTTCGTTATTCTAAAAAGGTTATCATAATGTGTTGTATATGGATGTTATTTTACACTACACAATTTTTTTTTCTTTTCGACACCCTGGGCTTACTTACGTAGGTTACCCAAAAATGTATTTGACGAGGGATCAGGAAGTATAACAGCAGACGTGACTCGTTGTTCATGTCACTTCTATTGAGTGTTCACCCATGTGGATATATATACTTGTATCATGTAGATGGGAATGTTGTTCTTTGAAGTGGTTCCTGTAATGTCCATGTATCTTTTTTTTTCTTTTTTTTTTGTGCGTTTAAATGAAGGGTGATTACTCTCCACCGTCGTATGTCGGAGTGGGACCCCAAGCATTGGAAGCAAAACGGAAGTTGGCTGTTGGAGCCTCGTTTTCAGTAGCTAAGGTCAACCTCTATAGCCAGAAACCAACGGCCTAAACACATGCGTGTTTTGAAATCTCCTTTGCTTCAGACCATGATCCACTCGGGCAAATATCCCACCCAAAAGACCCAGTACTACATCTTATTGACGGGTCACCACTGATTTCCGGCATAAGAGAATGAGGCTGCCATGCCTCCCAGAAGTCAATGGTTGCCCCCTACCCCCTCCAGTTTTCTCCCCCACCCCCATCCTTCATCATCACCTTCATCATTCTCATCTGTAAATATCTCACCATTATTTATCGGGTGGAGAAAACCTAGGCTCCCAGGGTGAGAGAAGCTTGGAAATTGACAAATGAACAGACTAACACGTAATAAAATTGTCGAGAGAATGGTTAATGATTGGAAAATGCAAGGACCAGAACCTCCCCATCCCCCCTGACTTCGTGTCACATCCAGATTGTATATTTGTCTCGCATTTTGCATTTTGTATATTTTCTCTAGAGCGATATTTACTGATACTTTTCTTTGTATTTCTATATCTTCGATTTTATTGTAAATCATTTTCTAATTTTGTGTAATAAAGTGTAAAATTTGGATAAATAAACTCAGCCTCTTAGTGAAGATCGAAGTGCAGTATATGTTCTTTGATGCCTCTGTGCGGAAAACTTGATCTGTGCTTTGTCGGCCTTTAGGCTGAGAAGTTGATCAGCCTAGGTGCTGGTGCAATGTCGCCGATGAAGGGTCACTGAAGCTCGGCATTGCTAAACATATAGGGCCTGGTATTTGTCCTGGGCCTCACAAAATTACCTGGACCAGTCTGGGGGAAGCGGTTCGCCCCAGGGCAGCACTGTCTCATTGAACAAAAGGGATGGGTCGGGAACCAATGTCCATTTTCCAGCCTTGGAGATGCAAATGAAAAGATCGGCCAGTTGGCGAAGATCAAAGTGTAGTATCTGTTCTTTGACGCCCCCGGGCTGAGAAGTTGATCACTGTCTGGCATTGTCTCCCATCCCGGAATCACTGACCAGCATACTCAGGATCCGTTCGGTGAACTAAGTCAAGCCTGCCTTAATGATTCTGTGAAATCACGTGTCGAGACTTAGGGACTCTTGCACAACGGGATTCGTCCTGTGGACATTGTCCAGCTTATCTTGACGTCATTGCGAAATCATGCGCAAGAACTCAGGTTCATTGCACCCTGTGTCTATACGTTTTCGAACGTGTGGGACCCCACCTTAATCTGACTTAATCCGTGTCATATTTGTAGCCGTAAGGATGCAAATAAATAAACTCCTTCAGCTTAACATGTTTCTAACCCGAAATAACAAACTAACCAAGATACAAGAGTTCCATAGAAAATCTAATTACTGAAAAAGGTTCTGCGACTAGTTGTAGTTCCAGACCAACGCCTCTACTTTCACTGATTCCGGCTTCCGTTTCTTCCAGAAAGTTTTGGTATCTTTTCTAGAGGAAGCCAATCAACACCTTGTTTGTTATGTCTTATAATCGTGATGAGTTATTAATGTTCAGGCCTCGAATGTAGTACAGATTCAATTGTAATCACGCGGGAATTGTTTTTTAAAAGTTTGAAACTGCCCATTTTTGGAAAGTTTAAAATAGGATTACATTTTTTCTATTCACTGGATAATTTTTTCCATTGGGATCAAAATCATAATGTATGAAGAAAAAAACGAAAAAATATTTTCCAATCAAAATCGAATCCCACGATCGGCCACCCAAATTTAATCATCTTCCTTTCGTGTCTTACCATCTCGCAAAATTCCACTGGAACTCATGAAGAACCTTAAGAGATGTAATGGAGACAGACAGACTCAAATTCACAATATGGCCCACATTTCCAAAAAATTTCATCCAAAGTAATTGAGATGTTTTGGAGACGTTGCATAAACAGACATGAGCGATTATGAAAATGTATGAAATATCAAAACTGAAAAAAAATCTGACAATCAGAAACAAATTCCTGGATCCAACTCCAAATTTAGTCACTTCTTACCCTGTCTCGTATCTTCTCACAAAATTTTGTCGTAAAATATTTTTACCAAAAGTATATTTATAGGAGGGGGAATAATCAAGGAGTCGGTCCCAACGGAGCAAGTTATGGCAGTATGTATGTTGGTGGTCTATTGTCGAATAGCCACTTCCAAAGCCTGTCTGCTCGCGCAGTTGGTTTCCATCTAAAGTGTAAATTTTAATCTATTTTAAGTATTTTAGAGAATACTTTGTAAATGTTAGGTAGTAAAATACGTTGGTAATCGCCAACGTGTTTTATCATTCCATTTCAGGAATGGCAACATTCCTACACCGAAGTTCTTAGGCTCTTCCTTGTATTCATTGCATGATTAGATGCGCTAGTCTGTTATGATAGACCTTTTCTAGAAGACCTATCATTATGCCATTTTCGCCCGAGGCGTCTCCGCTATTGATATTTCGAACTGCAAAAACTACCTTGTCTGTTGTTGTGTCTGGAACATCACTCTTCTCCATCAAAGTGTCTGTCGGTTGCACTTTTATTTTCGAGATACAGAGGGTCTAGTTGTAACGAATATAGCGTACAGGAAAAGAGTAACTGTCTTTAAGACTTGAAGAATTAACAGATGGTAGCGAAATTAGAAAACAGTAACACTAGTTATACTATACTTATAGTTAAGAATTTAGTACGAAACTCTTCTTTTAGCTAGATATCCAAAACATCGCTTCCTCTGACGACCGCAAAAAAAACCCCTGGACGCACATGGTCCAATGTTCACTAGCTCCAGCACCCCTAGCTGGGTACGCTTCTAGCCCCGGCCTTTGCGGCCGGCCACTCTCTTACCTTCTCTCATGTTCTACGTCTTTCATAGTATGTTCGTCGAGAGTCTAACAGCGTCTGAGAATAGCCCCCAAGTTAACTCACTTACTTGGCAGTAAGGCTCACACACTGAACCCCGTTTCCACGTATCAAGGAGCAATCCAACCATACGGAATTCATGCGTTCAGACAACTCAGCTACAACTACGACGCCAGCACTATCGTGATAAGAGAACTCCCACCTTTTGCTATCTCTTCTCCTAACATTACTTCTCACGATCGACCGTATTAATCTTACCCGTACATGTACCTCATCTTAATTCTTGTATTAAACGTACGTCTCTTCTCTGGCCATAATTCTTGAATGTGTTAATTCCTCTTTATTTCAATGCGCGTCCAACTTCATACTTGGCTTCTCTTCGTACAGCATTCTTTTCCTTACCCAGCTATAGGGCCAGCACTCTACACATCACACACGAGGATCCAAAATCCTCGTCTCTCAACAATCCATCGCTGTTCGGATTCGATAATAGATGCTAAGTGCGAAACTAGTAAATACCCATCCACAACTTCAGAACTAATTAAAATGTGGAGAAATATGGTAATAAAGACTGGTAACAGGGTTGCGGAAATACATTTCAAATGTATTTCTCCATCCCAGAATCTATCTTTTTGCTCCCCTATAAAAAAGTGTCAGCAGACACCCATGACCACTCATATATGTTGTGTTCGGGGTGATCAATTGAAAAGTTGGAAAAGGGGTTGATGAACGGATAAGTTGCTGCTCTCGTCTTTTGTTGGGCTGTGATCACTGGAAAAAGGTCTGAATTTAAAGAAAAAAACAAGCGGGCACAATACATTGCATATTGAACCCCCACTAAAAACTTATTTTTTGGTTAGAATTTTCAAAAAACGAAAAAAATCATTCCCCCACTCACTGAGGAGTGTAAGTGTGTGTGTGTGTAAAATTTCAAGTTTCTCCTATGAACAGTAAGAGCTGGGCAAAATCCAGGTGGGTGGATAGATATATATGAATGTAAAAACACATAGATAATCTAAACCAACAAGTAATTGAACCGATCTGTTGTGGGTAGCTGTGATTAAAAATCATCAAATGAAAATGTAAAGTCATCAAAATCTTTTGGGCACTATACATATTTATCTGTTAGAAGTCTTTTAAAAGACAATTATCTGAGGAAGTTTTATCGATTTTTGTGAAATATTTGCGAAAATGAGTTGTCCTCCACACATTTATCACAATAGGAATTAAAGATAACCTCTGGTGACTTTCAATGACTTCTGAGGCCATCCCAATATAGCTCATTACTTCCTATGTGGACAGATTGGCCTCTATGCCAAACATCAGACATAAATAAACAAAAACCAGACATAAACAATTGGTCAAGATTCATACCAAAAGCGCATTTCAGTGAATTACTTACTTCATTTGTCGGACTACTCATGACATTTATACTTGAAAAACAGTAAAAAGTGTTTGAAAGAAAGTTCAAGACAAAAATGTGAGGTGAAGCTATTGTGAATTTAAAAGTTGGTTGAAGTCACAAGAACTGCCTTCAAAGAATGAAGATGAAAAACAACATTCAAAAACAGAAGCCAGACAAAGATGAGTTTGAATTCAAATAGAAATAGAAAAAGTTGAACTGAGTTTTTTCTTCAGCAATGAATTTAAATCCATTGGATGCTGACTTACCTCTCTACTTCCTCTAGTGCTTCAATTGGTGAAAACTGAGAGAGACGTATGTCCTCTCCTGCTAGCCATGATGCTTGATTGCTTGTCTATCTTCAATTCCCACTCACTTCCTGACCAGCTGGGAGCTTGGGGCAGTTGTCAATGCTCCTACATCTTTCTCTGAAAGACCCTGCTATGATTCTTATTCCCCTGTTGCTGTTGCCCAGAGTGTCTTTGTTTAGAGAATCAACAAATTAGTACAGACAGCTACTCTTGAGCTGTTCACTGATTGGCTAGATGAGTCAAAACTCGCAGTAAGGGAGACTATGATTGGCTGATTAACCCCACAACTAATTCCTGCCAAAACTAATGGTTTCTTTTTTTCTTTATTCTATGTGCCAACACGTTTCACTACAACAAGCAAGAACAGTGAGAAATATTTTTGATTCATATTGTTGTCATCACATTTTCTAGATAATCTATCATATTTATAATATGATGATCTTGTGGATGATATCGATAAATTAAGAGGAATGTCTTTTCTTTATTTTCAGATTTCTGACCAGCATGAAATTGATTGAGAAGGGAAATCCTGAGAATTAATCAAAAGGACATGACAAGAATAAAATCAGGATTTCAGAAGTTGTAAACATCTTCACTAAAACAAAAAGACAGTAATACTTTGTAGATTTACTCAATTACATCAACCAACATGAAAAAAGCTATGAATGCAGACGGCATTGTAAAAGATTATAGTTCAACTATTTCAAGAACTAAGAAAAAAGAGGAAAAAGTGTTGAAGTGTAATGTATGTATGAAAGAATTCATTTACAATTCCACTTTAGAGATACACATGAGAACACACACTGGAGAAAGACCTTTTGTGTGTCAAATTTGTGACAAAGGATTTTCTTTGAAAACTTGCTTGGAACAGCACCTGAGAACACATACTGGGGTGACACCTTATCACTGTGAAGTGTGTGGAAGGGGTTTCTCACAAAGGGGTACCCTTAAAGATCACATCAGAACACACACAGGAGAGAAACCTTTTAAATGTGAAGTGTGTGGTAAAGACTTTCCTGGTATACGTAATATTAAATCTCATATGAAGACACACACCAAAGGGACGCCATTCTGTGTGAGGTGTGAAAGATCTTTCCATTCCATGTACCTCTTAAAGAAGCACATGACAATGCATATTGAAAATAATGACAATCCAGTATACACTGGGGAGAAGTCTTTTACATGTGCAGTTTGTGATAAAGACTTCTCTGGAAAGTTTAACCTTGAAGATCATATGATGATCCACACTAAAGAGACACCATTCTGTGATAGATGTAAAAGATCTTTCCGTTCCATGTACCACTTGGAGAAACACATGACAATGCACATTGAAAATAATTATGATCTAGAACACACTGGAGAGAAACCTCTGACTTGTGAAGTTTGTGGTAAACACTACACTGAAAAGTGTAACCTTGAAGATCATATGATGATTCACAATAAAGGGACACCATTCTGTGAGATGTGAGAGATCTTTTTTTTCCAAGAGCCACTTAGAAAAACATGGGATAATACACATTGAAAATAATTGTAATCACTAAAACACAAAAATTCACCTGAAGAGTAACTTGGACATCAATCATTTGAGAGACTTCTTTCATGAGAGAAATAGATGCAAATCAGCAATATTTTGCATGCAAGGACATATTTGAAGGCAAAATATAATGAAACGGTTATTCTGAAAATTTTCCTTTGAATTCATAAACAAGATCAAATTTAGTAGGGAAAATCTTTCAGACTTGCATGTTTTAAGACTATAACCACTTCAAAATGTAACCAGTGAGAATGAAATAGATACACACGAGTTTATTCATAAAAAAATCATTTGCAGTCTTTTATGAAAGTTCAGTTTAGGATGATTTCTCTTCCCATGATGCTTCAGGGCAATCAATATTGTAGAATTGACTTCCATTAATAATAGTTATTATTATAGGTTTGTCTCTGACTGATTATTTTAAGAGCACGGTAATAGAATAAAAAGAGGAATTGGCCATGAATGAGATTGAAAAAAGCTTACAATCGTTATTCTTCAGCCACCAGAGTTGATGTAGCACTTCAATACTACTCCCAATGGCATTCGAGATCTTCATTAAAAAAATTTTATATTTTCTTTCTTATTGCATCAATAACTTTAAAAGCAAAAATGTTTTGATAATTTCTCTCTTCATAGATTTTTGTCTGGAGACAAAATTTAACGATGGTTCATTCTAAAATAATCTGTTTATTTTCAGTGGCAAAGACTTGTTTTCTTTTTTTCTTTTGACGCTGTTTACTACATTAACCACAGTTCATTCTAGAAATATCCAACTTTGAAACTGTCACCTTATCTTAGACTTCAGGTTATACAAACTAATTCCCCATGGCAAGCAGAAACAAGGGGTGGGGATCATTTTGTTGCAGGGGTCCATAGGAAAAAAAAATATCTGATGTGTAGCAGATGAAATAAGAAAGCCCAAAATGTGTCCTGGTATGTGTATCTGTTGCTTTGGCTGCAAAAATGTATTTGTTTGAACATTAATAAATGTAATTAGATACTGGATTTATTTTTTTCGTTTTTTCCAGAAATCAACTCATTGAAAAATAGCTTAACATACTTTTATTAGCTTGCAATGTATTCAATATGGTTTGAATTATCTTTGTCTTTGTTAGCAACAAATACCAATGTTTCAGCCAGTTGATTCTCCAACCATCAGGTTTATTTTTTATGTGAGAATTTTTCTTCCAAAATGATAAAACAATTTACTATTTGATTTATTTGCCCTTAAGTTCATTCTCTGAAATTTTAGTAAATGTGCTTTCTTAACTTTAGGTGAGCTATTTTCAAAATATGCAATTTTTTTTCAACATAAAACATTTTTTTGTAAGTGGTATACAATTAACAGATAAAAATTGATGATTTTCTCAAATAAAATTTATTTGCAGTTCAAAGCATTTTTTGGCTGATTGAACTCCTGATTTTGTTGTTCATGTGACGTATCAGCCAATCCATTCTACGGCCTTCCTCAGGTGTACTATCCAAATATGATTGACGTAAACTGGAATTTTTTTCCCCAATATCAGCAACACTTGTAATGTAGGCTTTTCTTTGTTTTCCCTGTTGAGCCAGGATTTGCATACCCCTGTCCCTGTTGAGTAGCAGAAGGCATATCGAGTTAAATTTTGCTCTGATCTGACTACACTCAGTGGACATGTTTGCTGCTCCTTGATTTTCTTTTCACTTTCTCAGAGAGAATGGTGTTTGTCTTTCTCTCTTCAGATGTCTTCAAGAAGGAGTTCTAACGTCTGAAAACTCTTTGAGAAAAAATGTTGACTTGTAGTAATTACATCAATGATAAAGGTGGGGGGGGTGATACGATTTTGAATTACCCCTGGACCCCCAATGTTGGGGGCAAAAGTTTTACCTACTGCATTTTCACTCATATTGTACAATAACAAATGTCATCAGATGTTGGTGTCGGCCCCTCAAGAGCCAACCCCTCTGCCCAGGCCCTTAGATCTTTAGCTATTTCATTGCCTTTGATAATTTTCGTTTTATCCCTGTTTTGTTGGATCTGCCTGCTAACCCACTTGAATACTCTTAAATCAAGAGTCCGCAGCCCCTAGGTTCAGAATCACTGTACTAAATGCTGAAAAGTCCTCACCAAGAACCCAGCACCCCTAGGCCAAGATTTCCATGTACTGTCATATGTAGTTATAACATTGATTCAGTTGGAGAGACTGGGGACAGTGGTAACAAGTCTTATTCCTTTACTCAGAAACATACTAGAGTGATGACACTCATACTGTACATGTTAGACCCCTACAACCATCAGGAGGACAGAAATCTCATTAAATATCTGCTACTGTAAAAAACATGTTTTGTGGGCATGAAATTTTTTTTTTTCATGAGCCATATTTTTGTTGCACTGTCCTGATCATTTGCATGAATTAATCAAAACTTGGTTTGAATCCTTGTATTGACTTCTAAGTGATGTAGTTGGCATGTGTCAAAGTCAGTATATCTAGATTGTGCATGGTGTTTAGTTATGGCTGACATGGTTGCTACTACACATAATCTTGTACAACTGTGTCTCTAAATGAATGAATTTCCTTTTTTGGTGGTTTTTTTATGGAATGGCTTTCCAGTAACTGACGGAATTGGAAAAATGTTTTGAATAAATGTGACATTTTGGGATGCCTGTGCACATTTCAGGATATCCTAAGGTCACAGTTTATATTCACTGGAGTGTTGCAAAGTTCAGTTTTTGAAACAGTTGCAGTTTTGTACAATTAATACTTGTTCAATTTAAGTTTCTTGTATTGCAAATAGTTCCATTCTTCCTGTCTGAGATATGGAGAGATTGAATAACATATATTGGATATATCTAATTCATAGTATTGTATATGAGTAAATACAGTGAGAAATATCTTGGGTTTTAATTTTTATACATTTCATATATATTTATAATGTGTAGTTAGGCAGCAGCTTTTCTCTTAAATATGTTTTGTTGAAGTCAGTAAATTTCAATCGGTTTAATTTTTTGATCATTTTCTTGTTTTTCTGAATGAATTGTTTAATTACATTGTCACATGAGCATAGATACTGTCCAAGTTTGCCTTGAGCTTTTTTGACTATTGCAAACCATTTTTAAACCGTCTTTCAGTGTGAGTGATTGGGTTTGAGTGTATTTAAGTATTTTGTTGTTGTTGTCACGTGTTATCGTAAGATTAAAGACACTTTGAAATGCCTTCTGCAGTTTCATAGAATATTTTGTTGATGGTAGGTTGAGTACTTACGATGTATACGGTTTTTAGTGTATGGACTTTTCATTTGTGGTGTATTTTGGTGTTGTTGTTGAGAGTCTTTTCGATCTTGGAAGACAATGGTGTTGCATAAGATGTTTGAAGATGGAGCTCTGTTGGGACAATCAGCATGTCAATCTTCGGGAAAATGTTGCTGAGGTGTAACCAATGTGAGATATTCTTTTGTTGTTAGAGATACAATCTTCCAAAAGGCAAGTGAACAGGTAGACCACGTTTGTTTTTTGTAAGGGGGTAATTTGAAAAGAATTGTTGCAAATCACTGAAGTTGAGGTTTGGAATTTTTTATAATAAATAATGAACTTAAGTTATTTATTTGGATCAATAGACAAAATGTATCTGCGAATAATTTGAGTTACTGCTTTTTGTCTCGTTGGAAGTTTGTGTGCATTTGGTTTTTGTAATATAAATTTGTTGTTAGTTATTTGGTGAGGATTATTATTTTTAGTTTTAGTTTTCAATCTTAGTTCTATTTATTCATCAATAGTATAATTTGGGAATCTATTAATAAGTAGGATGTACTTTATATTTATAGTTCATTGTAAGAAATCTCATTAGAGGAGGAAATGGTTTCAAGTTGGTTTATTAGATTTTTTATACCTAAAAAGGCTTTTATTGTCATAGTTAACAAGGCACAAGTTACTATTAGTAGATTTTTTGTACGGGGAACTGGTGAAATTATAGCTATTAGGATGTCACGGAAGGGAATTTGATTATTTGTATCAATTTTGTGAGTAAATTCAAAGACAAAATTACCTTTGATCTTTTCTTTAAACTTCTTAATTTCCCTCAGATTTTTTGGTTAAAATCGGTATATTGTCTACGTAACAAAAGTAAGTGGTGGGTTTGATGATTACAGCAAATGCTTTATTTTGTAGGTTAGCCTTATAAAAATTTGCAAACAAGGGGCCCAGGGCTGAGCCCATTGATATACCCTTAATTTGTATGTGGATGTTTCCCTTGTGGTTGCAGAAGGGAACTTGTATAATACAGGCTAAGAGGAGTTTACATGAGAAAACAGAGTTAATTTTGAGAGCAGGAAGGGAGTGGTTGTTGTAGATATGTTGCATGATAATGTTTATAGGATCATGAACTAGAACATTTTCAAGTCAAGGAAGGCCATGATTTCATTGTTTGGTTTCTGTCAATGTTGAATTTGAATTAATTCATTAGAAAGATTTTAAGCTGTATTCAGAAGGGAGATATGGTGCATAGAAACCTGTTCACTTATGTTCTTAACAAAAAAATATCTTACATTGATTATGCCACAACAATACTTTCTCGAAAGATTAACATGCCACTTGTCCCAACTAAGCTCCATTTACAAGTGTAGCACTATTACCCCTCTTCCAACATTTGAAAGATTCTTGTCAATGACAATACAATATTCTACAAATGCAGCAATATACAAATATATATATTATTATTATGATAATATAATTAATGCTCCCTTCTTTAAGGTTGAGCGCTCTTAGGTAGGGAACTCATCCATTATAAGCTTCTGCGCAATACTCTTCCAACTCTGGAATGGAGTGTTCTGTCGGTAAGTAAATTTCTAACTGAATTTGGTCCTACTGACCATCCAGTTCTGTGTAAGAAGGAGTAGAACGTCTGTCTCTGGGTCTGAAGAGAAGGTTTCAATCCTACCTTATGGTACTGGAAGGGATATTGGATAGTCTACAGCCACACTGAAGAGTTGTAATACAACAAAACAGCTGTTTGTGGATGACACAATTATTATTTATTGTTATTAAATATATATATATATATATATATATAAAATATCATATATATATATATTATTTTCCTGAAATAATAATAATGATGAATATAATGGCGATGATGATAATAATAGTCAGCCTGAACTAGTCAAAGAAGCAAAAGATCTGACCATATTATGGGACTTCACTATACATACCGATATATAAAACACCAACAAGCCAAATATCATAGTGAAAGACTTCAAAGAAAAGAACGTGCCTCAAAGTTGATATGAATGTCCTAGCGGATAAAAACATTGCTGTCAAAGAATTCAAGAAACTTTTAAAAACAAAAACTCAGAAGTAGAAATCAGTAGAATGTTGCAACTTGGGACCAAAGTAATACGGATTGTTGTTGGATCCCTTGGATTACTCAAAAATGGGACCTTGCTAACATCATACCTGGAAAGCCCAGCATATTTGGAATACAGAAAATAACTTTTACCCCCACTGCACATATTATTAGAACATTTTTGTCAATGTGAATGAATGTATTAGACCTAGCATACATCACGTCATGTATATGTAGAGATATTGAAAGTGCTGTATGTAAAAGCCTCACCCCTCCCTCTTTTTCTAACGCTCAGACTGTCTTAACATAGAAGGCTGCCAGCCTCATATTTATGATTGAGAGACCTGGCTGGTGACATACATAATCTGAAATTAAAGCCAAACCCAACCTTATAATAAGAATAATTTATTTGATGTATTCCTAATAATATTCTATGTAAAATCAATGCAAAATCATATTATAAATTAGATGATATTTATATACATTAAAATATGTAAGAATAACTATGAATTTAAAGATAATGATTTCATTTAACAAATTAATTGCTAAGAATACTAATAGAACAAGCCAAGCATTCCATATGATACGAGCGACAACTGCTTTCTGGTTGATGAGAACAAATAATAATAATGTGCACATTTTTGAAATTTCAAAGTAACAAAATACTAAAAAAAAAACAATATAAAACCAATTTATCCAATTGAAAAGTACATTAAAAGAAGAAAACAAATTTGGTTTGGGAAAACTCCATGTGTTTTTTATTCATATAAATGAATATATATATATATATATAATGAATGCATTATATCATTTTAAAATGACCTCCCATTGTTACACGGAGAATGAGTCACTTGGCCTAGACAGCGTAAAGATTAAACAATTAGAAAAAATGTATCCTTTTTTTAATTATATGTATGTAAAAAAGTTGAAGGTTTATAAAACTAACCACATTTATTCGTCTATCTTGGATTTTTATTGGCTAAATAAAGGGGAACGTCAGCCAAATCTTACCGAAAAAAAAATGGCTCATTAGGCACCTGGGATCCCCAGTTGCCTCCCTTGACATTCGCTCTCCAGTGTTTGTTTTCCTGTTTAAATCGCGAAGAGAGGCTTTTGGCAAAGAAAATCTAAAAATTTCTGGTTTAACTTATTTAAAATTTTATTGTTTTTCCTTTTCTTCCCTAATACTGCATTGCTCGAAGATAAATCAGACCAAAGTTAGGAAGAAGTAAGTAACGTTCTCTTTATTTCTTTGTTTTTACCGACTGATTGAAAAATAAAATAAAATAAATATGAATGTTATAGACTTTCCCGTTTTCTTCGATGGGCTTGTACTTCAATATCAGTGTGTTGTATCTGTTCTTCACAACGAAATACTGGATACTGTAAACCCTCGCTATAACGAACCTCTAAGTAAGTGAACTCATGGATCCATTCGAAATTGTTTCAGATTAACAGAACGAAGTTCTCTATATGCAACAAACACTTAGACTGCATAAATGAGTACGATTGTCTGTTTGTTTGTTGTTTTATTTTTTTTTTATATTAGTTGAAAATACCCAGCAACTTGGAGCCTCCGTCCGTAAAACTTGTAAAACATTAAATAATAAACTCAAGTTACATCATGAGAGTAAATTTGAATAAAAACTGCTGTTTTCATTCTCCAAGTTTTATTCACTGCGGTAGATAAATTGGGAACAGTATCAAGTCAAGTTGCTTCTCACTTTCATTCGGGAAAATAAAAATGATCTGCAGATTAATTCACATTGCAAATAAAGGTTATTTTTGCACTTACGGATGTAAATTGGCTTCTCTTAATATTAACAATAATTACCTCCCTTGGTTTCTTAAAGATGGCTGAACGTGACTGGATTTTTTAGTTTTCCATTCCAGCTAAATTCATGACCTGAAAGTGGCTGGATTATTTGTTGTTCTTTTACTTTGTTCAGAACATCATATGATGACTACTGAGATGTCTGGTAGTTTGAATTCAAAATCATTCTTCAATAAGGCACCTCTTTAGTCTCGTATTAGCATTGATATTGGATCAGTACATGTGATTATTTTGTTGATTAGAAATAAAGATAAGAAAGTTGATAAAAGATAAAACTTCTTTTCATTGTGTTATCTGTTGACATTGTGTCAAAAAGTACACTTGAAAAATCTTATAAAGGCTCTAATGATTAATGTTTGAATTTTTAATTGAAATGTGTTATCTAAAGATTATAGGAGTGTTTGTATGAATTTTTTGTGTGTACTTATCAATTATTATACTCAAAAGATCATATGAAGGTTGTATAATGTTTAAATTTTTTGTTTTTTTAAAAATATGTTTTTTGATTTTATGAAAATTTCAAGAGTCATCGTATGTTTTCGAGCGTATACAAAATTCCTTGAATTTTAATGAATAAGAAAATCAAAGATTTGAAGCATTAAGTATTTCTGAAGTTATATATTTATGAATATAAATCAAAATATCTGAAGATTTCAGCATTCAGTGTTTTTGAGTGTTCTTAACACATTCAGTTATACAATCAACTGAGTGTAGCCGGGAAATAGAAAATGGAAAAAATCTAGCCATTTTTAGCCACAGAGGATCACAAATGGAAACTACTCTATTTGACATTTACGGTCGACATGATTTTTTATCCATTTGTACAAAAATTACCCTGATAAAACTGTGTAATGGTGTTTGTTTTTGAAAGGTTATAAAATTGAATTTGAAATTTTTACTGCAAGACGAAGAAAGAGCAAGTTTTGTTGTCATATTTTTTGTTTTGTCCATTTACATGTATGAAATGCTTTTAACTTAATTTTTGCTTAAAAAGTAAAAAAGTATCTGTAAATTAAAAGCATTTATTTTCAAATCTTTTGTCACTAGTAATAAAACAAAATATTTTGTATAAATGTTTAATTGAAGTTCAAAAATCTAAAATTGAAAACAGCATAAAAGTAATAAACCCTCAAAGGACTTCATAAAAAGTCTGTACCAAGTTTTATGCCTAGAATGACTCTTTTTAATTAGTTGAAACAAACAAAGCATCCGAAGATGGTGGAATGAATTGGACTTCCATAACTAAAAATAGCTTCCAATAAACAACAACAGAACAAAATCTATTTAAAACACTATGGTGATTATTTTTCCATCATTTCAGTATATTGATTTATTTGTTATCAGAATTTGTTGGCGATTCTTCAGTCTGTATATTAACTACTAATATTGTTTTAGTGTCAGCATGAAAAATCCATCCCTCCAGGAGGAAAGATGATGGAGATAATGAACATTCTTTTGAAAATTCAATTATATTGCAATAATTGAAGTATGTATTTTAATGCTTTGATTTTTTTTTCTATTTGTTAGAAAATAACATTCATTTTGTCATTAGAAAAATCTACTTTTTTGGACTATGTAGTAGGTTTGCAATGTTTTTCATTTAGAATGTTTATTGTCATCAGTAATCGCTTTGAATACACCATGATTAATTTCTGTTGACAGAATCTCTTTTTCTTATGATTTGATGGGAGCCCACTTAAATTCTAGACAATCAACCTGGACAACTAAAGATATTGTTTCCCTATTTGATTGTATGGATGACCAAAAATGACAAAAATCTTTGAGTTTTGTTTACAACATACCAGCTATCTGTCACCAAATAATCAACAAGTGTCCTATTGCTTACCTGCTGAAGAGAAAGAAATGTTCATTCTGCTGGAGACAAAGAGTAACTATAACCCTTTAACCACTATACTATTTATCAGCCATAAAACCTCTCAGGTTGACTTATTCCATTTTGACAAGACAAAATGTAATACAAACTTCAGGCCTGCAACCCAGCTATGATCTTTGAAAGATGCTCACAGGCAAAACACTTCTATTGTAAAAAAATGGGAGAGATTTATTTTCATGCTTCATTTGAGCAAACATGGAATTATTTTTCATCAAATCATCTGACTATTTCTTTATTTTGTAGGTAGATCTTTCAATACATTATTTACTTATATAGAATCCACTTTCTTATTACTCAATGTGATAACATTTACAATTAAGAGAAAGTTTTAAAAATCTTTAGCCAACTGCTATTTTTGGTTGTTTTTTTTCTTTATAAATCTAGATTATTTAAAAAAAATCATTTAACAACATTTTAGGCTTACCAAAACTTTATAAATATCTTTTTAAGATTTGATTAAATTTTTTAAAGAAATTAATGTAAATATCTTTTTACTTCATATAACATAAGTCAACACTATTTTAATTGGAGTGAATGTGTACTTTTAAAAAATCTTTGACATTTAAAAGTGTAATGAGAATTCTGTCAAAATTTTCCTAAATTTTCTTCAGGCTTGCCAGAAAGAAATGCCCAAATTTTGTCTAAAAAAAAATTAAAATTTTCAGTTGTTATAACAGAATTGGACTGTTTTGAAGTCAATTTTCACATATATCAGCAAAACATCAGTCATTTGGCCATATTTGATGACTGGTAATTAAATTTCAAGACAACTTATTCTCTGCATTTTACAATCTACCAATAATAAACTAATCCTCAGGTGAAGATAATTTGATGTGAAATAGTTTCATCATTGCTCAACTGATCTGTACAAAAAGTTTTTCAGTTTTTGCCTTAAAAAAGCAATGATATACCTTTTTGAATAATCCAAGTCAAGGAGGTTATATGGTTTAACCATTTACCATGAAATATGGCAGTTAAAAGGCCTATAATTATGAGCAATGTGTCACTGGTTCAACTTCCAAAAGTACTAAATTCTGTTATATTTTTACACTATCAAAAAGAGTAAAACTGTGTTCACAAAAAAAGCTGAAATGACTTTCACTCTGGAACTCTGGTCAAAATGTCAAATTCTTGGTCTCATGTAATAAGACGATATATTTTATATAAAGGTTAAATTGAAGTTTAAGAACCTTTATTTAAAAAAATGTTAGCAGTAATAATCCCTCAAAGCATTTCATAAGGGTTGTACCAAGAAATTAGTTCCATGAAAAGTAATTACAGATAGCTTCCAAAAGAATAACAAAACAAACAAAATCTATTTAAAGTATGTTCCATCAATATTTCTTTATTGTATCAGTTTATTTAATTATTCAGCATAGTCACTGTTTTGGTAGCAAAATTGCAATCAATGAAAATGAAAGAATTAAACACAAATTTTCTTTATTACTGAATTGAAATATTGACAAAAACTGTATGAAAAAAGGTTTATATGAATATTTTTCCTTTTTGCTTACCATAGCCTTGAAATATAAGTTAGCAAATCAAACTAAAATGTTGCCAAATAGAGCAATATTTTTCTCTATCTTCTAGTTTCAGAAATTCCCAAACAAGGTATCCATACAGATGCTACAGTACTTTGTATTTAAAGAATGTGGACAGAATTATATATCTCCAGGGCTTATTTTTAATGTGTAAAAACTCATTGCATGCATAACTGTATATGTGTAGATCATTAAACTGGTAAAAGGGGGGTTGTTGTGATAACATGAAAAAAAACTTTTGTTGATGAAATCTATTGAGTAGTTGAATATTGGTAGCTATTCAAAATTTGGAATGTTTTCCACCTATGAATTATCTGATGTAAATTTTTCGATTATTTTGCTGAGCGGTAAACAACTTCACTGGCAGTCATTTTACACAAATATCTTCAGTTCAGTTCTTTGAAGTGTGCATAAAAAGCTTTTGCGTCAGAATTTTCTCAGCTTTTCTTCCAAGTAATAACACAAGGATCTTGACAATAAAAGTTACTTTTAAACAAGTTTGGGGTATTGTAAGTTTTTTTCAGGTGTTAATTTGTATCATTCCTACTGAGGATGCGATACTGAGGGGGAGAACATAAGTTAGTTCAGTGAGATTTTGTCTCCCTCTTAAAACCTCAGAATGTTGCCTGTGTTGTAGTTTTCCTCATGATGTCAGATGCATTTCAGTATATAATGTGAGCTTATATAATTAATCTTATTTCTTCAATTACTTCATCATTTTTTAAATGTTTATTTTCCAGATTATTCAGTTGAAAAAAATGAACTTGGTTGATTGAATGGATCATCATCTCTTGATGGCATGAAACTGAGAATATGGGAAATGATTTTTAAAAAAATTGTGTTTTGAAAACTGTGAACGTAATTGTTCAATTTTTAAAATCCATAGAGAGAGACAGTATTATCAAGGACTGCGTGGCTTTTGTTTTCTAAAAGTCGCTTTTGGTTGAACATATGCAAATACCAACTGAAAAGAAGACATATTTTTTTAGCTGAGTGGCTCATCCTTTTCAAGATGTCAACTTTGTGGCAACAAGAGCAAACACTCACTGGAGAGAAACCATATTCCTGTGAAGTGTGTGGCTATTCTTGTTCACGGAAATCAGATTTGAACAAACATATGAGAACACACACTGGAGAGAAACCATATTCTTGTGAAGTGTGTGGCTATTCCTGTTCACGAAAGTCAACTTTGAACCAGCATATGCGAACACACACTGGAGAGAAATCACATTCTTGTGAAGTGTGTGGGTCTTCTTTTTCTGAAAAGTCAACTTTGAACCGACATGTGCGTACACACACTGGAGAGAAACCATATTTCTGCGAAGTGTGTGGCTCTTCATTTTCACAGAAGGCAAATCTAACGCTGCATAAGCGAACGCATAGTGGAGAAAAACCTTATACTTGTGGAGTGTGTGGCTCTTCCTTTTCACTGAAAGCAAATTTGAATCTACACATACAAACACACAGTGGAGAGAAACCATATTCTTGTGAAGTGTGTGGCTCTTCATTTTCACGGAAGTCAACACTGAAATTACATATGCGAACACACACTGGAGAGAAACCATATTCTTGTGATGTGTGTGGCTTTTCCTTTTCACAGAAAATAAACTTGATCCGTCATATGCTTACACACACTGGAGATAGACCGTTTTCTTGTGAAGTGTGTGGTTCATCATTTCGAGAGAAGTCAAACTTGAACCGACACATGCAAACTCACACTGGAGAGAAACCATATTCTTGTGAAGTATGTGGCTCTTCTTTTTCAGATAAGTCTAGCTTGAACTCACACATGCGGGGACACACAGGAGAAAGACCATATTCTTGTGAAGTGTGCAGCTCTTCCTTTTCAAAGAAATCAACTCTGAATGTACATATTCAAACACACACTGGAGAGCAACCATATTCTTGTGAAGTGTGTGGCTCTTCATTTCCATTTAAGTCAAAATTGAAGCAACATATGCGAAAACACACTGGAGAGAAGCCATATTCATGTGAAGTGTGTGGTTCTTCTTTTTCACTGATGTCACACTTAAGCCGACATATGAGGATGCATACTGGGGAAAAACCATACTTTTGTGAAGTGTGTGGCTCTTCATTTCCAGACAAATCTGATTTGAAGCGACATACGCGAACACACACTGGAGAACAACCATATTCTTGTGATGTGTGTGGCTCTTCCTTTTCAATCAAGTCAAACTTAAGCCAACATATGAGAATGCACACCGGAGAGAAACCATATTCTTGTGAAGTATGTGGCTCTTCTTTTTCACTGATGTCCAACTTGAGCCGACATGTAAGAATGCATACTGGAGAGAAACCATATTCTTGTGAAGTGTGTGGCTCCTCCTTTTCAGTCAAGTCAGCCTTAACCCAACATATGCGTTCACATACTGGAGAAAAACCATATTTCTGTGAAGTGTGTGGCTCTTCATTTTCAGGCAAGTCAGACTTGATCCGCCATATGCGAACACATACTGGAGAGAAACCATATTCTTGTGGAGTGTGTGGTTATTCATTTGCATTTAAATCAAACTTGAACACACATATGCAAAGACACACTAGAGAGAATCCATAGTCAAGTGAAATTTATAGCTTCTCTTTTTCATGGATGTCATACATATGTAGATCTTCCTTTTCATGAAAAATCACTTGTAAGAAGTTGAATTTTTGATTTTTTCAATTTGTGTGTTAACAAACATTATATCAAAAATATATTTTTCGTATAAGGTCTCAAATATTAAACACTTGAATAACTCAGATTTGAAATATTTGCATTCCCTATTGATAATACCACTGTGAATAACAAACTTAATCGCAATTACCTTTGACTCATTTTAGCTTTTGATGGCTCATTTCATGAATAATATTCATCAAAATTCCATGATAGACTTCGAACAGTAATTGTTTGTATTTTCAGTTCAGTTATCAAGAAATTTAAGTGTTCATTGTTTTCTTCACTTCATAATTTGAACTACAAAAAATCATTTATTTTCTGTCATGATATTCTGTATTTCTATATCATATGATTCTCTGCTACATTGACAGTGATGAAGATGAGAGTTTAGGAGTTTCTAGTAAAGAAACGATTCGTTTTTACTATATCATTTGATTCTTTCTTGCATTGTCAATAATAAAGATGAGAGTTAAAGAGCTTTTGTAAAAAAGAGATTCTTTACTAAGTAATTTCATGTTAAATGACACAATTTTGGGAACTTTCCCGAGGTCATCCTTTCAGAAGAAAATCTGAGTGTTATTTTGTCATTATAGCTGGAAAGTATGTTCATCTATATTGTAAAGTGGCAATTCGCAGGATCTTAACGCTTTCAAAAAAATTGTTTCTATGTTATTCCTCCTTGGTCAGATTGAGAACTTTTCAACAACAAAAGCGTAATAGCTCAACTTTTTAAAAAATTGTACATCAAGAAGAAAGCTCAGCAACAAGACCAAATTTTTGTTGAGTCATCTTTCGATACATTTGATTTGAGTGAATTAATCACTGTTTTAATTCAAGCATCTGCTATTTTCACAATTTTTTCCTCCCAATTACTGGTACATAATGAATGATAACAACTTTAAAAAGATAATTATTTTTCTTTGTGGTGATTATAGAGAATGGGAAAAAAGATTGGAATTCATTGAGAATTTTTGGAGATAGTGTGACAGGCAGAAAGAGACACGTGAATATATATACCTCTTCCATTATTAACTTTTTTTCAAGAACTCAATAATTCTCCTTAGGTTTTTTTGAAGTTTAATTATACAATGTTAATCATGTATATGTGTGTATATGTCTATACATGTGTATATGGGTGTATGGCTCTGTTGATGTGTCTCTCTTTGAAAAAGACCAAGCGAGACAAGTTTCTCTGCTAAATTCAACAATCTTTCTTTATGTTCATCAGAATTCTTTCAAAGCACAATGTCAGTAAATTTTATATTTCAGTTCAATAAAACCATTAAAATGTACAAAAGTGAAATTTGCCAACTAAAAAAGAAAATATTTGTTATTCTTTTAAACTTAGATGGAACATACTTTTAAAAGATTTTGTTTGTTTTCCTGTCGGAAAAAAAGGATTCACATTTACTCACAAAAAAGAGCCAAAACATTGTGACTTGTGACAAGAATGACAGCTACAGTCTCATAACAACTGTGTATTTCAGGGTTAGAGGTATATGAGCAGGTAAGCTGTTCTCAATTACAGTTAACCTTTGAAAAAACAGAACTTGTTAAGCAAGATATCAGATAAAACAGATGCAATCTGAGTTGAGAAGGTGACAGTCATGATAATTTTTGAATAATGATTATTTATAATTCTTCATGTATTAGAAATGAAGAAAAAAACAAGAAATGTATTTTTTCTCTGGAACTTTTCATCATAACCTCCACCCAACAAGAAATTCTAACTTCTTTTTTTGGACCCAAAAATTTCCTCTTGTTATAAATTGCTGTTCTTACTCAGTTCACTTTGTTTGCAAATAGTCGCAGTGTTTATTGAGAATGAGAAAGAGAAATAATCTTCTTCATTTTGCAGAGTTCACACTTTCTTCACCACCTTCTGCTTCTGTCTGACAGAAAGATCATCAGCGATATAGTATCATAACTGGACCCCTTGAAATTTACTACTATAATTACTTCTCCACTTGTTGAAAGAAAAAACTAATAACAGTTTATAGAGATTTTCAGAGGAGGGGAATCTTAATTAATTAGATCTGGAACTCATTTGTTAAATACATGTATATATGCTTTATTTAGTTATGACTTATCATGTTCATTGTATATACTTTCCAATATCACAGTATTGACCCCTACCTTGTGTCAGTGTAGTACTCTGCCAGTTGAGTGTTAGCTTGCAACCTTATTGGTTATCCAGCCTAATGAGCCTTTTTGCCAACTCTGGGAGACTCCCCCTTCTCTATATCAGGACTCTCTCTGTATCTACAGAATTTGTAAAATTCCTGGCCATCTCTGTTTCTTTCAAGTATGAGTTATTCAAAACAGGGTACAATTATATGATGACAAGTTAGAACTGATTTAACTCTTCCAAACTGTGAGCTCATTATTTCAGGCTGACCACTATTTTACTTCAGACTATAAGCCCATTAGATGATATAGAGGACATAACTCTCACCTCCAAGTAATTTATTTGACTTACACAGCAACCTGAATGTAAAAATAAAATGAATTAGAACAAACATTTCAGTAGTCAATGAAGAAAACTTTTTAAAAGAATATTTTTTTCCCTAGAAGAGATCAGGTACAGCATATCTGGAAGTGCAGAGGTTTAGGATTCAAAGAGTTAAAAACTCAGTTTAAACATTCCAAGAGGCTTTGATTGAGGAAAAAATATTATTGCCAAATCAAGTTTATTTTGATTTGGAGTTGATATAGTTAAAAATTTATCATTATATATACTGAGCATCAAGACCAACATTCACCAAAAGTGTGCTATTCCATTTTCTGTGGGGGAGGGTATACTTTTACCCTCTAACCACATCTTGAAATTTATATTTTGGCAGAGGTTTTTAAGCAGATGATAAATATTTCTTAAATAATCAGCTTTTTAAATTGATGTATTCGTTTGATGTGATAACTCGAAAAATATACAACAGAAATTTTGACCTCTGTAGCATGACACTTTTATTAGCTGAATTTCGATCTGAAATATATCTATGACCCAGGGAAAAGCTTTTGGTTAAGCACATTAGCAAGAACAAAATTATGTTGAAAAATGAATATTTGTTCTGCATAATAATTTTTTTTTCTATTATTAAGCTATGGACTTATTGATGAACCTTTGTATATATGTTTTTAGAATTTGCCAAGTCATTGTATATATGATATACATAGATGAAAGTTTTCAATATATCTGCCAATAATGACTATTCATTCTGTTTCTCAATTTGAAAGGTGAAAATCTCATCTTTGTGGTTTTAGGATGTTGTTGGTCACCTTCTGCTGAAGAGTTCATTTCTTTGAATATTTTCCTTTAGTTTATTAGTATCTATTTGTGACTTGAATTATGAAGATGTGCAAACAGTGACTAAAAACTCCTCATAAACCGCAAGAATATTTCATTGAAATTCAATGAGAACTTTCAGAGATATTGTGTAGCCAGATGGACAGAAACAAGCGAATGTATATACCTACTTAATATATTAATTGGACAGAACAATAACAGTGATGAATGAATTTCAATGTGAACTTGTTATTAAAATTGAGTAACTTTTAATATATATATATATATGCATGATTATCAGCGGGCAAGCATCATATTAGATTGTCTTCACATTAGATCTTGAAGAAACTGATTAAAAGTGTCATTTAATGTAAATCACATCAGAATGTGGCATAACTCAAATGCAAATAGTTTCTCCATACTGTAAATGACCACGTGTGGTTTATGGAGTGGCCTTTCTGGGAATATTCAGACACACAACTTGCTTGAATGAATTGCCTCTGCAGTAGATACATGTCTCTATGAAGATTGCTTTTCATATGAAAATTTCTTCAGACAAACCTCACATTTGAATGGCTACTTTAATCTGTGCATCATTTTGTGTTGTTTAAGGTTGCCTTTTTGTGTAAATGTCTTCAGACAAACCTCACACTGCAATGGCTTCACTCCCTTGTGAATCATCATGCGTTTATTAAGGCTGCCTTTTATTGTAAATGTCTTCAGACAAACATCACAATGGAATGGCTATTTTTTTTCTGTAATTTTTTGTGTTATATTATTGTTTTTTCTTTTCTTGTCACCATAAGTTGCCATTGTCCTGACCATGATTGTAGAATTATTGACATATTTTGCATGTTTTTTTTTTGGGGGGGGTATTAGAGATATCGTGCTTATAGACTTGAGTGTATGCATTTATGAAACACGAAAAGTAAGAAATATCTCTCAATCAGAAAATAATTCCTGAATCTGCCCCAAAATTTGACCAATTCTTCCTGGCATAATTTTCCACCATTCTGCAAAATTCAATTTCAATCAATCGAGAAACTTTAGAGATATAATGAGGACAGTGAGGAGTGTATACATGTATTAGAAAAAAAAAATGGAAAGATATCTCTCAATCAAGATGTAATTCCTGGAACTGCCTCAAACTCGGACCGACTCTTCCTGGCCCCATTTTCTACCTTTCCATAAGATATCATTTCTCAATCAGAAAAAAATTCCTGGATCCGCCCCCAGATTCAGTCAACTCTTACTGACTCCATTTTCCACCATTCTACAAAATTTCATTAAAAGACAGACAGGCAATATTATGCGGACGTAACTACACTGCATAGGAGGTAATTATGCATGGATCCACTCCATTTATTTGATAACTTTTTCTGGAGTCTATTGCCTATTTTTCCATCAAATTTTTCTTTAAATTCATTGATAATTTGGAAATTGTCGGGAGGATAGATGTGAAATTTTGGTGTTAATATGTGGCATGCACATATAACTACAATGTAGGGGAGGTAATTAAGCACAAATTTGCTTGAAAATCCAATTACTTCTTTCATGGCCAATTGTAAAACCTTCCACAAAATTTCATAGAGATTTATTAGGAACTTCCAGGATATCACATTGGCAGCCATTTTCATTGTTTTGGATTTCTGTTATAGGGAAAGGGTTGAAAGTTATAGTATCTACCAATAAGTTACAATGGTTATCATATTAAACTGTGAACTAATGATGTCTAGCAGCTTGAGAAACACAACCAGAGTTTGCCCATCCAAATGATACCCATAAGTTAATTTTTGACTCTTGGCTCAAGGACTAGTTTTTTTAAATGAACCTAATCAACCTGGTGTGTTTAATTTCAAAACAGATTAACAATTTGAAAACAAATTTATTTTTATAATGAACATCATGATTTCTGATATGATATATTTCTATTCTTTTCTTTTAGTTATGTTGACTATAAGATCTATCTATCTATTCATATACATATATGATTATTTTTGTTTCAGTATAAATGTATTTATAAGTGTGTGTATATAGTAAACATATATATGATATAGAAACATATACAAGATTGGATCCATAGTCTGATATGTATTTATTAGCTGGATTTTGATCTGATATTTTCTCTGTATAATATGACCTAATGTTTCATCTAAGTGATGAATAATCACAATTTTGATTACGTGCATTGACAAGATGGATTATTGAAATTACTTAGAGTAGTGAATTAAAGACACAGGTTTTCCTATCAACAGCTGGTTGGTCCCTGTTCAGGTGATCAATATAAGTAGTGCAAGGTTGTCAGATGTGGACATATCCCAATACCAACAGAGGCATGAGTTGACCTTCACCCTGTGCTATTTCATCAGATGTTTCCAGATGGGCTTTCTTGCTAGAAAATATTCTTTTTGGTATAAATCAACAGAAATACAACATTTTGTTTCTGCCTAGTCATAGTCAGAGAAGAAAAAATCCCAGTACCAACAGAGGCATAAGATGACCTTTGCTTTGCTTTCTGTCGTTCAATCAGAGGGAGCCAGTAGGGCCTATTTACTACAAAATCTATTTGTTAGCTTTTGATCTATATAAATTTAAAAAATAATGCTTCTGCCCTGCCACATATTTATAGGTTCAGTAGTTGAGGTGAACTGTACAGAAAACTGATTTAGCCAACTTAGAGGCAATTAAAAAATTGCTTAAGCTTAACCTTGCTAGACAATTATTTTGATAATTTTGCTAAATCTTTAGAGGTAGTGTAGGATTTCCTATTGACTTGAAATCTCAAATCCCAATATTTTGAGCACTAATATTCCAAGAATGTTATTTTATCTTTTGTGTGCTTCTGAAAAATCACTATTTTCTTTCAGGATCAGATCAGAATCCAATTGTTGCCAAAGTAAAGCATCACAACAATATACTTACTTTGACAAATATGAAATTTTGGGGTTAATACTCCAGATGGGTCACCTGTCACATCACTTTTTAGAGGGTTTTGTTTCCTCTGCTCACATTTGTGTGACTCTGAGGGAGAAATGCCAAGATCTTTGGCATATTCTTCCCCATACCAAACAAGCAACTCTTCCCCTCTTAACACAGGTCTTAATGTCTTATAATAGATTTCACTCACAAATTGGAAAGCAGTGAGATTCTGTTCATCTTCATTTTTAGCTCAATTGACAAAGCGCATCCAGTTTGACGTCATTCCTTGGAGGTTACCAAACACGGCATTTGAGAAAAGCTGAAAGTTCAGGACTAAGATGAACAAGAAAAAGCAACTAATCTCTATGAACAAATGTATCATCAGATAATTTCTATAATTCCCCTCAGAGCTTCAGAAAGCATCAAAATAAGTTATTTACCAATCAACAGAATGGCTTCATAACTGCGTTCTTCAGATATTTTTTTTCATAATCTGACATTTGCTCAAATTACTCCTTTGTGAAGAATGCTTCAATGCTGACAGAATCTTTGGCAGGATCTATTTTCAAAACAACTTCACATCTACCTTTAAATGTTGTTACATCAATTATAGACTTGTGACAAATTGGAACGAACAAATTTCCTAAGTGAGTAAAATTTTGACAAAAATCTTGATTCTGTTTTATTGTTAGATAACATTTTACTCTTTGCTTGTTGATCAAAAGCTCTGGTTTTCAGACATTTTTGCCAATGTCCCACTTCTCGACTTTGGATAAAAACTAAACCCCAGACCTCTGACTCAGTCATTCTTAATAGATATTTATTTTGATAAACTCAAATCGAACAAAGACTCTTGGAAAAAACATACAAAAGGTAGTGTTAGTTGCTTGCTGGTTGTGGGATTGTTTATTTTTCACAAGGGATTTTATCCATGACGTAATCAATTGTGCCAATACCATGTTTCATTCTGCATTAAGTTGTGCAGGTCAGTTTATATTGGTCTTAAAGTTAAAAATCAAGACTCACTGTTGGAAATGGAAGTAGTCTTCACTGCTTGCAACACAAGGGTTTGAAAGTTTGAATTGAGGGCCATCTTTAACCAGAAGTTCAAATACTTTGAAGATCCAAACCCAAAAGAGTCAAGTTGTCCTTTAAATCAATGAAGTTCTTTTACAAAGAGTCAGGAATAGACTGAGTACTAGCCATAAATGGTGAGGAAATCCACTTGGACTCAATGACTTCAGGCTTGTCACTAAAGTACTTGGAAAAGTTGAAGCTCAGTTGCTGCAAATGCATTAGTATCACATCCCTCTCAGTGTTAGTGACTCCCAATCACCAGTCTTTGTCAGTAAATGCTTTCAAGATGGGAAAAACCTCAAAATCACCTCCTAGTAATTTTATATGGCACAGTGAAAGTCAGCGGATTTAATTCGACAGTACTTCAGAAAAATTGCTTCCCTTCACGCCATTTATGGTTTCTGGCAGCTGCTTTCCTTAAAAAATATTCTCATTCATTCAGCTTTTTCAGGCCTTCTTACATATCCTTTCAATCTTTCTCCCCCTGAGAAACACAGATCTAAACAAAAGTTTTTAAGCAGGTTGTCTTGACACTCTGAAGAGTCATCAACAGCAGTTTGGGATATTCCATGGCTTAAAAATTTTAAATACAAAGGTATAAAAACCAAACTTTAAGATCCTCAGAAAGTGTGTTCATTCTAAAATTCCTCTTAACTTCCAATAAATCTGCTTTACTTACCAAATCCACAGAAAAACAGCTCTTAGGTTAAAATTGTTTGTAAATGCCTTGAATTCATTATTACAAAGATATTCTTGACAAATGATGAAAATATTCGTTGCATTATATTTTTCTCTTATGCAAAATGTATTATAATCCATTTCCAGCTTTTGTACCACGAGGGGACCAGACATCTAAAGCATGGAGAGTCAAGATAAATGAGGTCACTAAGAAAGTGGAAACCTGATTTTGGCTTCTGCTCTTTGGTTGGTTAATGGATTAGGAGCAAAAAATTATCCCTGGAGATTTGGTAGATCTTCAGCATTTATTTGTATTATCTTCACCAACATTATCTCGATATATGTGTTTCTATGTATACGTGTTTTCCAGTGTGCGTGTTTATTTTTATGTGTGTGTCTGTATGTGCTTCTGTGTATGTATGTGTCTATGTGTGTTAGATTAAACTTAGAATATTATTCAGTGAAGAATAAAAATGTCAATTTTGTAGTTTTTATAGGATTTTTTTCTCATTTGATTTATAGTAATATTTTTTTTAATTGGATGAATGATATTTAGATTCATTCTGATGAATTACTATTTTAAAATTTATTTTAATGAAATAAAAGTTGACAACAAAAGTCAAATTTAAATAAAAGTAATAGAATAAATTTGTGGACGAAACAAGGTAATAAAATGTTGCATAATTCATTACTAAATATTGAATAAATTGAAATCTCAATTATTTTAATGATATAGATAAAATGAAGTAAAACATTACTTATTCTATTAAAAATATTTTTTACTTTATTAAATAAAGATAGAATAAGATGAAATCTTGTTTATTTTATCAAAAACATTGTTCATTTTATTACAATAAATTAAATTTGTACACAATGGCCAATGAACTGTATAAAAACAAAAATATCGAATAAAAAACAAGATTTTTGAATAGTGCTGTAGTCTGAGGTTATCTTTCCATGGCAACATTTTTTAGGATCCAAACAAGGCTTCAAAATAGTGTCTATAGTATTTACATGACTATATTTATCATCATAAAATCATTCCAGAGTGGAATTATTATTCAGAAAGCCACTGTTGTAAATCATTTCCTAAAGATCTGAAAAAATTCAAAAGAGAAGATGGACTTCTTTGATTAGGTAGCTTTAGACAATTTCGTGACATATGATAACACATGTAGTTTAAAGTTAGAGCAGACATAACCACATAACGTTTGTTTTAGTGTGACAAAATAGTGTGCAATTTGTATATACAAGCACACATCATAACAATCATATTTACATGATATTTAAGGCTTTAAACATTTGCAGTGGTGTAATAAACAAAATTCTTTTTAAAATCATTCACATGTGTTGATAGAACTTGATACTCCAGTGTAGTAGTTTATTCCATAGTCTGATTGAATTTTCAGATATCTAATCTACTTCTACCATATATTTCTGGCCTCTCTGGCCCTTTTAATCCATTCTGGTGGGAAATACTTTGAGGTCTAGATTCTAAATCATACATAATCTTGAACACTTTGATCAAGTCTATCTGATTGCTCTTATCTTCTCTGTCAGTTAATTGTAAGTCCGTCTTATAATTTTTAATTCTGGTACTCACTTAGTTGCTTATCTTTGGGTGTTTTCTAGATGATTTTTAACTTACTATGAATCCCTGAAAATCATTAAATTGAAAGATAGTGTGATGACTCCTTCATTTTTAGTTAAAATTAAAAATGAAAATATACAAGTATTAGCTTTAGGTGATGAACCTTAAATCTAGCCTCAAATGCAAAATGTCACTTCTTTCATCTACTGTCTATAAAAGCCCTGAACACATATTCATTTGCTCATTTATCCCGATTTTTCTAATTGGTTACTTCTCCCTCTTTCTATCTCTTCTTTTCCTTCTCTCTAGGACTGGTATTATTTCATCAGCTTCCTGGCCGACTTGAGCTTTAATGTTTTTCCACCATAACCAATCACTATTCTAAACCTTGCCTATTTCATTTTCACAGATGTTGACACAACTCTCAGATACTCACTACAAATCGCAGGTCCTCTAGCATAAACGTGTATTCACCTCTCCGTCTCCTATGAATGAAATGACAGTGCATTTACTACACAACAGTCACAATAATCTTCTGTTTTCTAATTCTCCTTACTTCAGGAAGCACAAATGGGTTAAACCTCATGTGTTTTCTGTGACTTAAATAGTCTTTCTGTCAAGCAATTTTCAGCATCTGAATAAATCGTTAAAGAAAATGGGGCTGCTGCAGGAATCGAACCTGCCGCTGATAGAGTTGCCGCTTTAACGTAGTGATGCATTATATTTTGTAGAATCACATAGATTATTTTTACTACAGCCCCATTTTCTTCCATTGTTTATTCTATTTATGTTGTCTAAATTGAATGATTTATTAACTGTATAATGAGGGGAGATCCTTACAAAATAAGTTTCTATGTAATAAAAAGCAATTTATAATTCATTCTGTTAGACCAAATATGTCTATTACTTGAAATCATATGGTAATAAATAAATTATTTAATTATATGAAAAAAACCTTGTCTCATGAGTCAGTTTTAAGAAATATTGTAATTTAATTGTATAACAAAAGATTCACAAATTTGGTGGATTGTTGATGTTCTATTAATTGAAAAAAAAATTATCAAATGGAAAAGAAAAAAATATTGTACATACGAAAATATGGGTACTGTGCGTACTGTAGGCCTAATTTGTACCCTTGTGATTAATTTTTGTATTGATTTAAAGATCTGATAATTAATGTTACTGTATGTTTGATGAAAAATGTACTCTCTTATATTCACCAAAATAAACATGGTGAATAAGAAACAACAAATTAGTTTTAGATTTAATGTTTTCTAGTTTTTACGTTTCTACATCAACATGGTCGTACATTATTTCTGCTCGATCTCATTTTGTAAATACATCTCATTTACAATTAATTCGTAACAACCTCGTAAGGTTAACGTCCCAAATTAACATAGTTTTTTAGGACACTCTGTCAATTTTACTACAAAATACGGTCAGTCCCACTATTCGCAACCGGTCGAACGAATTTCACTTGTATTAAGATTTATCTAAGACAAAGAAAATAATTGTTGGAGTAATATCATTTATTCTTTCGAAGAAAAAAAGCATTCAAAACGACTAACATCTTCATACCATGTTGATCTCGATTCTTCGCGTGACTTGATAACTCATTTTTCATGCTAATATGAAGATATCCTCTAATAGTTTTATCATAGTAATAAAATGATTCTATGTGACTAGATTTATGGATATTTTCACCCCGAAAGATACTCTTGGATTCATCTGGGAAGCATTAACAGATATCGACGCCATTTTCAAGTTGAATGGGTGGCTGTATGGATCAGCTGACCAGTAACTATGGAAACATAACGCCAATGCTTTAGTACTCTATTTGAAACCTCAACCAATTTTTTCTATTGTTTCCATTTAATTATAACAACGTATTTATTCATTTTATTGGTTGGTCTTTATAGAAGGAAATTCATCTGTTATTGTTTTCTTTTAAATATAGCGACTTATCTATTCTGTGAAATGAGAAAACTTAAACGAAAAGGAGACTTTGAAAAATATGGCCAATTTCAGCCATTTTTGAAGCCGGTCTTATGATACTGTATTTTTGATATTTTCAGCTATAAAGCTAGCAATCTAGTCAATTTTAGCCATTTAAACTCACACATTTATGGCTACAAACTTGGCAGATAATAGAATATTTAGCCAATTTTAGCTGTTTTTAGTGCTTGTCTTATGCCAGCATTTTTAGTGTTTTAGCCAAAATGAAAAAAAAAAAAAAAAAAGGATTGAATATGGAAAATCTAGCCAATTCTAGCCATTTTAGAGCCTGTATTATGCTACAGTATTTTTGATACGTTCAAAGTCACCGGAGGATGAAAAATCTAATAAATTCAATAAGAAAAAGTTATCAACTTGTTTTCAAATGTTGTGTTGTTCAAATCTCGTCATCGTCATCATCAGCATCATCATAATCGTCGCCGTCATCATCATTATTATTATTATTATTATTATTATTATTATTATTTTTATTAATAATAATGATGATGATGATGATATTATTATTATTTTTATTCTAATAGTCTGATATGGCATCCTTGAAATTACACCGTAATAATGTAATTCAATTTGATGGAAACAATTACTAATTCTTCCATGTTGTTGAAGCGGACTGAAGTTTACATTTGCTTTTTTTCAGCTACATTTAGCCGATGTTCCCTCAATTCGGCTGATAAAAATCGGCAATGGCAGATAGCCGAAAATCTGGCCATAAAAAAAATAATCAACGAATATGATTTGATTTTAGGGCCAACATACTCAACATACAGAACATACTCATTCAATATTTTCAGCCGTAAAATCATCAGGAAGAAGAGATATTTGACCGATTTTTACCATCTTGGGAAGTCAGTGAAAGCAAATCAAACTATATAAGAAAATTCAAGATCGATAAACCGAATTTTAACCACAACATTAGCTCTGAGAATATATTTTGAATTAGATTCTAAATTGTTTTTCAACAAATCCACTTCAGACCTAGAAGAATCAATATCAGTACAAACTTACAATTTTTATGAATTATTTGTTCCGGGGTCTTCGTGTCGAGCTATTTCATTCGACATTTGGGCTGTAACTAAGTATAAAACATATTTAGCCATAAGGTTATCGGAAAGTGGATAAAGATTTAGCCGATGTTAGCCAATTCTCGAACAGTTTTAGCCGGAAAAATCACACCTGAGTTGGAGACACTGGCCGTTCTATCATCAGGAACTTTTCTGTCTGGACACCGTCAAAAGATTAACATTATTTGTCTTTTTTTTTGCTTCGAAAAGAATTGAAAAAAATTGTTTTGTTTTTTTCTGAAAATGTTTTTGTTTCTTTCTTAACGGATGAATTGTGAAATAATTGAATTGATTCAGAAAAAAAGAAGGAACAACTTTTCATGTTTTTTTTTCAAATTTTCTTCTCAAATTCGATGTAAGTATTTATTTCACTTCTTTTTTGAATGTTTCTTCTCACTTTCACTGTTTAAAATCGAAATCGAAAACTTAATGTAGCGTTCCGTTGACATGAGATGAACAGATACTGCACTTTGATTAGGGGCTATTGATTCTTACACTATTTGAAATTGAAAACAGAAAGTTAATGCTATACATTTCGTTGACATGTGAAGAACAGATACTTCACTTTGATCTCCAACTGAGGGCACAGAAGGTGCATTCCTATCTGGACAGCTTGTGGGGTTCTTAATTTTCATACCTCTAGTCCTCACCAAGTTGTATTATTTAAAAAAAAATTATAATCTATCCTATCATTTGTTTGGTAAAATAAAAATGTATTCTGTTCGATTCCCCAAGATAAACATCGTGAATAAGAAAGAAAGAAACAAGAATTAGTTTTGCTTTTAATGTTTTCTAGCTTTTACAATTATACATTATTATGATTATACATAATTTTCATCGATCTCGTTTCGTAAATGCATCTTATTTACAATTAACTGTTGACTTTCTTGTGAGTTTAGCATTCCACAATAACACGATGGTTGTACGAGGGTTTTCAGTCAATTTTACTATAAAATATTGTTGTGCCCAGTGCATAATGGCGGTCAGTCTCGCTTCTCGTAATCGGTCGAACGGATTTCACTTCCATTCTAAGACAAAGAAAATAATTGTTTTTGTAATATTCTTTATTCTTTCCAATAATAATACGTTCATAATAATAAAATGATTCTGGAAGGCTGGATTTACATTGGTTTTCACCCCAAGAAATACACTAAGCCTTATCTCAAGGGAACGTCGTCAATTCAGATTGAAACAAAAAGTCGCCATTTTAAACTCAATTGAATGATTGTTACTTTTATTCCCCGAACTGTAACCATGGAAACGTGACGTCAAGGTTCCGGCACTTTTTGGATTTTTTTTTTCAAAAAACTTTTTGTAGTTGTTATTACCTAGAAAGTAATGAATTGGCATTTTTTTGCAAATCATCGCCAGGTGACTCATCCATTTGAAAAACAAGGTACGGTAGGCCAGAAGTGACTAAAAACGTCTACATCTTAATACGCCCAAATTTATATATATATATATATATATATATATATATATATGATCCTAAATTGCGTTATATCACATAAAAACTTATTTGAAATGATCTCCCATCATTACACAGTTAAATTTCTTTAAGTGTTTAATCTATTCTAGGGTGAGTGATACATCAACTGTGTAATGACAGGAGATCATTTCAAATAAGTTTCTCTATAATATAACACTAATATATATATATATATATATATATATATATATATATATATATATATATATATATATATAGCCCAGCTCCATAAGCTAAGCCTATTTTTCAAATATATTTTCGATAATATTAAGCTAAAACTTCTCCCTACCAAAATGAAAACGATTTGTACACTGTGATATCAACAAATGAATTATTGGTCACTTTTTAAGTTGAAATCTAACAACATTATTTCTCGGTTGTACAGGAAATCAAAAAATATAAATTGAATTAAATGAAGAAAAGTTTAAACAAAAAAATGAAGCAGTAGTACTGCTAGCTCTGTAGGAAGGACTGCAATTCTACTTTGAAAGCACTCAAAGGGATTGTTGTTGAACTTCCTTGTGGATTTATGATTTCTTAATGCATACATTGAGGTGCCGAAAAGTTCTCGGCTTGATAAACAATATCAGTTCTCAGCCCAACCCACTTCCTGAATTCTGAGCATTATTTCACCACTGTTTTGTTTTTATATGGTAAAGTGCCAATTTGAAGCATTCTTGCGCTTTGGAAAAAAATTGTTCCCAGGTCATTCTCTCCTTGGCCAAGTTGAGAACTTTTCAGTACTCCATCATTTAATATGGAAAACTTGAGAGAATTGACCTTTGTTACTGTCAATCTGAATACTATTCGTAATGATTGTTTATGTCCTGAAAAAGGTTTTTGCTGTGAACATTTATCGATCACTGGTGACAAAGCTTTGATGTATTTTTGACGATCAATATAATTATCCAACTTGGCAAAAATTGTGATTCATTTTCAACATTTTGAATGGATTTGTAAAGGTGTAGTGTATCCCTGTGATTGAAATGAGTTCTGAAACTCTGAACTATGTATTATTAGTGTTTTGGTTGATTTTGTACAGCAACAAGAGCGTGACAGTTCAACCTCAAAAAAATTTTAACTTCAGAAAGAGACTCAGCAATGCCAACAAATTTTTCTCAGATCATCTTCAGATTCATTAGATTTGAGTAAAATAATCACTATTTTATTTCAAACATCTGCTAAATTTCTCATTTTTCCTTCCATTTTACCTGTATAAGATGATAGATTGCAATTTCAAAAACATTTCTTATTCTATTAATGATCATAGAAAAGGAGAAAAGATTGTTTTTGCAGACTTCATTGTCCTGTTTTTTGAATTCCGAAGTAAGGGTCCCTTTTTTTGTAGGGATATATCTGCAAAATATGAAAAAAAAAAAAAAAAAGAAAAGAAATCAATGAAAGCATTTATGTATAAATAAATAAAATCATCAAATTGACTAAAGGGGAGGGAATCATATGAAAGAAATTATTGTTTTTCGAAATTTTTGAATGGAATATCCTTTAAAAAAATTCTTCCTCATAACTCAGCTATGATGCCAAATAATTGTCAAATCATCTTCTGATACATCAGAATACATGGTTTAAAAATTTGAAAGTGTTGGTTAACTGCTCACATAGTCTAATGAGGACATTTCAAAATCTAGCATATTTCGAACAATCATTATGACATTCCTATGACAGTAATAAATATGGTAACTATGTATACATGACCTTACACGTCATAAATGACAGGAAAAAACTATGTGACTTGTAGACTGTTGAAGTTCTCAAAGTTGGTAACATCATTTTATGATTTGGATCTTCAGTCATTTTCAGAGCTTGGTGGAAAAGAACATAAGATACTCCTGATCTGATTACTCTTTTGAATTTTTTCTGGAAAAGTTAGCCCTAGTCATAAAGTTTCAAAGCTGTGAATGTCCGAGGTTAGGCGGAAAGGCTCATTTGGAAAAAAGAATAAAAATGAGTAAAATCTCAAAACCATCAGAGATACAGAGATAATATTTTGGATTCCTCTATAAGTTTGGTATAGGATTACTTGTGATTTTTCTTTCTTTGTCAGGAGAATCTGAGTGGTTCACCTTCCGGAATTTTGGATGATTTGATATGGTATGACTTTACTGTGAATGCATCACTAAAGATTTTACAGTAAAAATGCACTGAATATCCAGAAGAAATGGATTGTCAGTGGTCAGGAATTAAATAAAGCATTACAGAAAGAATAGGGCTATCATATGCATCATGATGTGAATGGATTGTTAATGATTTCATGAGAGCAATGCATTGGAAGCCTGGAAGGATTGTCAGTCCTCGGGAATTGTTGACAGAATAGGACTATTATACGTATAGATCAACCATTTTCTTTTTCCTTTGGATTAAAATATCTTTGGAGAATTATAAGAAATGATTCTGCTGGGTTTTTACTGAACAGAAGCAAGATCTGTGAAATATATTTTTAGTATGGTTTTGTTCACATTTTCTAGATAATTCTATTTTATTGATATTGTAACCTATTGATATTGATAGATTAACAGGAAAATCTTTTCTTTATTTTCAGATTTCCAGAAGATGGAAAAAAGATTCTGGAATGGCTGACTTGACTTTCAACTGACATGAAATTGATTGAGATGAGGAATCCTCAGGATTAAGATATCTAATTAGATGACATGGGAAGAATCAGATCAGGATTTTAGAAGTTTGCTGTATGTTGGAAACCTCCTCACTAAAGCAAAAAGACAGTAATACATTCCAGATTTACTAAGTGACCAACCAAAATGAACAAAGCTACAAATGCAGACAGAATCATTGAAGATAGTAGTTCAACTGTTTCAAGAACTAAGAAAAAAGAGAAAAAAGTGTTGAAGTGTAATGTATGTATGAAAGAATTCATTTCTAATTCTGCTTTAATGAAACATGTAAGAACACACACTGGAGAGAGGCCTTTTATATGTGAATTTTGCGACAAAGGATTTTCTTTGAAAGCCCACTTGGAACAGCACTTGAGAACACATACTGGGGCAACACCTTATGACTGTGAAGTGTGCGGAAGGGGTTTCTCTGGAAGGACTACCCTTAAACATCACATGAGAACACACACCGGAGAGAAGCCTTTTATATGTGAGGTGTGCGGAAGGGGGTTCTCTCAAACAAGTACCTTTACATATCACATGAGAACGCACACTGGAGAGAGGCCTTTTAAATGTGAAGTATGTGGTAAAGACTTCTCTGGAAGCTCTAATCTTAAAGTTCACATTAAAATACACACTGGAGAGAAGCCTTTTAAATGTGAAGTGTGTGGAAAGGACTTCAGTCGATCAGATAGACTTAAAGATCACATGAGAGAGCACACTGGAGAAAAGCCTTATAAATGTAAAGTGTGTAGTAAAGACTTCACTCAAAGATCTCGGCTTAAAGTTCACATGATGGAACACACTGAAGATAGGCCTTTAAAATGTGAAGTGTGTGAAAGGGGTTTTTCTCAAATGAGTGCCCTTGCATATCACATGAGAGCACACACCGGAGAGAGACCTTTTAAATGTGAAGTTTGTGGTAAAGACTTTGCTGAAAGTTCTATCCTTAAAGCTCACATTGGAATACACACTGGAGAGAAACATTTCAAATGTGAAGTATGTGGAAACAACTTCACTCGATTGGATAGCCTTAAATATCACATGAGAGAACACACAGGAGAAAAGCCTTTTAAATGTGAAGTGTGTGGTAAAGACTTCTCTAAAAGGTCTTGGCTTAAAGTTCACATGAGAACGCACACTGGAGAGAAGCCTTTTAAATGTGATGAGTGTGGTAAAGACTTTTATGATAGGTCAAGTCTTAAAGCTCATATGAAGACACACACTAGAGAAAGACCATTCTGTGAGAAATGTGAGAGATCGTTCCATTCCATGTACAATTTGAAGAAACACATGACAATGCATATTGAAAATAATTATGATCCAGAAAACACGCGAGAGAAGCCTTTTACATGTGAAGTTTGTGGTAAAGACTTCTCTGGAAAGTGTAATTTTGAAGATCATATGACAATACATACTAAAGAGAAACCATTCTGTAAAATATGTGAAAGGTCTTTCTTTTCCAAAAGCCATTTAAAGAAACACATGACAACACACATCGAAAATATTTATGATCACTAAAATGAAAAAGTTATATTGCAGAATTGTAACTTTAAAGTAAAACATTGGTCAATCATTGGAGACTTTCTTCATGTAAGAAATAGATGCAAATCAGCAACATAAAATTTTGCATGCAGGGACCTATTTGAAGCCAAAATATAATGAAATGGTTTCTGCAAAAATTCCTCTTTGAATCAATAAACAAGAATAAGTACATTGAGTGTGGAAAGTCTTTCTTTCAGAATTGCATGTTTTAAAACTATAACCAGTCCAATAAGTAATCAGTAAATAAGAAATAGACGTAAGTTTATTCATAAAGAAATCATTTGCAGTATTTTATGAAAGTTCAGCTCACAATGATTTCTCTTCCCATGATGCTTCAGGGTAATCAATCTTGTAGAATTAACTTCCATTAATTATCATTATAGGTTTTTCTCTGACTGATTATTTCAAGAACACAATCATAGAATAGGAAGCGGAATCAGCCGTGAATGGAATTCAAATCTTACAATTGTTATTCTTCAGCCACCAGAGACAACATGGCACTTCAATGCTACTCTCAATGGCATTCGAGACCTTCATTAAAAACATATTTAAATCAATGAATTTATAGACACCAAATTTGGCCATAGTTTATAAAAAATTAGTTTATTTTCTTTGAAAAGAATAGGTGGCGAGGACTTGCTTTCTTGTTTGTTGATTGTAATACTGTTTGCTACATTAACCACCGTGCACTCTATAGATATCCAACTTTGGAACTGTCACCTCATCTTAGACTTCAGGTTACACAAACAAATTTCCGTTGGTGAGTAGAGATAGGAGGTAAGGATTACTTTGTTGTATTATATTATTAGTCTTAGGGTGAGGCGTCAGTACTTCGTGCTCTACTCCTTTAAGAATAGACAGCTTTTGGTCCAAGCTAATGCGTTGTACATGGTAGTTACTGTTCAACAATGGTTGTATCTATTCAACATCACACAGTTACTTCCTTTGAATTATAAGTTGACCACAGTTTCATATTTTTAATTAGCCATTTGCTGTCCTTTCCAACTTGAGGCAAATCTTAACAATGTCTCATTTGATCCACGTACTGTTTAACTAGAGTCCATCTTCCAGGTAAATAACGAAGGTCATGTTTCCAGAAGCTTTATCAATTATACATAGCACCTACTTCTATCTACTAAGTCCAGATTCACCAAATGTTGAATAACTCCTGTCCCCTACGTCCTCGTTCAATACAACGCCGCTGACTTTTATCGATTTGGTGGTTCCTATTAGGCTTTAGATGATCAAATACAGTGACTAGACGGCATCCCATAAGCAACTCAGCTGAAGAGAATTTAGTGATAGTTTGTTGGGTCAATTGATAACTTGGTAAGAAACTGTATAAGCTCATGTGATTGTCCTGAGGATACATCTTTGTTAATGTCCTTTTAATGGTTTGCACATATTCTTCTAGTTGACTGAAGTAGTGTTGTGTGTAGTATTGATCTCTAGCTGGATTCCCTTTTTGTATAGAAATTGACAGAATTTATCTCTCATAAAAGCAGGCCTGTTATTACTAACACAAATTTCCAGCAGACCATGAGTGACAAACACTTCTTGAAGTTTCTTTAAGACGACGGATACTGTAAATTGGTAGTACGTTTAATTGTTTAGAGAAAGAATCAACCATAATTAGAAACATTTGGTTTTGGTATGATCCAGCATAGTTAAGATGTATTCTCTTCCAAGGAGATCCGAGCCATTCCCAAGGATGTATTGGTGCTCTTTTAGGGGCTTTTTTTTTTTTGGCATGAGTGGCAGCTGTGAACCTTCTCTTTGATTGCTGTGTACATATTAAGTCACCAAACATAACCATGGGCGAGTGCTTTCATACAAATTTCACTAGAGTGACTTTGATGGAGTTCTTCCAAAACTGCCTACTTGCCTTGCAGGGATATCACAACTCTATTTCCCCACATTAGATTGTCCTGTACAACATTAAGTTCATGTCATTGCTACAAATGGTGACGACTCTGGTTGATTTGGAGTGTGTGTCCAGCAGCCTTGAATGGCATCTATGGCTAACAGAAATCGTGGGTTTCGATGATTCCAATGTTTCATCTCTCTTGCAGTAACTGATGGATGATCCTATTCCATCTTTAACATGTCCTGTTGTTGAGCCCGTGTTATGAAGAGCAATTGACAATCTAAACTTATTTGTCTATATTCAAAGGGAGATGGCTTAGTCCATCTGCATAAAAATTCTCAACTCCAAGATAGTATTGAGAGGTATAGTCATATGCAGCTAATATCAATGACCATCGTTATAAATGTGCAGCTGTCATTGTTGGGATGGGTTTATCCTCCAAAAATACTGTTAAGGGGTTTGTGATCACTTTGAATTGTAGGTAAGTGACTAGAACAGTGCAAATGAAATTTACACACATCCCCCAAAATAACTATGGCTTCCTTCACAAGATGACTATAATCGCATTCTGCCATAGTGAGATTACGAGAGGCATTTGCTCCCTGCTATCTGAATAAATGTGATGGGACAACTCCCACTGCAACAACTAGTACTCGATGTGGATTGTAGTGTACTAGAATGGCATCTGACAATAAGGCTGCTTTTACCTTTTGAAAACTTAATTCTTGTTTTTTACCCTGTAGACATAGTGCCTTCATGAAACAATTGATATGAGGACTCTAAGAAATCGGACAGATTAGGAATGTATTGGTAATAATTTATCAACCAAAGAATGGTTTTAATTGTAATACATTTACAGGCTGAGGCACTCATTTAATTGCCTGGGACGGACCACATTCCCTCCTCACTGATCTGCTTGTCTAAATAAACCACTTTGGGGAGCATAAACTGAGCTCCTTAGAACTTGCAATACTGATCGTACATTCTGCAGATGGGCCTGAACATTTTCTCCAGCAAGAACATCAACAATCTAGATTATGGTGAAAGGAATGGACGATAATTGCTTTTCCATCTCTGATTGAAAAACTCCTGTTGCAGACTTGACTCCATAAGCCAATTGCGTTGGTTGGAAAAGTCCTTACTGTGTATTGACAGCATTTATTGATATGCTTGTGATAAATCAAGTTTGGTAAATTTCTCTTCCCCAACCAATTAGGTGAACAAGTCATCTGCTCTAGGAATAAGTTAGTTGTCCAGCTGTGATTTTGATCTACTGTTACCGTGTAGTCCCCACAGATTCAAGTGGAATTATCTCTTTTCACCACAAGTACAAATAAGGCAGCCACTTCAGAAACTTCAACTGGCTCTAGTATTCCTAAATCCACCAAGCTGTCTTTTTTTTTTCAATTCGCTCCCTCAGAGCATGGGGCGCTGAACTATGATTTGAAAAATTTAGGCTTAAATTTCTTAGATGGATGTGAGTTTAGCATTTTTCATGTTGCCCAAGTTAGAATTGAAAAATTCCCTCCAATGGAATCCAGCCTTTGGGGATCTACTTAAGGTAAAGTTTTTCTGTACAGGAGATGAAAGAAGAAATTTTATGCTAGTTTTAAGATGAAAAAAAAGAAGAAATTGCTTAAATATATCATTGTAGAAAAGAAGAAAAAGGAAATAGATCCTTGGATAAGTTTTTGTCATCTTACGACATTAATAGATAAATTGAAAAATAATTCAAGTTAGGCTGAAGGTAAAAAGTAATGTCATAAAAATAACATAGGTTTTCCATCAAATAAAATTAAATGAAAAATATCTTCATTTACCCAGTTATGTTACAGTTTAGCCACCCTCTCAAAATCAAAATGAGACTATAAAAAATTTCTTAAAATCGTTTATTTGATAATAAACTGTGCCAACACGCTTAAACTCTCTGGTCCTTTGTCATAACACAGTCTGAAAGACAAAAAAAAATTTTGTTTTAATCTATACCATTAGGGAGATCCCTTAGTAAATGTTCAAGATTAGGAATTCTACTAGTAAAAATAGAATTTATTTATAATTCTAACAGATAACTCATCCTAGAACACATACAGCTGTAACACAGTAAATCCAACCAGATTGAATTTGAAGACTAAAAAATAAATTTCATCACAAAGCTACTTCTGGTAAGCTGTGTCTGTTGTTCATACAATCATGATATATTTTTACATTATATGAATGGTTAGAAACAACCCAAATTCATTTGCGAACATCAGAAAAACAGTGAACAAATGTTCACTTGCTGATCATGAATACTTGTTGTATTCACCCAGGCTATCAACAGCTCCAAAGGCTGGAACCACTCCCTCTGTAAATGTTTGAAATTTCAACAAAAGTTGGGTAGCGAGGATAGACCTTACCTGCTGATTCAAAGGTGATATTTGGAAAGGAGGCATCCTTATCTATTTCCATCAAGGTAGACAGACTATTTTCAATAGGTTTCACTGAGAGATGACCTTCACTTTTGTATAAGGTATTGATATCTTCCTCATGGCAAAAGCTGTAGTATCTCTTGTATCAGATGATAACCGATTATCCTGAGTGAGAAAGTTCTTTGTGGCCCTGCTGGCGATAGTAATGACATTCACTGTTCCGAAAATGGCACTCCGCAAACTCATGATTACCCCAACAGTGATTACAGACCTTTTAGAGTTTTCATCACATTTTCACATGTTTCAAGTTTCAAAGTGTCTGGTTCATTCTATTATTTCAAGTCCTCAAGGATTTTTAATACTTGTTCCATTGATATTGCAATGGTTATAGCTGTCTCTAAAGGTAAGATGGCTCCAGACAAAAAACGTTATGGGATGGAGTTGTTGCGAATTCTACAGACTAGCCTATCTCTCATCATCAGCTGTCTTTTAACGTCCTTTGTTTGACAGAGATCTTCCTCAGAATTCGCCACACCCCTTTATCACGGGTGTTGTGGAGCCAATACTTTCTGAATTTGTCTAGTTTGTCTCTCCATCTAGCATTCTGCCAGCTTCAGTGACGCATGTGATCACTGAGAATCCATGTTGTGAGTTGTGGTGTCCATTGGTTGTCTGCCATTCTTGCAACATGACCAGCCCATTGCCATTTGAGTTTTTTAGTGGATTCTTTGATGTTTTGGACTCTTGTTTTCTCCCTGATATACTGTGTTGTCTTGTGATCTCTCCGTGTGAGATTGAGCATGATTTTTTTAAGTGCACATTGCATGTGTGGTGCCCACCTTTCCAGCTAAAGAAAATTATTCATGTACGGAGATATCGATTCTGGTTATTTACATGTTAGGGGGTTAATATATCTAGCAGCCTTAAATCTGGCCCCTGACCCGAAATCTGGTGACCCCCCCCCCCCAAGTGAATTAAGCGCAAATTCGTATTTCTTTTCGTGACGAAAAACACGAGATTTACAGGAATATATACCTTGCTTTTGAAAAGTTTGCCCCTGGGCCCTGTCTAATACGCATGTGGACCTTAATGGGTGTGTAGCCTCCAGGTACAGGATGGCTGCCCTAAATTTTAGAAGATAAGGGGCTCGAGTAACCGAGCACCCCGGCCAAAACTTGTAATAATTACAATACCAATGATAATCTGTTTACGAAAATAAATCACTATGTTTTAGTTATTAATCACTCTTGTAGTTAATTAATTTCGAATACTGATAAATATGTATTTACGTATAGTATTTGTCAAGTTTAGTTAATAGATATATCTCTATGGTATAGATGTATTTCACGGCATTCCACAGGATTATGTTTTATTTTGGGCATTTTAGTACTTACCTCCCTTGACATTCGCTCTCCAGAGTTTGTTTTCCTGTTAGAATCGCGAACAAAGGTCGTTTGGAAAGGAATCCACTATGATTCCGATTTAAATTATTTGAATTTTTATAGTTTTTCCTTTTCTCTTATGTTGCATTGCTCCAAGGGAGATAAATCAGATCAAAGTTAGGAAGGAGTAAGTAACGATCTCTTTATTTCTTTGTTTCTACCCATTGATTGACCAATAAATGTGAATTTTATAGTTCCTCTCTTTTCTCTGATAGAATTTTAGTTCAGTATCTGTTCTTCTCTTGTCAACGAACCATAAATATATTTTCTTCTCTCTTTTGAATGATTATATTTTTTGAACGTATAGATAAACATGAATCTTATGTTTCCTCTCTTTTTCTCTATTGGGATTCGTCTTTTTATGATGGTTGAATTCAAACAGCTTTTCGATTGGCTATAAAATGGCTACCTTCTAAACATTGGTCTATGGGAACTCTTAGCATAAAGGTGAGGCAGAGGGCTTGTGTTGCCGAAAACCTACATGGTCTTGCTCGAGTTGGAAAGTGAGGTAATAGCCCCATCTTGCTTTCTGATGTGTTCCCGATGCTCTAAATGCTTTTCCAGACAATCATTAAGTAGGTAGGACCCCCGCATGAGGAAAGGAAATCAACATTCGATGAAAAAAAGACAAAAAAACTCTTATCATCAAAACCTTTGTGCCATTAGTTGGAAGAAAGATTGGAGAAAAATCTGATATAAAAAATCATTCGTGTACACTCTATAGAAATGATGATTGAGGTGATGTTTGTAACGCTGTTAAGAAAATAATCGTATTAATTTAGATTAGAAAATTGTCCCGAATCTTTTATTGAAAAGCGTTCGAATTTTTAAAAATCTACAAAAAATTTTGTATTAACTTGATGAAAGGCAGATTTTTTGAAAGAAATTTCCGTTCCACATTTCGTTACAAGGAGAAAATAATCTACGTAATTATCCCCCCCCCTTTCATTTGATGATCTCTTCTACTCGTTGGTCTTTCCATGTGACCAATTTTTAGAAATTGGTCCACTCCATCATCCTTGATTTACGTCATAGGTTCATCTCTGGTCTGTGATGAATTCCTGTTAAATTTTTGTTCAGTACCTTTACTCATTCAGTCATTATGAATCCAACAACATAGACCTCTCTATTTGGTTGGATTGCAGCCAAGATATTTTTACCATTTTCAAATAGCCACCCTTCCATATTAGGAAGTTCTGGTGCAACTTAATATGGAATGACACTTATTAAGTTCATGTAACACTTGGTTTTACACATTTTGAAGATAAGTTCCATGAGAAATAAATTTTGTATATCTTTCTTAAAACAAAGAATTGGAGGGTCCTCTTGAGGTTTATATTGTCTGTAAACTGGAGAAAATAAACAGTCATGCTGCTAAACACAAACAATAATTATAACCTTTTCAATGGGACAATGGAAGTTTGTGTCTGTCAACTCCTTTGGAAATAAAACATATTTCAGGCTTACAACCCCGCTTGGATCTTTGAATGATGCTTGTAGGTAAAACATTCTCATTATAAGAGTAAATGTACAACATTTGTTTTCATAGTTAATTTTTTTTCTTAGATTTGCTTTGAAGAAAAAGTCAAAATTTTCGTTTGAAAAAGAAAAGGTAATGTAGGATTGGATCATTTTACTGGCAATGTTAACTTTTACGGGCAAAATATCAAATTATTGCATCGTATCTGATGACAGATAATTATATTTTGAAAGGTCTTCCTCTTCGTTATTAAAAATCTACTGGAAATAAAGTAATCCTCAGATTACGATTCAATGTGAAATAGTTTCATCAATGAAAATGAAAAAGTCACCTAAAGTGAATTATTCTTTCAAATTTTTGGTCAAATTTAATAAAATGATATATTTTGTATAAATGTTAATAAATTGAAGTTTAAAAACGTTTACTTAAAGGAAGCATAGCAGTAATAATCCTTTTATGAAATTGAAAGAAAAGGCATCTGTATGGATCCTATGATTTGAACAGAATTATATTTCTCCTGGAATTTATCTGTAAAATGTGTAAAAATTTTATGGATGCATGATTGTCATTCTGACACCCATTTGTTGAATGCTAGGGTCATTCATCATCAGACAGCTAAACACTTTTAATTTGACTTGAGAAAAATCATGAAGGGCCATAAAATGAGTTCTCAAACTTGTGCTTTTATTTTTGCCAGATACAATACTTTGTTAGTCATTGTCATGATCCTCATCAATCATAACTCTAGTGATAATTGTGTGAAACTTGGAATAGCAAACATAAAATAATACAAGTAAATATTATAAAATACATTGTTCGATGATTTCAAGAGTTCAGTTGAAAAAAATATGAAGATTTCTTATTCCTCTTGAAAGTAAAGTAGTTCAACATGACTGTGTGCTAAGTGATGTTTTGTGTAGTTTTCTCAGTAACAAAACTTCTGTCCAGGATTAATCACATGATATTTGTGGATCATATTGTTTCTGCAGTCTGTTTCTCCTGCATCCTTGTCATTTTCTGCCTCAATATCTATTTGATTTGCCAGTGTTCTAATTGTCGGATCTTATTTATTGCTAATCTGAGACGCCCACATCCGTTCTTGATTGATTTTCGCCGGGTGGAAATGAAGGTAAGATCAGAGAACAATCAAATAGACTTGAATTTCATTTCCTGGCTCTCCGACAAAATTTGATTCACAGGCTTTCACAGAGATTATGTCTCTCACTTGACCCCACGTTTCTCTTTCTATACAAGCTTTCATGAACAGTTGAGTTGATTTCAGTTTTTATGATATAAACACTCAGTCAACTGATCCTCAGTGTCACACTTACAAAAATATATCATAATACTCATGCTAGTGAAATTCTATGCATATAACATAACAATTGTATAGATGAAATGAAATGAATCACATTTGATTAGGGAGAGGTAGTAATTACACAATAGAGATATCTTTAAAATGATTTTGTCCATTATTGAATGAATACCAAAAATTTCTATTAAGATTCATCAATTAGTTGATTTTCGGTTGATTTTCAAAATTCGAAATGTTTTTCATTGAAAGATTCTCTGACTCAAATTGATTAGATTTCTTTCACTTGCTGGTAAATAATTTTTCAGATGATCATTTTTTGTTGTCTTCAGTTTCTGATTTTCCACTAAAAATTCTTGTTCATGACAAATAAAATAATAGTTGCTCAACAAAGCAGTATTTTGGTCTATTTTATAGTTTTTACTTTTTCTGAATCAAGGCATGAATTAATCTACAAAATTCAAGTTGAATCAATTTAGGATGAAAATTTTGAATTACTTGAAGTGTCCAGGGATTTGTGAAGATGAAAAACCTTTCAAAGAGACTCCCATAAGAGTTCATAAGACTGAAGAAAAAACTAGGATATTTTTATGAAATGTTCAATCTTCTTATAAATTCAGTATTCAATGGATAAATGACGCAAGTTTTGTTAAATTTGTTCCCATATTTTCTCATATTGAATTTATGTATAAAAAAATTGGATGTATCTGAGTCTATTGAAATTTTATTATATGTTTTTAGAAGAAGTACTTAATTTCTTAGATTACCATATCTTTTTAGTTCTTTTCATATCTTATTTTTGCAGATTTTTCATCTTAAAAATAATTTGGCATCATTTTCATAGTGACCAGAAACAGACGATATGGAAAACAAGAAAAAATATCGACTTGAAACCAGGGGATGAAAATTATCTAGTTATTCAATTTTTAAAGGATACTTGAAAATCCACACTGGGAGAGAAACCATATTTTTGTGAAGTGTGTGCCTCAACCTTTTCAAGATGTCAACCTTGAAGCTGCAAAAGCGAATACATACAGGGGAGAAACCATATTCTTGTGAAGTGTGTGGATATTCCTTTTCATGGAAGTCCAAATTGAACCGACATATGCACACACACACTGGAGAGAAACCATATTCTTGTGAAGTGTGTGCTTCTTCTTTTTCGAATAAGTCCAGCTTGAACATACATATGCGGACACACACCGGAGAGAAACCATATTTCTGTGTAGTGTGTGGCTCCTCCTTTCCACAGAAGTCAACTTTGAATGCTCATATACGAAGACACAATGGAGAAAAACCATATTCTTGTGAAGTCTGTGGCTCTTCATTTTCAGACAAACCAGATTTGAAGCGACACATGAGAACACACACTGGAGAGAAACCATATTCTTGTGAAGTATGTGGCTCTTCTTTTTCCATGATTTCAAACTTGAGCCGTCATATAAGGATGCATACTGGAGAGAAACCATATTCTTGTGAAGTGTGTGGATCTTCGTTTTCACTAATGTCTAACTTGAGCCGACATGTGAGAATGCATACTGGAGAGAAACCATATTCTTGTGAAGTGTGTGGATCTTCTTTTTCACTCAGGTCAGGATTGACCCGACACATGTGGTTACACACTGGAGAGAAACCATATTCCTGTGAGATGTGTGGCTCCTCATTTTTAGGCAAGTCAGAATTGACCCAACATATACGTTCACACACTGGAGAGAAACCGTATTCTTGTGGTGTATGTGGTTTTTCATTTTCATCCAAGTCAAATTTGAACACACATATGCAAAGACACACTGGAGAGAATCCATAGTCATGCAAAATGCGTGGCTCTTCTTCATTACAGAGTTCACATTTAGTGGCACATATGCCAATGCATACTGGAAAGAAATGATATTCATCTGTAATATGTAGATCTTCCTTTTCATAAAAAAAACTCATAGTTAAGCAGTTTTCAAGTTTCTGATTCATTCATTCATAAACAATTTGGTCACAACGGACTTACGTGAACAAACATATAAAAAGCATATTCTTATAAAGATCTCATAAAGATTAAACACTTGATTAAAAGTAATTGCATTCCCCATTGATAATACCAGTGTGAATGACAAACTTCATCACAATTACTTTTGATTCATTTTGGCTTTTGATGTCTCAAATAGTGAATAATATTCATTGAAATTCCATGACAGACTGTGAACAGTAATTGTTAATATTTCGATTCAGTCATCAAAAGACTTAAGGTTTCATTGATTTCTTCCCATCATAATTTGTATCATGAAAATGTTTTTTATTTTTTTCAATCAAAATATCCTTTTCTTTCTATAGTGTGATTCACTGCTACATTGACAGTGATGAGGGTGAGAGTTTGGAAACTTCAGTCAAAAAATATATGCAAAAAATTTGTAAGTTTCTATGTATTGGAAAAAAGATTTGGTGGTGCCTGTCTACTTGAAAATATTGTGAATATTTTTGAAGAGTGCAAGTGAACAATTCTCTCTATGAAAATAAAGGCTAATTAAGTCTTCAAATGTTCATGTATCTGTCTTGTTTTTACTTCTAGTGATTTTCCATTTTGTAGAAAGTAAATTTTCTCTATTTAAAAAAATAGTGAATTCATATTCTAAATAAATGCTCATTATTTTGCAAATAATTTTTCAATCTATAAAAGACCAAATTTTCATTGTTATAAAAATCTGTCTTTTTATTTTGAATATTCGATGAAATCCAAAATAAAACCTTTGTTTCTTTGTTCCAAATGCATTTTCTTTACAAGTTTATCATGCAGGCTGATATGTTTTCTGGAAATTAAAAATACGTTCCATGATGGATGTTGATTGTAAATATTTTGATTACTGTTCTTGCTTTTTTTGTACATTTTTCTTTCATGTTTTTAATCATACACAATCTGCTCTTAAAACAACTAGATTTTCTATCATCTCTTTTGCTTGGTATTAGTATAGCACTCTACGAGAAGAGCCTGTATTCTGTCTTTCTGGGTTGCATCTTTGTTAGTTTGAGAACCCTGCTGATCAACTCTGAGAGACATTCCCCCTCTTCCTACTTGATCTTTATTAGGGCTTACAGGGTAAAAAAAACAAAAAAACAAATTTGAACATTCCAAGGGGCTATGATTGAATGATAAATTTATCAACAACTGTGAATTAGATTGAAAAAAAAGAATGGAACTCTTCTCGAAATTGAAATGATGAATTATAGCATGTCAAAGTTAAGGTCAACTGAAACAAATCTCAGCATGAATTTTTACCTTACATCCTGTTTCTTTGATATGTGAAAACTTTATTTTGAACCTTTGATTATTTTATAGCCAACTGAACTTTGCCGTACTGATCTGTTTGAAGAAAAAAAAATATTGATATTGAATTCAGTGTTCCAGTGGATGTCACAGTTGACCATAATATGGCAGCCTTTTTTTAAAGTAATTCAGATAACTTTCCTGAAGTTGATTCTTTTTTGAACTCAAAATCAACTTTTTTCAAAACTGACAAATTTCTTATGGATAGAAAGCAAAAAATTAGTTGTGAAAAATTGACCAAATAATGTTTTTGTTTGGTAATGTGAGGAAAACAATCGGGGAAATATTTCTATGTTACTACAGATGAAGAATTAATTTAATACAAGATAGAATAAATCATACAAATTTTGATACAAGATAATTTATTCTAAACAAATGCAAACATTTCTTCAATAATAATAATTCCTATTGTGAATAAATATTTATCTACATTCTTTGGATCGCCAACCAGAAACAAATGTTCGGAATATAAAATGAATTAGCTGAATTAGGTGAATGAATATATTTAGAATAGAGATATATTAAGATTTGCTTGATTATTGAAGTTGTAGTAATATATAACAACAGAAATTAATAATTATGGGCTTACTATGTAACATGTTTTGTAAACTAATACAGATTTTTTGCTTCAGTGGAAACCAATGCTGATAAAAATAATGGCAAGTCAGCTGTGGGATCACTTAAGTAAGGGATCCAAGTCATGTATAGTTACACTATCTTTTTTTTGTACATTTGAAGTCTTCGATTGATTTTTTTAGCCTCGTGAGGATATATTGAGAAAAAAAATTTGAAGAAAATTGTCAACACTTCCGTGTCATCAAATGTGTGCCATTTTGAGAAAGTGTTTTTTTTTTTAATTAAAAGAATTTTTTTCATTTCAGTTGACCTTTAATTTGATTGCAAGTTAGGTTTTATACTAAGACCAACATGATGCGAATCTTCAGAGATCTCCAGAGAATGGAAAATTTTCTTGCTATTATTAAACACTGCATTAAATCCTACTGCTTACACCAGAAAAGATTAGTGACGATTAGACAGTTCAAGTTCAAATCAGCTGAAGTAGACAGTAGTCGAATGAGGAAGCCTGCAATTATAAACCAATCAGAATGCATCTTACCCTTTACTATAAAGAATTACGCAAGGGTTGCCATATTAGACATTTATTGGCTAGATGTGGCTGATCTTTCTCCAATCTAGCTGATAAAAACTGATGATAGCCAAATATCTGGCCAATTTAAAAGAAAAAATTCATTTATTGTGGTGCTCCTTATTCAGGATCCTCACGGCCACACTGTACTTGGTCATAAGGTTGACAAGTAGAATTTTATGTTCTTCACTATCCTTTAAATCCATAGCAACAGTTTCATTAAAAATGTTTGCCAGTGAGAATCCCACCACAGGTCCAGGCTCTGTCTTCTTTTATTTTGGGCATATATCACAAGTGGAAGGGAACAGCTCAAGCATTTTAGAAAACTCAACTTCCTTGTACCTGAATTCTTTGCTAAGGTACACATCTTGTTAACAGTAGGATAATTTCAATTTTTCCCTAAAAGGTTTTCTCTTCAATTGCCTCAATGAACAAGATCTAAGAAATTCTACTGTCAGTAGGTAATGCCTCGGATATATGTGCATAATAATGACCTGTAGAGGTAGTGATCAGCTTCGACTTTCTTCCAAAGTTGCAAATAGTATCCTTTTTAAAATTCATCAGTCTTAACCTTCTTCATAGCTGTGTTGCTCAACAGTAATGGAAGATTAGAATTGACAATATTCCCAAGATATCATATGTAGAAAATGACATAACATTTCAATCTACTTTCTTCATCAATTAACATTAACTCTCAACTTTATTTTCCAAAATAAATGAAAAATACGACACAAGGTAAAAAATGGGATAGGTGGGAATTCAGCTGGTCTTTTGTTTTTTCAATAACTTGGCCAGTCTCTCTAGTAAACCCAGTCATACTTCATTCCTTTAACCACAACACATTTCTTCTGAGTATTTTTCTTCATACCACATTCACCAAAATACCAGTTTCTCAATGAAAATCCTACTTAACCTTATATTTCGTTTCATGTGGGGAATATGTTGGAAGAGGAAAAAAAAAAAAAATTCAAAATAACCCACATCTTCCAAGGGAACTTTGTTCATCTATGGAGGAGGAAAGTTCCAGGTAATGTTCTATTTTTCAAGTAATATGGTTCAACCACAAGAGAATATCAGCATCCACAAGGAAAATGAGTAACCATCAATTTAGTCCAGTGGTCTTTACTTCTTTCTTGATTAATATTTGCTCTTCTAAGGTGGGTAGCTTTACACCTGTGGTGGTAACTTTAGGTTAGCCATTATTGGTTAGTGACTCAGCACCTCAGTTGCTGAGCAGATTATCTGGGTTTATGGCACTTGGTGATTAAACTCCAAACAGTTAATCCCCAAAAGGAACATAACTCATTAATACTTAGTTGAGTAAGTTTATAAAATAATTCTTTTTAATCGATCTTTCAATTGGATTGATGTCTTTACTCTTGGTCAAGCCAAGATTTCATATTATTTTTACATTTATTTTCAAAGGATAAGATAAGTGAATCTTGAAGGATCAATTTCTTAAATCAATGATCTATTTCCTTTGTTTAATACAAAATCTATGGAGAAGCTTTGGGTCAAGTGCATTGACAAGAAAGGAATTAGGTTGAAAAACAAATATTTTTGCTGTGTAAAATGTTTTTTTTTTTCATCATTGGGCTATGGACTTACTGATGAACCTAAATCTGTTTTGGAATTAGCTGAGTATATATGTAAGAATTAGCTTAAGTGGAAGTTCTTAATAAATACTACCAATAACTATCCATTTTGTCTCTCAATTTGAAAGGTGGAACTTGCTTCTTTATGGTTGAGAAAAATATTTGTCAATGTGCAAGACTTGTTTTGGGGCGTGTATGGTCATCTGCTGGTGAAAACATTTTCGTTTAGTTCATTAGTATCTGTTTTTGACTTGTATTATAAAGATGTGCAAACAATAACTAAAATCTTCTCATAAACCACATGAATGCTCAGTATGAACAGAATAAAATATTTTAATGCGACAGTTAAAACTAGAAAGCTGAACTATATGTACAAAGAGGTAAAATACTGAGTTTCCTTATGATTTAAAAGTAGCTGAGAGGAAAAAAGAAAAAGGAAATCTACTTCATTTTAACCTTTCCTGTAAAATGAAGAATACCTCTCAATTGATAATAAATTCCTGGATTCAATTTCTTCTTTCATAATCCATGGCCCACATTTCTTTAAAATTTAATTGCAATTCAGTGAGAACTTCAAGATATTGTGTGGATAGACATGAGAATTTAAATATACCTACCCAAGCTTTGTTGGAAGAGGTAAATTAAATGAATAGAATTACAATGATGAATAAATTTCAATGTAAACTTTATTAAGATAGAGTAATTTTTAACACACACACACATATCAGAGACAAACATAATTGGATGGCTTCACATCGGATCTTCAGAAAACTGATCAAGTGTCATTTAATGTAAATCACATCAGAATGTGGCATAACTCAAATGCAAATAGTTTCTCCATACTGTAAATGACCACGAGTGGTTTATGGAGTGGCCTTTCTGTGAATATTCAGACATACAATTTGCTTGAATGAATTGCCTCTGCAGTAGATACATGTCTCTATGAAGATTGCTTTTCATATGAAAATTTCTTCAGACAAACCTCACATTTGAATGGCTACTTTAATCAGTGCATCATTTTGTGTTGTTTAAGGTTGCCTTTTTGTGTAAATGTCTTAAGACAAACCTCACACTGGAATGGCTTCTCTCCCTTGTGAATCATCATGTGTGTATTAAAGTAGCTTTTTTGTGTAAATGTCTTCAGACAAACCTCACACTGGAATGGCTTCTCTCCCTTGTGAATCATCATGTGTGTATTAAAGTAGCTTTTTTGTGTAAATGTCTTCAGACAAACCTCACACTGGAATGGCTTCTCTCCCTTGTGAATCATCATGTGTGTATTAAGGCTGCTTTTTTGTGTAAATGTCTTCAGACAAACCTCACACTGGAATGGCTTCTCTCCCTTGTGAATCATCATGTGTTCATTAAGGTTGCTTTTACGTGTAAATGTCTTCAGACAAACCTCACACTGGAATGGCTTCTCTCCCTTGTGAATCATCATGTGTGTATTAAGGTTGCTTTTTTGTGTAAGTGTCTTCAGACAAACCTCACACTGGAATGGCTTCTCTCCCTTGTGAATCATCATGTGTGTATTAAAGTAGCTTTTTTGTGTAAATGTCTTCAGACAAACCTCACACTGGAATGGCTTCTCTCCCTTGTGAATCATCATGTGTGTATTAAAGTAGCTTTTTTGTGTAAATGTCTTCAGACAAACCTCACACTGGAATGGCTTCTCTCCCTTGTGAATCATCATGTGTGTATTAAGGTTGCTTTTTTGTGTAAATGTCTTCAGACAAACCTCACACTGGAATGGCTTCTCTCCCTTGTGAATCATCATGTGTGTATTAAAGTAGCTTTTTTGTGTAAATGTCTTCAGACAAACCTCACACTGGAATGGCTTCTCTCCCTTGTGAATCATCATGTGTTCATTAAGGTTGCTTTTTTGTGTAAATGTCTTCAGACAAACCTCACACTGGAATGGCTTCTCTCCCTTGTGAATCATCATGTGTGTATTAAGGCTGCTTATTTGTGTAAATGTCTTCAGACAAACCTCACACTGGAATGGCTTCTCTCCCTTGTGAATCATCATGTGTTCATTAAGGTTGCTTTTACGTGTAAATGTCTTCAGACAAACCTCACACTGGAATGGCTTCTCTCCCTTGTGAATCATCATGTGTGTATTAAGGTTGCTTTTTTGTGTAAGTGTCTTCAGACAAACCTCACACTGGAATGGCTTCTCTCCCTTGTGAATCATCATGTGTGTATTAAGGCTGCTTTTTTGTGTAAATGTCTTCAGACAAACCTCACACTGGAATGGCTTCTCTCCCTTGTGAATCATCATGTGTGTATTAAAGTAGCTTTTACGTGTAAATGTCTTCAGACAAACCTCACACTGGAATGGCTTCTCTCCCTTGTGAATCATCATGTGTTCATTAAGGTTGCTTTTACGTGTAAATGTCTTCAGACAAACCTCACACTGGAATGGCTTCTCTCCCTTGTGAATCATCATGTGTGTATTAAGGTTGCTTTTTTGTGTAAGTGTCTTCAGACAAACCTCACACTGGAATGGCTTCTCTCCCTTGTGAATCATCGTGTGTTCATTAAGGTTGCTTTTACGTGTAAATGTCTTCAGACAAACCTCACACTGGAATGGCTTCTCATCCTTGTTGCTGATATTTAGATTTATTCTTTTAATAAGACTTTCTGCATTTGACACTTTCTGACAGTTCTGTTCTTTGATCTTTTGCTCATCACCTTTTTTATTTTCAAAAAACAAAGATCCTCTCACAGCTTCCTTCCAAGTTGAATTATTACCTATGCAAAATAGAAAAACATTTACTATAATGGAAATTTTGTTCAATCCATTCCAACAGCTCTTCTTGTATGATTTTTACTTTTCCTCTAGTACAATTTTTTGTATTGTGACTCATGAATTCTTTTCTGGTAGAAAATTTCAAGCATCTAATATATTTTAAACACACCAGGTTGATTATTCATTAACTAATTTTCAATTTGGTAATTTCAAAACAGACTTACAAGCTTAAAGTAAATTTATTCTTATAATAAACACCACAATCTCAGAAATTATTTTTTTTATTTTTCTCTACTTATGTGATCTATCTTTTCATATAAGTATAATCAATTTTTTTTGATACATATATATGTTATGCAAACATACACCAAGGTGGATCAATTATAAAATTATGTGTATTATCAAAGAGATTATGTTGAAAGTAAGTACAGTAGAGAATTAAAGACACAGGTTTTCCTATCAACAGCTGGTTGGTCCCTGTTCAGGTGATCAATATAAGTAGTGCAAGGTTGTCAGATGTGGAGATATCCCAATACCAACAGAGGCGTGAATTGGCCTTTACCCTTTGCTTTTTCATCAGATGTAGCTAGGTATGACTGTCGTAATAAGCAAAAAAACAACAACAAAAAAAGATAAACTTTATTAACTATTAATTCACAGAAATACCACATCGTGTTTCTGCCTAGTCAAAGTTAGAAGAAAAAATCCCATTACCAACAGAGACACAAGTCAACATTAGCTTTGCTCTCTGCCATTCAAAAGGAGCCAGTAGGGCTTATTACTACAAAACCTTTTCCTTAGCTTTTAAATACCAATATAGATAATGACAAAAATTGTGTTTCTGCCCCATAATATATTTACAGGTTCGTCATTTATGGTCAACAGTAAAGAAAATGAATTCGACTTTACCTTGTCAACACAATTGTTTTGATAATTTTGCTAAATCTTTAGAGGTAGTGTAGGATTTCTTATTGACTTGAAATCTCAAATCCCAATATTTTGAGCACTAATATTCCAAGAATGTTATTTTATCTTTTGTGTGCTTCTGAAAAATCACTATTTTCTTTCAGGATCAGATCAGAATCCAATTGTTGCCAAAGTAAAGCATCACAACAATATACTTACTTTGACAAATATGAAATTTTGGGGTTAATACTCCAGGTGGGTCACCTGTCACATCACTTTTTAGAGGGTTTTGTTTCCTCTGCTCACATTTGTGTGACTCTGAGGGAGAAATGCCAAGATCTTTGGCATATTCTTCCCCATACCAAACAAGCAACTCTTCCCCTCTTAACACAGGTCTTAATGTCTTATAATAGATTTCACTCACAAATTGGAAAGCAGTGAGATTCTGTTCATCTTCATTTCTAGCACAATTGACAAAGCGCATCCAGTTCGACGTCATTGGATTATGGGCATCAATAAAATGACTTGCTTTGCCATCACTGTAGATCTGGAGACAAAATAAAGGGTACTTTAGCTCTGGTTTCTTCCAGCCATACTTGAACTTGAATTTTTCTATTACATTTTACATAAAAATTTGTAATTCATTCAATCCATCTATTGATTGGAGAGAAAAAAAATAACAAGTCAAGATTTGATAGAAAAAAAAAAATATTTACGATGAAAGAACAAAATAGAAACAGAATGAAAAAATGCAGCAACCAAAGTTTCAACTCTAAAAGAAAGTTAATGGATGGATTCAGTAGAGGAAGGAACTAATCTGAAGGATGCTGATGTGTTAGTTTTTGGATAGATTTGGTCTTGGTAAAAAAGATGTTTCACTTCAAAAGTGAAATGACCTTGATTTGATAGAAGAATTGAAGAAGAGAAGAAAGAAGAAAAAGAGGGGTCAGACCTTACTTCCAAAGGAGTGCTGGAACAAAGAGGGTTAATTTCCATGCATCTTTGATTTTATACTGGATATCTGCTAGCATTAGCAGTAGTGGTTTGGAATCACTAGCAGAGTCAAAATAACCAGGAGGAATTAGCCAAGGGCAGATAACTAGTCTGCTATCTAGAACATTTCAATTTGATTCAATTTCAATTGTCAGCAACCCCTACACTATTACTGAAATGTCAAGCATATTTGTCATATTACCTGGCTTTACAGCAATTCAGAAAATCTTATTACTTTACTATACAATTAAAAAATGTATAGCTTTGATATTTGTGTACTTTTAGAATTTAGGGCACCTTTATAAGATATGCTACAGGTCCCACACCTGCTACTCCATAACCAAGAGTATCAATGAGAAATTTCACCTTGTTACATTCAATTATTCTAGAAGTTAAAAAAAAAAAAAAAAAAAAAAAAAAATTCAACAAAACTCATTTGAAATCTTAGCAAAGCCAACATCGTACTGTGACACTAGGGGACCAGGAGTCCCCCATGTCATAAAAATTACTATGGTTATTACAAAAGGAGTTATCTGTATTAAAAGGGATAATGTGTTTTTTTTTAATGATACTGTAGGAAGTGAGAATTACGTGCTTCCAAGTGCGGGCACCTGTACCTTTTCAATTTAATATCTTCTGTCAATTCCCTCGGTTGCAAAAACAAGTACTTTTAGAGAAGTTCTCCTCCTGGTTAGATGGCCGGATAAGGGCCACTGTCTGGGGTCTTCAGAGAAAGAGTAAAGCTTTTGAAAGAAAAAGTAATTTGCAGAATTCTTGAAAGAGGGGGAGGCTAATTTATGATCTTGGACGGACTTGTGTCGTGAGATGGATGAGGGTCAATATTTGGGATTTTCTGGAAGGATCGAGATAACAGGAAAAGAAAGAAAGGAAGTCAATTACAAAGAAATACAGTGTTGATACCAGGGCTTAAATAGAAGGGATTTCCGTAAAAGCGGCAGTCAGCAGCAGAGTAGATTTTGGGTTCGAGAAGAGAAGCTACCAGTCCCTCTAGTCAGCCGTCCGCCTTCAACCGCTGCTAGCAATCAGAATAGAGTAGAATTGGGTTTGGAGAAGAGAACCGCTGCCAGTCTCTCTCTTGTCAGCCGTCTGCCCTTCGTAACCGTCAACCGCTGCTACCATCCAGTAGACTACCGTTCGTGACATGAGAGACCAGTCGTCATGTTAGATATTGATAATCAATATTCTATATAAAACAGTTAAACGAAATTTCAACTTGTTGCCTTCTTTTACTAACCCAGAACCACGGCTGGTTTAGTATAGTTTGTGAGACCATCACACACACGCGGAAGGCACACAGTACCACTGTGGTAGAAAATTTTACCCAATTTTTGAAACAAGAAATAAATCTCTATAAAAAGTGTAGAATGGCTCAGAAAATTCAAATATCAAACTTACCTGCCAACTGTATCCTGATATCTGAGCCTTGTCTTCATTTTTGGTGATTTCTCCTTTGTAAGGTCCAAATCTTGTTCGGCAAGGAATTGGTTCTTTGGCAAATACTCCAAGGCCAGCATTGGGAATACTTGACTCTTTAACCATCACACAAACAGGAGCTGTCTTTTCAGCATAATTTGATGTCCGCATTTTAACCTGGCAATGAAAAAAAAAAAAAAAAAAAAAAAATAGAAGGAAGAAAAACCTTCCCTTGAGGGAAGGCAAAATGTCAGGAGTATAACTTCTGAGATCCTCATCAAAAACTGACAAGATTTCAAAGAAAGACACGTAGAAGGGACCCCTTCGTAAATACAGATTAGAATACTCCACTGCAAAGGCTCAAAAGTAAAAATGTACAAAAAAAGAAACAAACAAAAAAACAAAAACAAAGTTCACAGTACCTCACACATCGTCAAGGTATAAAAGAAATATATGTAGGAAAGGAAAAGATCTTAGGGGTACAGATTCAGAGTCCTTCTCCCAAGCTTAAAACCTATACACATTCAGAAAAAAATTGTAGCTGAACCTTTCTTTTCAAGGATGCTTATAGAAAATAACACAAGATAATCTTTTATATGTTATAAGCATGAATAAAAATAAGTAGGTTTTTTATTATCATACCTTCCCAAAATATTGAAAAGAAATTAATGCTTAGAAAAACATAGCTGTAAGCTTCCACTCATGACAACTTTCTCCAATATTGAATCAGCTGTCTTCAATGAAGGCCTTTCTAATAATAATTTTTTTTGTTTCAACTCCATTTAAAGATGAATAATAAATGAATAAAACAACTGAATTTCTTTCTCAATTGCTTTCCCTATTTTTACAGAATGCGTTGATTAACAAAATTCAGCCCAATTGATTACTTTCAGATAATATCAAACAAATGATACTAGTCAAGGTGTAAAAGCCGAAAACACTCACCTCATTATCTGCAATAGTAATCAGAGGACCATGTGTGGGGCAATTATTGAAATATTCCTCATTACAATCCTCACAATCTGGAAAAGAAAAATATGAATTAAAAAAAAAAAAAGAAATTGGGTAAGTTTTCTTTGAATTGTTCGGAGTCATTCTTCTAAGCTTCCTCCAGAAAAATATTTAAACCTGGAATTGCACAATGCTAACAAACAACAATAATAATACAGATAACTAGTGTTCCAAGGGAAATTATGAATCATCACCACCACACATATATGCTCCTTTTTACCTAATTAAACATTGGTAGTGGTGGTAAAATCAAGTTATTTTGATGAAAATACTACTAGCATTGTTTGAACCGTCAATTTATGATTATCTCCCTTGCCCTTGAAAAACAAACAAAACAAACATGGACAAACCAAGAGACCAGTTAGTCTTTACCTTTCATTCTTAATTTAATCCGATAAAAACCAATTCAGGAGAAATTTTCAAAGGGGGGGAATTACCCCCACTCTTTGGGGCAGGGTGCACGCAATAATTTCAAGTTTTTACAATGAATAGCTTGTCCAGATAGAAAACATGAATAACTTTAACCCAGCAACAGTGATTAAACCAGACTGTTGTGGGTAGTAGTAATTGATAATAATGAAAATGTCAGAGAAAATGGAGATCTCAAAGAAGAGATATTCCTACAAAATATCCAACTTGATGAGGAGTCCTAAGAAGTATATTTTGTAATGAATTCATCCCTTTCTTAAAAAGAAAAAGGTTTTAATTAAATCAATGCAGACACAATGTCCCCACTTTACAGAATGTTTGTGAGAATCTAATAGAAATGGTACATAAAATAACTTTCAAGATCTTTATTTTGTTTGCTCTCCGTACAGTCCATATCCTAATGTGGAAAAGAGCATTTATTTTACACAACAAATATTTATTTCTTGACAATCTCTTCCTTTGTCAATGCACTTAATTCAGTGATGATAGTGAGAAAATAAGAGAAACTTAGATTGTAAACTATCTCAACAGTATTGCACAAAATTCCTATCTTTAGTCTTTCACCCGTCGATGCAAAACTGCAAAGCAGAAAAAAAAAAAAGACGAAAAGAAGGAATTCAGAAAGAACAATATAGGCCAAAGAAAAAACATTATGAATCATGCAAAACTGGTGTTTGAAATCAATCAGCCATATGAGTAACACAGATATAATTTATGTATTTAATCAATTTCTTGCATATACAAACCAGGTTCAAAAATATTAAAAAGAAAAAAAAAAACAAAAAAAAAACAAACATATTAACCATATTTTAAGATAAAAACAGCAGTAAAAACTATGCACAAAACACTCAACAATAAAACAATTTATAGAAGTCCAGTTGGATTTGAAAAAAAAAAAAAAAATTTTTGCTGGGGGGTGGGGTTGGAAAGAAGAAAACCAACAAACAAAACAAAAACATCCCTGCAGGTTTAGAGCAGAACAGAAATTTTGGGATTTTCTTTTAGAAATAAAAACATCATGGGTAAGTATTATAAAAATATTTAATATATAATAGCTCCATTTTATCAGTAATACTTGCAATAATTTCTGACCACTGTAAACCCCCCCCCCCATTTACAATGTATTTTTATTTCAAATGTTTATCTAATTTTGTCAGTAATGACTTTAATTTCTGACCATAGACCATCCTTTCCTTCTTCATTTTCAATGAACAATATACAGACTGAGTGCAAAAAAGACTGAGTTCATGTTGAAAATCATGTTGCAAATTCTGGTGCTTAATCATCAGATTTTTCCCTATAACTAAATCTAAGTAGGGAAGTGGTAGAGTAAAGATGAAGTCAGTGTATGTCAGTCTCAAGGTTCTTTATTTCCCATTGAGATTTAGTTGAAAGAAATGGACACTTCCTAGGGGGAAAAAGAAAGAAAAGAAACAATTTAGATGAAGTCAGATGAATAAATGTTTTCTTTTTACCTAGCTTCATTTAGTAGCTACTTTTGGGCACCATATCATAAAGCAGTGCTAAACAAACTTGTCTTGCAGATAATTACCAATGGAACCAGGTTCAATTCTCACTAGGTACCCCACACTTGTGGTCTGGTGCCAGAATAAGTTAAGCTTAGTAAATAACCATATAATACCTACTCTACAATTCATAACAATTAGGTTTCTGAGAATATGAAAGGGAGAAATTTTCTTGACTTGAAATTTTCAATAGTTCCACTGAGATAGTGATTTTCCATACCTTCAGTATCTTTCAGCAAGCCCATTTCCCTCTCCCATACTTAATGCCAAATATTAAGACTGTATCATAATACTATTCAAGTATTGTAAATGAATAATTCCTGTATATTCTCTTGTTATTCTAACCATTTAGGTATCTTCTTTCTTGTTGCTTGCAATCTTAAAAAGAAGAGCTCAGATGTCATACTGGGAATATGAAATATGGTAAGAAATGATATCAACTACCCATATTTTAGTATTAAAGTTAGAAATTGAACCTCAAAGCCATTTTCCTGTTTTGATGTGAACCTGCAAATGTGTTATTGAATCGTTTATACTTACAAATGAATGTATCGTCAGACGGAATCTCTAATGCCATACATTTAGCAGGCTTTTCCCGCAAAACTCTTGAAATAGTTTCACAAGAGGTTTGCATAACCTGCTTTCTCTTCTGAAACTGGATACAAAGTAAGAAACAGAGAACTGTCTAACAGAGACAAGAACATACAGAAATGCCCAACATTGAAATGATTATTGGTTTTCAATTGAAATGTTCACCCCCACCCCCCAAAAAAAAACTGGGTGTATAAAAGGATGAATTATTCAATAAAAATTTGACATCAGATCACTGGTCACACACCCTTTGCCAATCCCTCAAGTTGGGCTTGATTTGATGACACAAGACAAGTGTAGAAGTTTTTTTTTTCTTTTTTTTTTTTAAGTATCCTCATTTTTGGCTATTTATCCTTCCCAATATTTAAGCAGGCTTTCTTCAGGTGAATATTATTTTGCTGCTTGAGTTCTGCTTATAATCTGGTAGTAAAGATTGTCCCCAAAACGTAGTTGAATATAAAAACTCATGCCAAAATCTCAGGTGAGAGTATGCCATATTACACTTAGTTACATTGATTTGTACAGCAATACCTTAATTGTATTACATCAAAACCAGCAATATTCAAGGCTTTGCTGTATAATTGCATTCTCAGAATATATATATCATTCTATGTGGTAATGAATGTCATTCATTTTTTTCACACACTCAGAAATACACACACACATTAGCGGATCCAGAGGGTCTTCCAGAGGACACTTAGATTTTTCAAATTCTGCTAGGAAAGCTGTGAAATTATTTCGAAAACATTTATTAAATGAGTATATATGCATGTGGTAAGGCTCTGGGGATGCAATATATTTGTGGAACCACCCAAAATCTTAAATCTAATCTAAAAAAATTTTTAGGGGGTAAAACCAGTCCTAGCACCGCCACTGATGTAAGGTAAAACAAATATGGACCTTTTGAAAATAGAAAACATTTTTCTTAGGGAATTGATTAATTTTGAAAAAAATTGATTTTTTCAAGGTTTTAGGGTGGGTGGTCTACTTAAAATGCTATCTTGAACCCCAGACATTCATGCAGAAATATGGCTCACATGTATTATTTTATGAATTTTATTTATTTTTTTGTATTTTGTAGCATTGTTTCAAGGGAAATAGGGTCATAATTTTCAAAACATTGTTTTAATTGGAAAAAGAAAAAAAAAAAAAAAAAAAGCTTGCTTTTTTGTTAACAATGCTTTCAACATGAGATTTTCACAAGAATTTTGTGCTTTCATTAAGGCTTCCTTAAGACCTTAATGAATGAAAGTTTTAGGGGCAGACCCATGTAGGTTTCCCTTATAATCATGATAAAAGCACAAAAGACTACTAACAAAAAAATTCTCATAACATAAAAAGGAAGTTTTTTTGAAGGCTGTACTTGCACACAAATATTGGAAAATGTGGGTCCAGTTTAGCATTATACTCACATTGTAAATATACTCTTCACCCCCGTTAAACCTTAAGAAATTATCTATTTTCAAAACTGATAAATTTCCCGATGAAATGAAAAATATGGATTGATTGAAAACACAAAAATTATTTGTGAAAATATTTTGTTCGATTTTTGAGAGGCTGAACCATTTTCGTTGTAGAGCCAAAAATTGAATCATATCAAAAATTCCAGAATATCAGATTTTGTTTCTTCTCAAATAATGAAAGTTTTATTTAATAATGTGTCATAAATATTTGTGGATAGCAAATATTTTTGAAATATCTGAAAACGTTTATCCATGAAATAAGTTTTTGTAAAAAAAATCTTTCAAAAATTTTTGGGGCATTTTTTTTGATTTGCAAAAAAATACTGGAATTCTATTGCATTATTTTATTTCCTCCTGTTAGAGATAAGAAATTGTTTTTAGATATTGGGTATCAGTTGAGATAATTATCTTTAATGAGGTTCAGATATTTTTAAGGGTATTTTTTGGTGAAATCCCAATACTATTTGTTGAACTCCCATGTTTTCAGATATTTATTTTAATAAGGTTAAAATATTTGGCTAAATCTTGATATCTTTTTTTTTTCTTAGATATTCGTTCTAGCCCAGATATCTAGATATTTTCTTGATAATGTTTCAAATAATTTTGGGTCATAATGTATACATAGGGGAAACTCAAGTAAAATGGATCGTAAGGCAGTGAATCAATGAGTTTTTACAAATGCAGATACATAACAAGACAGCTACAACTCCCTCTTCTCAAGTCAACATATCAGCCATCTTATTTTGTGAAAGAATTGCCGTTCATTCTGCGACCCAAGGAACCTAATTTCAAGCCAAAGTAATATTCAGGAGTATTTTTAGTTTCATCATAGAATCACAACTATTCAAAGTTTTCTAATTATCTTACATGAGATGAAATCAACATTGTCTTAGAATTGTTTCTTGTTCAAACTGCAATCACTGTGCTTGCTCTTTAGAGAGATGTAAGGATATGCGAGTAGCACAGAGAATCAGAGAGCCATTTCAATTCCTTGAATTAGAATAGATTCTGTCAATTTATTTCACGTAGTTCACTAGGAAACTTAGAAGCGCATTTTAATTTTCCTCTTAAATTGCTTTTGAGACTGTGTGAATGTGATTTTGAGTTAAATGTTTCTTTAGGTGTGCCTAACTTTTGTCAGTGGATGTTTGAGAGATTTTTATGATCACATTTTGTAATAGCCAACAATTTAGACAATACTTTAATAAAATGTGTAGAATGTTTTCACCCTGGGACTTTGAAAACATTCAGTCTGATACTGGGTATTAGGGCTGGGGCATCATGGGTCACAAATAGAAAAAACATAAATGCTTGTCAGCTGCTGCTTTACAGATATATTACTTATCTTCATATAACCTACTTCACAGCCAACAGAGTTGATCTTTATTTTTCTCTTTACCTAAATACAGTGGTACCTGCTATTTATGACCCCTGTAGCCCAACAAACACCTGGTCCTAACAGTCAATTTTACATGGATGCTTCAATGACGTTTGTAGATGAAAACTCAAAATTTTCTGATTTTACAACCAACCAACACCATACTAATGTTGAATAGTGAAATTTAATGCCAGTGAAACAGGTTGTAAATTAGAAAAAACCTTAGTAATCTGCCCCTTTATCGTATAATCAACTCACATCTCTGGATCTGGGGAAAGTTTTCAGTGAAAGCATATCAGTTCAGTAAACACTCATTATGCAAGGAAATATGCTTGAATAAACAAACCAAGCATGTTCCATCCCTGGAAAACTTCATTTAAGCTTTTTTTTTGCTTCATCTTTCTTCTCTGCTTCCCTGACAACGGTCTAGACAGAATTCAGTGATGAATTTTTCTTTAAGCCATAAGTATAGGAAAGAGACATTTCCCGGTGTTTGGCATCAGGAAATTTGTCCTTACTTCTTGTTTTCTTTAATGAATTCTCTTATTTATTTCCAATCGATAGAAAATTTTTTTTCTTTTTTATCAAATATCAATAAAATGATACTGCTTTTTTTTTCATTCATGAATTTTCTCATTTTTTTTCACTTTTAATGGAAAAAAAAAAAAAAAAAAAAAAAAATTAATTTGAAAAATTCAATGACTTCCAGAATGTAATTTGCCAATCATATAGTTTCCGGGGAAACATTTCTTTTTGATCCTTTGGCATAACTCGATTTTTCTTTCATTAATTCCTTATTTCTTTCCATTTTTGATTAATAAAAAATTCTTCATCTTGAATTATAATAAAATACATGAAAGAAAAACAATTATAAATAGAAACATTACATTTTTATAGCTTCGAATGAGTTGTATGTTGAATTGTTTCAATTAGCTTCTCTATTGGTATTGTCATTTTATTCAGTTTTTTCAATGTGCAAACGTTTGTAGACCTAGATATAGATATAATTGTAAAAAGTGAGGACTTCTAGTAATTTTTTCCCCTCTTATTTATAACTCTATTGCATGTCATAGTATAATGTACAGCCTATTGAGGAGAATATATGATCAGAAGTGGGTTAGTTATGAACCTCTATTTCAAGATTATCTGCTGTAGTTGACTACGTTTTGTCAGGTAGCAGTGGTGGTCGTGAATAGCAAGTACTACTGCATATTGATAAAATTAACTTCTACCTACAATTCATTTTTTCTGATTCACCCTCCCTGTGTCTCCCCTACACATATTTATCTTCATTATTTGATTAGCACCCTACATGGAGCTGATTTATGGTAAAACCATGAAAACACAAAGTCTGTTCTTTGTTCTAAAATTGGAGAAAACTTACCTTAGGGATTACTCCAGTAACTTTCTTTATAGGAGTTTTGGTTTTGCGTTCTGCAAAAGAGAGAGTTTAAAACATAAGAAAAAAATTCTTGTGAACTTGAAGTCAGAATATTAACTAATTTCCATACTAAAAACATACATTATGTAAAAGATGCTTATGTATGAATGTAGATAAGTACACTTATGTACATATAGATAGGAAGTTTGCACTGCTAATGATTTGACTATAGAAATGCTTTGAAAATTAAGAAAGGGATTGTGAATGGTCAGGAATGAAGGTAAAAATTATGTAGGAGTTATTCCCAGAATGCAGATATCCCCTACTTTTCAAAAGTTATCTTCAGGCAACTTCACTTTCGCAAAAAAAATCAACTCTATTACAGGAACCCCCCCCTCCAAAAATTGCAACTGTTTTCACTGATCACCATAAAACAAGCTAACCTTTGTTATTTTCATACTTAACCTATTTACTCAAACAAATTGTGATCTTGAAATCCATTTTTAAAGCTAAAATGTACTTAATGTATTGAAATAAGTTTTTTTGGGCAGCACTTAATTGCAACATTAAGCTAGTTTCAATTTAGTGGGATTAAATCAATGAAAAAATCATAAATAAATGAATCATAATCTAACTTTTCATTGCTTTGGTTCACATATTTTTCTCTTTATTTTATTAAAATTCTGAAAATCTTTTTTAAGCAAAAGATTATTGTATTTACTTGTCTACAATTAGAGAAATTATTTAAGGTTAACATACTTAAGTGAAAAAAAAACCCCAGATATTACTGAATTTTAGCTTAAAAAAAAATGACATTCAAAATAGGTCAAGTATGAAAATAACAAATGTTAGCTTGTTCTGCAATGATCAGTCAAAACAGTCCCAATCATTGAATCAATTTTTGACCAACTTTCTGATGAATTAGAAAGTCTGAGAATACCCAGACCACAAAAAAAGAAAAAACAAAACAAAACAAAACAAAAAACCAAAAAAAAAAACCAAAAAAAAATAAACAAACACAAACAAACAAACAAACATCTATGTCTGGCTGCCTTCCTTGCTGTCAAAGATTGAAGTTTATCATCTGCTATAGCTGATGTGGAAAGTTTGGTTTATGACCCAGTACATCTGACTGCTTAGCCTCATGTATTTTAGTATTATTCAGTTCTTTATAGGCACCTGCCTCAAACCTTCACATCTGTACAAATATACACATAGGATTCATATTCAAAATATCCATATATTTGTTCTTTAGTTGTATGAAGAAAGTGGAATTGGAAATGAATCAAAGAATATGAAAGAAAAGAAGAAATATTTACCTGGTGGAGGCCTCTTCTTTTTGTAACTTGGCAACCATTCCTCATCCTCTTCCTCTTCATCCTCTTCACGAATTTTCTCCATTTTTTTCTTTTCCTTCACAGATTTCATGAAGTCTGGTTTCTCAGGATACAAGCCTTTAGATCCCAAAAACAAAAACCATTGATTATTTCAACAGGTTGTGGATTCTTACTTGTCTAAAATGACTTCAGGTATCAATCCACTTCTCTTGATAGATAACCATATGGGTACGACTGAAGGATGCTTCCGCTAACAGAAACCATCATCTTTCACCTGCTTTCTAATCCGCACAATCGGAAAAAAAGTAGAAAAAGTATTTTCTTCACAATGCCAAGTCTCTAGAACACCAAACTAGAATTCCAAGGAAATCCAAGATGAAAATTCAAGATGGCGACCATTTTCCCGAACAGCTGCCAATTTGACCCCACTAAGTTGTTCGGGAATACAAAACCCAATGTTTGTACTGATGACAAGATATATCATTGGAAAGAAAATCTTGTCACCTTTCCAATTGTGTATCTTGTCGATTTATATGTATTGTGCAAATGAACAACTGGTACGAACTGACAAGATACATTATTGGAAAGCTGACAAAATTCTCTTTCCAACGATACATCATGACCTCAGTATAAACATTGGGTTTTGTTTATATATACACAAATATATTGAAAAAAAAAAAGTTTCATCGATATATGCTTAACTGCCTCCCTTCACGTTTTTGTCAAACTTCTTCTGTACAACAAGAAAAACTTCAAATCAATTTTGTGATCTTTTTATTCTGGAGTGATAAGTTTTACCATTGTGTGGGAGGGGAGGGTGCATTATACAAAAAAAAAATATTCAAGCTTTTTACCTATGGAAATATGAGTTTGCATTACATACAAATAAACATGGTAAATTTGGGGAAGAAAAAAGGCATGCTTGAACTGATGGTTTGAGAGTATAGAGGACTGCATAAGTAAGCTCAAAATAGATTTCAATATTATTTGGGTACTTGTACTGAATAAACAATAAACAAAAAAACAAATGCTTGAGCCTTCTCTATGGAAATTAGTTCATCTCTTGATCTATTCATTGCAAGTAATCAGTCTGAAAAAATCCTGCTATGATTTTCCTGGTACATGCATGAAACACGGACTATATTATTTTTTTGACAGTGAATTTTTTACAAAGGAAAACCCTGATGAAATGTTTTCAAGACTGACAATTGTCCGAGAGAATCTTTGATGCCCAAATCTAGAATAATATCAATAATACTTTCTGATTTTTTATGAGATAAAAAAAAACCCTATCAGATGAATTATACACCTGAGGAAGGTGAAAGAATGCCCTATCCAAGATGTAGAGATAAAGACAGAAAAATGAAGATACTAGTCAAATAACTTGTGGAATTATGACAATGAATCATCTTAGAAGTTCAAACGAAGAAAAGAGGGGAATCAATAATTAGACTGGTAGAAATAAAATTTTCAAATGATTAATCCCCTTTTGAGGATTAAACTGCTTTCTCCATGTTCATATTAAATTGAAAGAAATTAATTTATTTGTTGCATTTTAATATTCATTGTAATAATACTCACTGGCCTGCACCTGTCAAAGATGACAATGGATACATCAGCAATTTTGCTAATACTATCTGGGCAAGTAAATATGGGAGAGTGGATTGCCCATGCATACACTCACTCACATTGGAAATCCAAAGGACCTTTCATCCAAAACGTTGTGATCAAAACAATAAAGGTGAGGATACTAGTCCAAATGTGTTATCAAATAATCACAGTATTTCCCCTCAGAACTTCAGAAAGCATCAAAGTGAGTTCCTTACCAATTGACAAAAGGGCTTCATAGTTGCTTCTAAGATTCTTCAAATGCTTCTTTTCATAAATAGACATTTGTTCAAATTCCTCCTGCGTGAAAAACGCTTCAATGCTGGCAGAAACTTTGGCAGGATCTATTTTCAAACTAATTTTCGTATCCATCTTTAAATGTTGGAAAAATAAAATTGTTTTTAACTGAAACAAAAAAAATAAGATGAAAATTACAAACAAGTGATAAAGTTGATGCTTTCACTAATTGTCAAAACAAAAAGAGCAAACGGTCTTTCTTTGAGTCGATTGATTCTCATACTTGAAAATATTGCAATAATGAAGTATCCTGTAAGTATTATTTTCAATAAAAAATGTAAATGGCCACCTTTAGCATTTTTAGGCCATCTTTGGCTTTTTTAAACACAAAAAATGGACCTCATACATTCTATTATGATTTAGTATGTGGGTCAGGTGAATTTTGGTAGTGTAAGAAGTATTACAGAAAGTTATTGTAAAAGATAAAGGACATTTTGCTGGACACACACTACTTTATCTGACCAAAATCTGCTCATTAGATCAAAAACGTTTGAAGTTGCAATTTTTGCAAAAAAAAATTTTGTAATTGATGGAATGGAATCAAGCTTTTCCACAAGGTCCACTAGGTAAAAATGATGTCACAAGAAAATCCTTTTACTGCAAATTTTGCCCTTTTTCTGCATTGAAATTGAGGAAATTGGTAAATCACTACAGGGAATTGAAAAAAATTATTCATATTCAAATGGCTATGCAATTCTGCGAGTTTATTTCATCATTGATTCTATTGTACGACACAGTAAAATGTCCAGGAGACAGATGTCCAGGAGACAGATGTCCAGGAGACAGAAGCATAACTCAAGATAATTTAGAACAAAGCATGGTGAATTCAGATCAGAAGATATTTTCATTATTTTACCATTGGGGGCCCTGTATGAGAGCTAAACGGTCCAAAGTCTCTTGGAGGACCATTTGTGTACAGTGCAATGAGACTATCTTACACATCAAAACAACATTATCTCCCATACTTTGGTATAAAAACATATCAGTCAATGGAGAATTGATAAAGGATCAAGTTACTATCATTTAATACTCAAAGCTGTTTCACGGAAAAAAAATCACAATTGATTTTAAAGACTGTGTAGCAATCTGGTTATTTTCAGATCATATTTGTCACGTGACTGACCTCCCTAATCATAGAAGCTGGTAAAGAAGACTAATCAGAGTAGATGACCTTTTAATGACCTCAAACCTCTTCATTCCTTTTTCTGTGATCGGAACCAATCAACAAACCAACTTATCGAAAAGCGTTTTAGAGAGATAAGGGGATAAATCTAAAAAAAGTAATTTTTGATCTATGTATAATATTTTGGCGCTAGTTGGAACATAAGTAAAAAATCTTTTCGCAAGTAACTTTTTGCGTTTTCAAAAATAATTAGACCTTCGTCCTCAGGAGATGTGCGAGTTTTGAAAAGATTCGATTTTTGTTGTTTTTTTTTAAAGTTCAGAGCAATGTAATTATAATGCTTTACAGGACCCTCACTTTCCACTTTTCATACAGAATTTCAATTTCTAACAACAGAATACATAAGTAATAATTTAATCATTCTAATTTTCGTAAAAAAAAATGCTTGATAAAATATATTTAAATTCTACAATTCTTAGTAATAAAATAAATAATATTTCAGTTTATCAATTTTTGAGAAAGAAAAATAATGTTTCAATTTTTTAAAAATTTATTTATTCATAGTAATAATAATTTCAGTTTATTTAATTTTCATTAATGAAAAAATATCCAATTTATTCAATTTTTGTAAAGAATTGAATAATATTTTAATTCCAAACTTCAGGTAATTTTCAGATTTAAAGATATGAGATGAAAGATATTTTTTATACATTGAATATTTAATGATACAAAAAAAAAGAAAAAAAAAAAGTCATTTTTGATAAGATAATTACTTTAATTTAGTGAAAGTATAGAAATGAAATCAGAAATATTTTTTCTAAAATATGTAATATTTCATTTTCAGTCATATATATTCACAATAAAATATAATTCAATTCATCTTTATTCATAGAATAAGTAGTATTTTTTTGAAAAAAAAAAAAGCAATATCTTTATTTAATCCTACTAATATAAAAGTTGAATTTGATCAATTCAATTTGCAGTAATACAAAGAATGTTCAATAAAATAAGTGATATTTTAATTCATTGATTTTCAGTCGTGAATATTTTCATTAAAACAAGTTTCATGGTGACTTCTTTGGTTGTGGAATGGATAATGCAATGAAAGTTTTATCGTCCCAATGATTTGATGTTGGTGCTGGCACTGGAGATGTAGGAAGAGAATGCGTGTCAAGTATGAACTCAGACATGGAGGTGAAACAAAGTGAAAAGAACACAGGCAAGTATTTTGGCTAAACAAATAAGACGTACGTTTAATACAAGGGCATAAATGACAAATGAAGATGAAGTATATATAAGAATAACATAAATCAGATCGATCGTGTGAAGAGATGAGAAAAGAAGAGATAGCGAAAGGTGGGAGCTTGTCTTGATAGAAGTGGTGTCGGTGCCAAAGCGGAGTTGTCTGAATATTCCCATACGTGGAATCCGGGTTCAGTGTGCGAGCCATACTGCCAGGTTGTGTGCATTAACTTGGGGGCTATTCTCTGACGTTGATAAACTCTTGACGGATGGAGAACATGGAGTTTTATCCATGCATGTTTGCCGAAGTAAAGAAGTTTAGGAAAGATTATCATGACTACCGGATAGTAAAAAAGCCTAGCCATTTTAGTGATGAGAGTGAGATCTATATAGGCGTTTGGAGCACGTGGTGAAGACATGGTGACAAAGCTGCATAGCTGTGCGTATATGTGAAGCCTCGACATTGGTGAAATGGGAAAAGTTAGTACAGAGATAGGTCACAGAGGAAGAATGGTCAAGATCGGATCGGCCAAGGAGTCAGCGAAATGATAACAATCTTAGGGAGAAGGAAAGAAAGAGCAAGAGTGGTTGGCAACAAGTGCTGGGGTCAAAATAGTGAACATTGAACCATGTACAGTCCAGGAGTTTTATAGGGGTCATCAGAGGGAGAGCTAAAAGAAGGGTTTCATATTTAATTCTTAACTAAAAGAATAGGGGGTGCTACACATGTTATCCTTCAATTCATTTCAACTTCAGTGATAAGGTGAGTAATATACTTAGTAAAAAAAGGGATATTTCAATTTCTTTGAATTACAGCATTAAAATGTTAAATAAAGAATATCACAAAAATATCTACGGAAAACAAAGAGAAAAGAAAAAAAGAAATTGAACGGTTTCAGGAATTTATTATCTGACCACACATTCTGACCAAAATAAATTTGGAACGAAAAACAATCTGAAACTTATTTAAAGTACACAAAAAAAAGTCAGAATAAAAAGAAAAAGTGGAGAAAAAACAAAAAAAGATTCAGTCCAAAAGAAGATCCAACCAAAGTTTACCAACCAACAATGATCTAGATCAAAACTTCTGATTTTCTGAATTAACAAAAAAAGTATGGGTCGGGACCACTTATGGGTGGGGGAAGTCCATAAAGATTGTTGAGGGCCGGGCAAATATTTGCAAAGCAAAATTTAAATTGAGTATCTTACCAATTTTATGCTACCGTATTTTCAAATTGCTCAACTTCCACTTTCGATGGAAATGAAAAATCTAGCCATTTGTCACCATTTTTAAAGTTAGGATCGTGCTATTGTATTTATAAGATTTTTAGCTATAAAACTAGCAGGAAATAATACATCTGGTCAATTTCAGCCATTTTTAAAGCCAGTTTTATGCGACCGTATTTATAAAATCCTTAGCTATAAAGCCAACTACCGTAATATAACATTTTTAGCTCGCTGGAAATGAAGAGTTTAGCCAATTTTAGCCACTTTCAAAGCCAATAATGTGCCACCGTATTCAAAATCTATCAAGTGATTTCCCAAACTTTTTGCAACCAAAACAAAAATTAAAACCTTCGAGGAAAATATTTCGAAAGAGGAAAAAGCTGAAAAAAATTCTAGTGTTTTCAATCAATAAAAAAAAAGGCCAAATTTTCGTACGATGGCAGAATATAAGGGTTCAATTCAGCATCATATCGTAAATAGGAACCTCCTCTCCTAAAACCTACCTTTTATTTTTTTTTCGAAAACCAACTTTTCCAAAAGAAAATTTCAATCAATTTTCATTTTAATTTCAAGAATATTTTTTTTCAAAAGTTTTTTAAAATTCATTAAATGTTTATTAAATAAAAATAATAATTCTTTGTGGAACTTTGAATAGTATTCACTTTAAAAATACTTTTTCAACATTAAAACACATTAAAAATCTATGAAACTTAATCGAAAAAAAATACTAGCTAAGTGTAGAAAAACTTTTGTCTCCAATTTGATTACATCAATTGTGACCTTTTCCGTTTCAAAATGGCCGCCACTCCAGTTGTAAAGTGGCAGGCGCAGATGGTTCACTCACCGTACAGCTCTTTTTCAGTTTAGTGAAAAATGAAGAAAAAAGTTGTAATATAAAATTGAATATCACACGTCGTAAAGACGGACACAAATTCAGGGTTCAGTCTCTCATTATACGTATATTGTAAATTGATCCCCAATTTTAGAGCCATTTCACTAGTTTCTCTTACAAAAGTTATCAATTTTCGAAAACGAAAACTCTCAAAAGAAACGAAAGTCAGATTTAGCCAAAACAGTTCAAACTTTGAAAGAAAAATATATTTTTTCATTTTTCTTAATCGAATGGTAAACATTTTAAAATACAAAACCCACTTCAAAAATTCAAATTAGAAAAAAAAATAAATTCTCAAATCAATCACTTAAATTGAAAATGAAAAATAAAGAAAATTACCTTCTAGACTTTTGATCTTTTAAATGAAAATTGAGGGAAAATATTCTTGAAATATTCGAAATATCAACTTAAAAAATGATGAAAATTCATGAATTGAATTAATTTTGCCTTTTTGAATGAATTCTGTCTGCATTTGTTTTGAAGAAGATTTGCAAATTCATTTGATCAGAAAGTCTTTACAAAACAACAATCTTAGTCGAATCTAAAAAATACTTTTTCTTTTAGACGAGTCTATATGACAGTAGCATAAGACTGGCTTTAAATGGCTAATATTGGCAACATTTTTCATTTCCAACTAACTTTATAGTAAAAAATATTGAAAATGCACTAATATGGGCCTGGCTTTCAAATGGCTAAATATTCTCAGATAACTTAATGGCTAAAATTTTGTAAAAATACACTAAGATAAGACTGGCTTCAAGAAATAGCTAAAGTTGGCTAAATCTATCAAATCCAGCAAACTCTATAGCCCCAAATATTTGAAATGCGGTAGTATACATCTGGCTTTAGAAAATGGTTAAATTTGGTTAGATTTTTTATCATTTCCGGTTAACTTTATTGCTTAAGAAACTAAATAGCTAAAGATTGTTAAAAATAGTTGAAATAAACTGCCAATAGGAATGGATTATATTAGAAAAGATCTGAAACTAAATAAGTTTAAAAAGTATACACGATTCATGAGGGACAATCATTCTGAGATTTGTACAAAAATCAGACGATCAATTTGTGAATTATGGTTAACGAGCTGTGAATTATGAAAAAAATTTAAAGATTTGAATAAAAAAAAACCTCAATAATCTAAGACTCATTTTAAACACGCAAGAAGGTTTGAATGAAAGATAAGAAAGAAATATTAGAAAAAAGAAGTTATAAGAATTAGCTCAAAAGAAGATCCAACCAAAGTTTACCTCAAAAAAGGAATTAGATTAAGACTTTTTTTATCTAAATTTATCACATTTCGACATTGACTTTTGAGTTTGATTTTTATACAAAGTCTTCCTACATTTTTTTTCTTTTCAGAAAGTGGGGGTCAAGCAAGATGAAAGTTCGGGAAACCGTAATCCAGATGAGAAAATCCAATCCATTTATATCAAAAACCTCGAGTAAAAAACAATAAGAAAAACCTTCTTTAAATCGCTTTTAATCAACAAGGTTACCAGATGATACCAGGGATAGAAATATTACTTATTTTATAATTGAAGTTAGATAAATTAAAATACGATTCATTTTCATGAGAAATTTCATTTGCAGAGAAAGCAGACGATCAATTTGTGGATTACGGTTGAAGAGTTTTGAATTGAAATCATTGAAAATTTTGAATAAAAACAGGCGAAGACGATTTAAGGTCGTTCTGAGAAGAAATAAATAAGAATCTTAATACTTTTTCTTATCAGATGATGTTTTCATTTTTATTTCTAGACTGATATTTTACCTCATCTAAAACTATAGTTGCTTTTTAAGATGAAATCATAAAAATAAATAATAACGATTTAAAATACTTCAGACAAAATGAATAATAGAAGTTTAAATACAACAATCTTTCAAAAATTTTGAATAAAGATAAAAGCAGACGATCAAATTGTGGATCAAGTTTAACGAACTGTGAACAAAAAAATGAAGATTTTGAGTAAAAAAAAGGGGTTAAAATTCTTCTGTAAACAAAATAAAAATCATCTTTTTTTTTTACAACAAACATTTCGCTTTTTTCTGAAATCAAAATTCAAAACTTCGAAGAAAAAGATTCAGATAATTTTCCCTATTTACAAAGTAAATTGAACATAGGGCGTCGCAAAGACGGACACAAAGTCAGTGTCCAGATTTACATTACGTGTATATTGTATTTTGATCACCAGTTTTAGTGCCAATTTCTAAAAGTTACTTTTTCTCAAAAGTGAAAAAATATCGGGAGAAATAAAAGTCAGTTTCGATCAAAACAGTTCAAATTTTGGAGCGAAAACTATATTTTCATTATTTTTTTCTGAGCTCATGTTGCTTAACCGAATCTCATCAATTGTTAAAATCGATCAAAAAAATTTATGAAAATTTGAAATATTATCCATTTTTTTTAATTTTTAGAAAAAATTACCTTGAATTTTCTTTCGGAAAAAATTCAAAATTTCCAAGAATTTCAGCCGTCGACAATTTTTTTCTTAGCAACAAACTTTTCGCTGTTGGTGTTTAATTGAAGAGACCAAACATTGAATATGACTGACCAGACGACAATTGAACTTCGGATAATTCCGTTAATTTCCGGAAATTATTTATCCTTATGATTGAGGGATAAAATATGCTTATTTTTTTAGGAAATTAGCAATAAATTCAACTGGAAATAAAGAACCTATCGATTTTAGTCATTTTTACAACCCGTCGCATGCTATCGTATCTTCAACATTTCTCGATATTAATTCAGCTAGTTATAAAAATCTAGCCAATTTCAGCAATACTATTTTCAAGATTTTTAGCCGATGAGGGAAAACTAGCCAATTTTAGCCATTTCTACAACTAGTCCTATTCAACAGTATTTTAAATACTTTTAGTTATAAATTTAGCTGGAAATAAAAAATCTAGCCAATTTTGTCCATTTTTTTTTTAAACTGAAGATTTCAATCTGTTTAAAAGGTGATTTGTCTGTAATGTATGTTTTGGATAAAACTGAATATTATTCAATGAATAAAAAGTCAGTTTTGTGGGGGGTTTTTTCAAATTCATAGTAACAAATATCTAAAATAAAAACGATTAATATTTTGATTTATTTTTATAAAATACTATTTTAAAACTTATTTTAATCAAGAAAAGTTGACGATATGTCACATTTTAATGAAAGTTGTAAGATATATTTGTTAACAGAGCAAGGTGATATTTAAGAAAAAAAAAAGAATATTGAATAAATTAAAATAATGATTTAAATAAAATGAGGTAAAATATTACCTTTTAGCGGGGGAATGGTAATTGAGCTGTGAACCCTAAAAAAAAAAAGAAAGGATTTTGTATCAAAAACATTTTATAGATAGTCTGTTTAAAATTAAAAAAAGTGATTTTTCTTCAACAAAAGAATTTCATATTTTTTTAGATTTTGTTTTTATTTCAATCAAACTATTTTGCGTAAAAACAAAACGAAAAAGAAAAAAAAAAGTCCTTGAAAAATATAGCCAATTTTAGCAATTTTTAAAGCTGGTCTTGGGCTACCGTATTGTCATAAGTTCTAGTTATAAAATTGGCTAGAAATTAGGAATCTAGGGAATTTTAGCCATTCTCAAGACCAATCTTAGGATAGAGTAATTCAACATTTTCAAAGCCAACGAAAATGAAAAAAAAGTCCTTGAAAAATCTTGCCAATTTTAGCAATTCTAAAGTCATTCCTCTGCAACAGTTTTTTTCTTGAATATTTCTAGCAAGAAAGTTAGCTAGAAATGAAGAATCTAGCCATTTCAAGTCTAGATAATCTACCGTTTTTAACATTTTTAAAGTTATCCAGAAAAGAAAAATCTGGCAAATTCTAGCCATTTATAGAGCCAGTCGTATGATAGGGTATTTTCAACCATTTGGGGCTATTAAGTTCGAAGAGAATTGAAAATCTAGCTATTTTCGGCCATTTCTAAAGCCGGTTTTATGCTGCCGTATCTTTTGACATTTTTAGCTATAAAATTAGCTGGAAATAGAAATCCAGCCAATTTTAGCTATTTTTGCAGCCAGTCTTATGCTACCGTATTTTCCGTATACAAATTTTTATAACTGAAATAATTTAGGAAAAAAAAATTATTGCAAAATGTTGTAGAATCGCTATAAATGTTTTCAAAATTTGAAGAATAGGAAAATATTCATTGAGTAAAAAAAAATTACCAATTATTTTCCCAAAATATTTTGAATAAAAGCAAAAATTGTATAAGAAAAAGTTTATAACTAGTTTAAAATGCAAAACAAGTAATCTTACGTTTTTTTAACATACTTTTTCTATTTTCTTGCAATTAAAACCAAAGTTGAATTATTATTATTATTATTATTATTATTGTTTTAGGATATATATTTAACATCTAACGATGTAATTCAAGATGAGGACTGAAAATAAGAAACTTACCTTCTTGACTTATCGTCTTCTTCTGGAATGAAAAAAATTGATTGAACAGACGTGAATTCAACTTCGGATGTTTCCGTTCATTTACGGAAATTACTAATTTTTCTGTAAAATATACATTTTTTTTCACTAATAAAGCCCTCAGTCTTTAAAGATTGCGAAGAAAATAAAAAATATATTAAATAAATTAAAACTCTGAAACACACTGTGCTAGGTATTTATAATTCAATGTTGGAATCTTATATAAAACAGCACCATTATCTTTCCTTATTAATTGACAATAAAAGATAATGGTGCTGTATAATAGTTTTAAGTAACCACAACTTGATGTACTGATATAGAAAGATGGTATAACTCGCTATCCAGTCAATAATTGAACAACCGTAACGTCAAAATTTGAGGTCATGAAAAAAAAAAATTCATCGAAAAATAAATATGGTTAGAAAAAATTGTATTTTATCAGAAATGGATCCATATCCAGATTTTATTCAGAAACCCGTCAGAAGTCCAAAAGAGGTAAAAAAAAGTGCCCCCCCCCGCCACCCCATCAACAAAAAATATTTTCGAAAGAGGTCTAGGGGAGTCATGTTGCCAATTTTCAAGTTTACATCCGAGAAAAGACAAGAGTCAGGGACATCATAGAATCTATTAAAAATCTCAAATGGCGGTGGGCTGGCCATGTTGCAAGAATGGCAGACAACCGATGGACATCACGACTCACGACATGGATCCCCTGAGATCACATGCGCAACCGAGGCCGGCAGAATATTAGATGGCGAGACGAGCTAGACAAGTTCAGGAAGTACTGGCTCCGCGACGCCCATGATAGAGAAGTGTAGCAAATCCTGAGGAAGGTCTATGTCCAACGACGGACGTTAAAAGACTGATGGTGATGATGATGATGATGATGATGATGATGATGATGATGATGATGATGACAGACAAAACGGTATGGCTAGGAGCGCTGGAACTCACAAACAAACAAACGAACTTGCTATAAAAAGGATATAACCTTTAGCCATCTTTGATGGCTATCGTGGTTCAATTGTTCACTAGTTACAGGTTACCATTTTTTACCGCTTTACTGAATAATTGTTTTTTTCATTTGTTGAAAAGTAAAGTAAAAGAATTTGTTTTCAGAAATGGATCAATATCCAAGGTGCCAAGGGAAATTGGTTTCTTCCTATCCAACCTTAAGTGCAGTGGTTCCCTACCTGGGGATCGCAGACTCCTGAGGTATTACTGGGGGTATGTGGGCAGACCGTTCGTGAGCGCGTTTAGAAGACAAGACGGACCTTTCAAGGGCCTAATTAGGGATTTAAGGGGCTGAGCTATGACCTTTACTCATTAGAGGTTACCCTCTAACATTTACTTAGATTTCCAATTGTATAATGTTAGTATAAATGTTGTAGATGGACTAACTGTAATTCATAAAGCTTGTGAGTATCACTCAAACTCAATGGACAAAGATTGTGCAAATATAAGCTCCAATGATTTCTCTCCGAAATCGTAACAGAAAATATTCAATAAATAAAATATCATAAAAACTCGACCGATCAGAAGCCAGCTTTCGTCAGGTAAAATTGGTTAGTCTGGGATCCTGTCAAAATGATATATAAATCACTGACAGTCGATTTTTATCAGTTAGTCCTGTCCCTTCCCCCACTGCCTCTGGGCAATGTCAATTGGTTGATATCTCGTATTTACCGACACTCGGGATTCTTGCACGAACGGCAAGCAAGTAAGATGGACATATATACATGCATACATTTAATCCTTTCTGATGTTTCAACGCATGCATATACACACACGACCTGATATGTATACCCGAGACTAAAAGCACACGCGCAATCCCACACAACCTTATACGAATACTAGCGATTGAAAGCACCAAACGCAATCTAGACAAACAATCCTTTGCTGTTGTTATTATTGAATAAAGATAATTACCTCTTTGTCCAATTATTCATTGAACATGTTCATTTTTTAAAATAATAAACTTGGTATATATTGCAAACGTAAGCCATGCTAGCAATATCCACAGGCTTTTAAGGCCCTCCATACAATCCCATAATTGAAAACTATCCTTTTTTTTGTGACCACAGGATGATCATATCAAATGTACAATCAAGACAAAAAATTGATTCTCGTCAAAAGCGCAAATTTCCAGTTAACCCTATGATCAAAACTCAATTTAATCTTATCAAAGCAAATATTTCGTGATACGATTACTTCCAAATATTCTTTTCAGTGTTGCCAACTCAAATTTGATTTTGCGACTGAAACTTCTCCAAGAATTAGCTAAGATCGGCAAAAATCTTCTCCACTTTATGGCTAAAAATATTTTATATTTATTTAAAGCTCACGTATAAACAGAAAACTGTATGCTAAGATCCCGGGACAAATTATCGGTAAAAAAAATGTACTTTAACTTTTATTCCTAGATTAGTTGTGGATTTGCGAAAAAACAATTCAACATCTGACTCCGAAAATTATTTTGAAGCAAAAATTTAGGTGAAAATTCAGCTTATTCGTCTTCAACAAAAAAAAAAAATTAAAATTATGAAAAAAATATTTTTCTAAATAGTTTGTTTTGTTTTGATTGGCTTGAAAATAAGCTAAAATCGGCAAAACTCCTCCTATTCTCTGCCGTCTTTATGGCTGAAAATATTAGACTTGTTTTGAGTTAGCTATAAAATCAAATAAAATCGGCTCATATTTTTCTTTAAATGGCCAGATTTTCGGCTAGATAGGTGAAAATTAGCCAGGTCTAGCCGAAAATGGAAGATTTGGCATCCCTGCTTCAAAAATATCATTTCGTATTGTTTAAGGGGACTGAATTCTATATTTGATTAGACTCGATATGAGAGTCCGGCCGTTCCATGATCAGGAACTTTTCTCCCCCGACACCGATAAACAATTGACATTCGTTGTCGTTTTTGTCTTTTTTGCTTTGAAAAGAATCAAAGAATTTGATTTTTTTTCTTAAATGTTTTTTGTTTCTTTTTATTGAATGAATTGAGAAATAATTGAATTTGTTAGAGAAAAAGGAGTAATTTTTCATTTGTTTTTTTTTTCAAGAAATTTTCTTCTCGAAGTCCATGTAAGTATTTATTTGTTTCAATTTCTTTTTTGAATGTTTCTTCTTCCACTTTGAAATTAAAAACGGGAAGTTGATACTGCATTTTGTTGACATGACCAAAACAGATACTACACTTAGATCTTAAATTAAGGGTCATCGACTCCTACGCTGTTTGGAATTAAAAACGGGAAGTTAATTGTATGTTTTGTTGACATGAGAACAGATACTACACTATAGGCCACCGAACGCGCATTCTAGTGTGGACCCCAATGGTGCCCGATTCTGTTCCATTTGATTGAAATAATGGCTTCATACCAAAACAGAAGACCCCTCCCCTAGAAACGTTATGCACCCCATCAAATTCGACCCTGACTATATTTTTTGGAGAAAAAAAGAACTTACTGTAATTTTCACTTGTAAAATAATGAGTTAGGCTTGATATTTTAAAACTTTAAAAAGCAATAATCTGATGTTTGATAAAAGTCAAGTTTTGTGGTCCTTATGTAAAATGGCGTCCCCCCCCCTACAGCGGTAGTAGTACTATTGCTACATTTTTGTATCTCACACCCATGTTTGTGGACTTGAATTACTTGACCCTGATCCTAACTCTAACAGGGTACCACAGTTGTCAGTAATATTGGAATATGAGATGCCAAAACAACCTTGATCTGTGGCCATTGTGCATTATGTTGGAGATGTATAACATGAATTTACAGTCCTGCAGTAAGTAGGTGGTTTGAGAAATATTTGAAAACAATATAATTTTTTTTTTCATTTCTTTGCATTAAAATATTGGATATTTAGCAAAATTCAACATATTGAATGTCAAAAATTGATCTTATGATTGTGACTGTTTTCACCAAAGAAACTAACATTTGTTATTTGCGTACTTAACCTATTTACTTGAGTAAATTGCTATCTTGAATGTAGTTTTTGTAGATGAAATTCAGTAATATTTTATAGTAATAATTTCATCAAATCACTTCACCCCCACAAATTGCCGAACTGATCATCCAGCCAAGTGGGCTACGAATTCTTCTCTCTTTGCTTGTCTGTGTGTGTATTTGGGCGCTCCTGGTCCAATTCTTTGGCTACAACCTTGAAAATTTGCATGAGTACACCACTAAGCACTATCTAAATTCTTCTCAAAAAAGTGCTTTCCTGTGTCTCAAAGGTCATTTTGGACCAACAATGCCCAAATCTTGTGCTGGTCTTCTTCAGATGAGAGATCATCTTTTAAAATTTTTTTAGATGATTAGTTCTGGTGCATGCATGGGCTATGTAGATTCATTCATATATATATATATATATATATATATATATATATATATATATATTGGTATTATTAAAATTCTAAAAATCCTTTTTTTAAGCCAAAAATCACCGTAAATATTCATAATTCAATATAAACTAGCATTCCAAGGGAAATTATGAATCATCACCACCCATATATACTATGTTGAGGATGATGAATTAAAAAGTTAGAGAAGGGGTGATCAGTAAATGCAAGTTATTTCTCTCACTTTTTGTTAGGCTGTGATCACTAAAAAAGGTCTGAATTTCCTAGCATTTTCATTACTTATTCAGACCTGTATGTGGGCAAAATGAACAGTTCCAATAGATATATATAAATGTCAGAACACATGAAATACCTAAACCCAACATCAGTGATTGGAAAATCAGGGTCAATATTAGTAGGTAACATTATACACTGTAGAGCCATTATAACATGGAAGTTGGGGTCCATGATTTTTTACCGCAGTGACTCTGAATGATCGAGTAATGATTTTTGCGTGAAGAATGCTGCATGTCATTCCCCAATGGTGTGATGTTAGTAATTCATTAGTATTATTTACCATAGACTGAAATAATCATAAAAATCTTAAAATCATGGCACCCCACCACAGGTTACTTTTTGACAAAACAGGTACATGTGTAGTGAATTTTGACGAGCTGAAAAAAAGAGAGTCAAAACTATCGGCCAAAGAAATGAATGGAAGAAAAACATTTCGGTTGTCAATAAATGGAACTCATCTCTCCTCTTTTGATCTCATCTGTTGCTGAAAAGATAGAAATCAAATAAAATCTAATGATAAAACCATTTGATTGGCCACTTTGTGTAATAGAGTGAGGCAAATATACCGGACATGTTCAGGGCTTGAAATACTCAAAATTTAGCATTGATGGCCCCTGAGCATAACAATTCTTAAGGGCTCTTTCTATTTTTGTATTTAGCTATTATTCTGAGAGCCAAATATAATGTTTTGAAAATTGGGGTCCATGTTCAAACTACATTATAAGTGATTCTGCGTTATGTTGAGTCACATCAGAATACTGTATTCAAGTGTGAAAAAAAATGGTAACATATAATATATTGTCTATTGTTTTTGGAAGGTTTATTAATTTTTTAAGTGTTTTTCCAGATGATTAAACTCCTTGCCATTTCTGTTGTTAACACAAAAATTCTGTTTATCACCATCAAATTCAGATAGTATACCTGAAGAAGTCTGTAGAATGGATTGACTGAAATGTGTCAATGACAAGAACTTTAATCATCTGAAAAACTGTATAAATTTTATAATATAGAAATTTTAGCCACAAAAAGTTTTATATGGAACTTTTAGAATGTTAATGAAATTGATTAAAATATTGATAACTTGCCATCTCAGTCAATAATTGTACAACCATTGTGTCAAAATTTGAAGTTGTTTAAAAAAATTCATTCAAAGAATAAATATGGCCAGGATGAATTCTATTGGTGACATCACCAGAATTTTGACGTGGGCCATCTAAAATAGAATAAAAAACATCTAAAAACATCTAGATTCTGGAGAATCTAGGTGAGATTAATAAACCTGTCAGAATAAGACCCAATGAAGGCCAAAAAAGCTTTTTTTCCAAAAATCAAAAAAAGCATTTTTGAGAGGGATTTAGTGGAGTGCTGCTGTCAATTTTCTAGTCTGTAGACAAAACGGTATGGCCAGGAATGTGGGCTCAAGGAAATGAACAAACACATGCACAAATAAAAAGGGATAGAACCCTTTGCCTCCTTTGATGGCTATGGTTATTCAATAAAATTAATGCTATGTATTACTGAATTTTAGCTATAAAAAAATTATCTGAGATTCCAATTTACTAGAGTAAATAAGTTAAGTACGGAAATAAAGAATGTTTGCTTTTTTTCAGAGTTGACCTGAATTTAAGCACATTTTTTAGATTATTTGAGAGTCGGTAAGAAAACCATCTAAGATGATTTTTTTGTCCTGTGAAGAAAATGTATGAAATTTCATGAAAATTTTACTTTTATTCAGTGTTTATGATAATCAGCCCCTGCAAATCAATTAAATTACTGTTTGAATTATTTAAAATTATTTCATAGATATTTTTAGATTTTTAAAAGATTTCTCAGGGTTCTTCAGATCCATGGTGCCTCCTAAGCTCCACCCAACCTGCAGTTCCGTTGTACCAGCTCTGGGGTAATTGAGAGTATAAGTCACAAAGAGATTTTTAAAATTCATAACTTTTGCTATTTGTTATTTTTTTTATTTTTCCGCTTCTCTGATATATAAAGGAACCCTTGGGGATTCATCTTGGAAAAGTACACAACTGAACAACTAACTAAAATAGTAAAATTTCACCTTGAATACCTTAAATGTTAATCCGAGGAGTATATTCTCGTTATTTAAGCGTGTGGACACAACTATCGTTTGTTTGCATGTTTTTGTGAGCAGGGAGACCATGTTCAGTCTGAAGTACTGAAAATCATATACATGTGCAGAGGAGTAGAAATCCTTTGTGAGGTTCTGTTATTAAAAGAGCAAGAATTTCTGAAATCGAAAATAATGGACATTTGAAAGAAACAATCTTCCATTCATAGATCAATTAAATTCCGTTGTTTATATATTTCATTAGTTGAAAACAATTTTGAAAAAATCATTGAAAGTAAAAAAAATATGAATGTTTTAAACCTTTTCGCAACTTTTGTGCCATTCTGTAGTAGAAATGCATCTTCAGGAATCAATCAATACCTCTAGCCTGTTGAACTATGGTATCCTTACTTTGAACAGTTTACACTAAACCTAACAAAAACTGTCACCAATTTGTGAAACTAGGTTTCTGCAGTTTTTAATCTGTCTGGCTGACTATGTATTATGTCCCCACAAGCCACACCTATAAAGCTAGAGGGCTGAGAATTTCAACAATTACTCTTCATATCTAGAAAAAAAGTTTTGTAGTTCTGTTTAAATTCCACCCCAATATATATTTTTAGCAGGTGGTTCAATTTACAATGTAAGTTCATGCTAGATTGGTCACTGATTTGTGCTCACTTGTTTTTTGGAGAGTCAAACTTTTTAGTGATCCAACAAAAGGCAAGAGAAGTTACTTATTCCCTGATCTTCCCTTTTTCCAATTTCTTAATTGATCACCCCTTCCCCCTCACAGCATGCTGCCAAAAGATGTGACAGTTTATATTGAGCGATTAATTAGACCTGTACAAGTGATGATATTCAAGAGGTTTTAATTTTAATCTAGGTAATCACGCAAAGGATATATATAATACAGGTCTGGTTAGTCACTCATTTGAAGCCATCGCGTGAACAAAGTCTTTTGGCTGCATGGCATGTTGGGATGATCAATTAAAAAAATTGGAAAAAGGGGTGATCAACGAATAAGTTACTTTGACCACCTTTAGTTGGAAAGTGTTCAGTAAAAAGTCTAAATTTTCAAAAAATAAGCAGACTCAAACTAAGGGATCAATTTAATATGAAATTACATTGTAAATTCAACTCCCACACTATGAACCTATTTAGGCTCCCTGAGATATGTATTCTAAAAAACAAAAAATATCTCTTTTTTAAAACATGATAAGGAGTAAATGTTTAAACTTTCAGTCTTCTAGCTCTATCAATGCAGTCTGTATGTATAGCCAGCCAGACTGACCTGTTTATAAACTTGAAAAAAATATCTTGACATTTATTATTGACAGTTTCTAATATAGAAGTTACTGTTATTTGAAGAAATTGGTTGTTACCTGAGACGCCTTTTTTTGATAGGCTGGACAATTCTCATTTTGTATTGCGCTGTTCTGAGACTAATGGCATCAGAAAGAGTGCTATGTATTAAGCTCTTTCATCAAAACATTTCATCCTTGATGGCCATAATTAGTGATCAAAATCTTTCATACCATTCCAGAAGCTCACTCATGTTGAACTCTATTTACAATTCAGGAAATTTTGGAAATTCCGTTTACCACCATCTCATTAAGATGATATACCTGAAGAAAGCCATACAATGAATTGGATGAAAATGGAAGAGTCTCTCTTATATCAGTATCAAATAGAAAATTTAAACATGAGCTGCAATGCCTGTAAATATTTTATTCCAGCAATGCTTGCAGTACGGCTTGTTTTATAATTTCATAATATTCTTTCTTTGTCAAGCAAAGAATTCTGTCTCATGTCTCTGTTGCAGATGATTGTAAAGTGTTTGTTTATCAAAAGGTGGGGGGGGGGCAAAAAGTTTTCATAGATTCCGCACATTATGTTTATGAAGATGTTGAGTACGTTTTCACTCACAGAAGCCATCAACATTAGAACTGTCAACCTGGGTTTCTTCAGTTTTCCAGTTGGTCCTGCTGACTGGCTCTGTATGTATCATATATACAGGTGGCACAAATGGAGCTAGAGGGGTGAAAATTTGAACATTTGATCATTTCTCTTTTTGAAAATTTCCCTCTAAAATAGGTTTTTAATGGAGGTTTGAATTACACTGTAGGTTTATGCTAAATCGTTTTCTAGATTGTGTCAAAAAATGTTGATTTTTTTTGTGATCCAACAAAAGGTGAGATAAGTAAATTATTCATTGATCACCCCCAAAATGGCATGCTGCCAAAAGATGTTGGTTATGTAATGGTTTCTATCCACTGACCAACCAGACTTGATAGATAAATCTAACATCAACTTTTCAAAGTCCTCTCCACACTTGATAGAGTACAGAAGTCAATGCGTGGACGACAAACTTTTTTCCACATTCTAACAACTGTCTCTTAGTCAGTAAACTCTTTTCTACCATTATTTCCATGGAAAGTCTTCAGATAAATTACATTTCCTTGTCTCTCTTTTCCCATAATTTCCATTGGAACTCAGTCAGCAATTAAGGCACATCCATATTTCTTTAGATATATCAATGACTCACTGCAAGTTCCACTCACATAGCTATTTCTCATCTGCTATGAGGAATAAGCTCTCTTCTCAATGTTTCCCTGATTTATTCAATCTTAACATTTTCAACTTGAGAATGAATAAGTCCCTTGCCCAAATTTAGTCTTTTTAGTCTTCATTTTAAACATGTCATGTTTTAATGTTTCTAACTTCACGATTTTGATATCAATGGACTATTTTAAGATTACTAAATTACTATTTCTAATTCTGTGTCATAAATAACTACTTTCATACTAACCCTTTGATCTGAAAAGTGTCTAAAAGGCCTTGCTTAGGGTGACTAATTGGTAACTTTCCAAATTTCTGTAGTGACTCTCTCTAAATGTGATGTGAGTTGTAGAGTTTTCACTTCAGACTATTACCTGATTTCCTTTTTTTTCTCATTTTCAGACTTCAAACTCCTGCTCAGGCAAAACGGAGAAGCCAGTCGAAAGAAATACTACTTTACACGTAATATCAGCACTGCTACAACATTGTTTTTCCATCACCCTTGCTTCCTAAGCCTTGCCAGATTAGCCGTTATCACATGATGATAATTCTTCAACACCTCTCTAAACCACTACACACCTCCTGTGTCTCTAAAGCATCATGGACTGATAAGAATTTTAATTGAACACATATTAAATGTAAATTGAATAATTAAATGAAATACAGGTACCTGTGCATAAGTGTACACCACTGACACCTGCACCTTAGAAGCCGCAGTTGAATTTAAGGAAAATTAGCCAAGAATCTCATAAAATTCATGTATTACTAGCAACAAGTACAGTCTAAATAATCTGAGTGATCATGTGCTACATGCAATGCCATCTTTGGCAGCTCAGTAAATTAGTCTGACAAACAGGAGAATATCAAATGCCCTGTCACATGGATGTTAAATCTCTGTCTTCTGATGGAATTTCGTCTTTGACAAATAAAATGTGAGACTCTTGTGTTTGCAGTGTGTAATTTGTTTAATATGCACAGAAGGGCTCAAACATTTTAGCCATTTTTCAAACATTTTTTGACCATCTAAAGCATCTTTTTGGTGTTTTGGGGATATTTTAAAAAAATTCAGCTCCTTAGCAAGCTAGCGCAAAAATATTTTTTTGATTTTGCAACACTGGGTTTCAGTCTTGGCAATTTTTTTCTGCACCTATGCTCTCATAATTTTGTCAGAACTCAAGAAGGTGCTGGGAAATCAGTGGTGTACTGAGATTACAAAGAAATCCCCATGGCAACTAACACAAAAGTGACTCGTTATGTATGTGAAGTGTGTGGAAAAGACTTCGCCCAGAATTATTACCTGAAGGTTCATGTCAGAACGCATACCGGTGAAACACCTTACCATTGCGATCTCTGTGGCCAAGATTTTGCACAAAGCCGATTCTTGAGAGATCATATGAGAAATCATACTGGAACAAAAGTCTGCCATTGTGAGCTATGTGGGAAAGAATTTACACGAAAAAGTAACTTGAAAGTACACATGAGAACACATACTGGAGAGACACCATTCCAATGTGAAATATGTGAAGAAAGATTTGCACGTAAAAATGCCTTAGAAGTTCACATGGTTATCCATACTGGAGAGACAGCTTACAACTGTGAGATATGTGGCAAAGGCTTCCCTTTAAATGGTACTTTAAAAGTTCATATGATCACACACACCAGAGAGACTTCTTATGACTGTGAAGTGTGTGGAAAAAGTTATTCTATTAAAAGTAACTTGAAGGTTCACATGAGAACCCATACTGGGGAGAAACCATTTTATTGTGAACTTTGTGGGAAAAGTTTCACACAAAGTGGTCACTTGAAAGGTCACATGAGATCCCATACTGGAGAAACACCATATCAATGTAATGTGTGTGGGAAAGGCTTCTCAACAAGTTATGGCCGAAACATTCATATGGTGAGCCATACTGGAGTGGCACCTTACAACTGTGAAGAGTGTGGAAAATGTTTTTATTCAAACAGTCAATTGAAAGTACATCTAAGGAGTCATACTGGAGAGACACCTTATCTTTGTGAAACATGTGGCAAAGGCTTTTCACATAATGGCAACTTGAAAGCTCATATGAAAACTCATACTTGATTGATTGTCAATGTGATATATAGAGAAAATGGTTCTTCTTTATGTTTATCACTTGACAAATAGACATGGTAACTGAGGCCACATAAAGAAAAAAATTTCATCTGACTTTCAGTGGTGCACTCACTAAGAGCTGACTGCAAAAAACTTCAACAAATGAGCTAAGACCCTGGAACAAAAGAGCCTGATGACAATTTATTTAACTCAGGCTACGGCTTATTCTTATCCATATCCTTATCTGACCATATAATAAGCTTATATGCAAATTTTTCTGTTTGTTTCTGCTCAAATGGGATGATCTCATTGGTCGATTTACCTTCCTATTATGACATAAAAATTGCATCCCAGAAGCTCTCAAGAATTCATGTCTGATCACAGCTTGAGATAAGTTTTGACTTTGAAAAAACTTAAGATATTTGAAGTTATAAAGAATTGGTCCATGTAAAATAGATAAACATAGCTAATAGAAACACTTGAAGGACTGTCAAATGAGATGAGTTGTGACATAACAATGAAGAATGTATTACATAAAGGCTGGATGCTTGAAACTAAACAAAAATAAAAAAAGTGTAAATCCTTTTTAAAGATGCGAGATCCATCAACCTGTTTTGTAATGAAATAAGTTATATTTTTAATAAAATAAGTTTCTTCCGATGGCTTTTTAAAAAAAAACGGACACTCTCAGTGGTGTTTTTTCTTGCATAACATTTAGTATTAAGATTTTATGTTCAATCACCCTTTAAAACAGAGTGATTTGAGTTGAGTCTTGAAAAAACTTGAAATTAGGGTACTTGAATTATTAAAAATGAATTCCCAGATAGAATAGCTTTAGGCTCCTTAGTGCCAATCCTTACATAAATAACCGTCATTTTTTACAGGTAGATGTGAGTATAAATGTAATATACGTGTATATATGCAAGACTTCAAGTTCATTTTTTCTTTTTTTTAGGAATAGCTTGTGTCCTTAAGTGAGTTCTTTCCTTGAGAACCCTTATTGTACTAGCCCAGTGGTTTTGAAATTCTGAAAACACGAAGACCCCTTCTATAAGAGAAATATTTCAGGCAGACCCCTCTTTTAGAATCTATTTTTTTAGATTGATTAAAAAAACTACTATGAAAAGCAACTTTCGATCTTCAAAAATTATTTACTTGAATCCTAATTTAATATATAAGTTTGCGCACAGTATTTATGTTTTTGATAGCTGTATAATGGTGAAGGATTGTTTTTCTGCCACAAGATTTTCAACGTCAGAAAGGAAAGGAAGTGCTATGGCTCCAAGTTTGAATTGTTGTATGGGTTAAGGTCATTTTTATTTTTATTCCATGTAGCTTACACAAGTATAATCTGTATATGAATATGGATGACCTACACACTTATTTTTAGAATAGCTTGATTGTGTCCTTCTTTTCTGTATAGCCCTTATCATAGAAACCTTTATTATTCCATAGCTCTTGGCTAGTAACTCCTTTGTATTATTTTTTAGCTCAAAAAAAGTACTCTGTAGACCAATTAAAATGCAGCATCACTTATAACGTGGTTTGAGATTGGACCCCAATTTTCAAAACATTGAATTTGGTTCTTAAAATTGTAGCTAAATACAAAAATAGAAGAACCCCTACTCAATCAGGTTACACCAATTGTAAAAAGAAAATGAATGAAACAAAAACATTTCAGTAATCATATTGCTGTATTTTCAGGCTGAATGGTGCTATATGACAGACTTCGGCAGACTTTTTGCAGCTCTTTTAAAACCATAGAGCAAAATGGGAATATCATTTTTAAAGTTATAATTTTGGTTATAATTGCAAGAATATAGCATAAAGTTAGTTGTAAAAATAGAAAAATAATTTTGTGTACTCACAGAGGATTCTAATATTAAGTTTTGATTGATGTGTCAATAGAGTTTGGGAAATATAATGTTAAAAAATCTTCCAAAAATGAAGTTTACCTCAGAGAAATTTGAATTGAAAATGAATATATCCCTAAATTTTAATTGAAATCGGTGCATCAGCATATTTTTGGTTGAATTTTGAAATATGTTTGAAAATTGTGCTGAAATTTCAATGCGTTATTTCTACTTTTATTAATAAAAATGAAGGTTACTATGATACAACTGATAGATTTAAGCTACAAATGTTTTAATCGACAATTGTTGCTTTGCCAAAAGTCCGTTGTTAGTCCTTATTTTACATCTATTTTGCGGTGAGTTCAATTTCAAGTCAAAGCAACAATGTAAACAAAAAAAAAAAAACTTCTCTCATTTCTTTCATCTCCTTCAGATGTAGGCAACAGTGATAATCGATGTCCTCACCATCTACTTGATATCAACAATAACTTGAATTTGACTTTTCCCCAGCCTTACCATCTGGTGAAGTATTGTGAATTATAATAAAAAAAGATTTATTCCAGTCTTTCTGCTGGTCTAGCATCACCCCACCCCCATGGTTTTCTTTTCATTTCAGCATTAATTACAAGGGTTGGTCTTGAAGAAGTTTGGAGTGGGCTCTGGACTTGGATTGAGGTTTGTAAAAATGGAAAATTTATTACAATTCAGACTCACTCGGTTGAAGATTATAGACACTAACTTCCACATATTGTCAATTGTCACTTACCTCATTTGTTGCAGCTTTTTTCTTTTTTTGACTTGTTAAAACTCTTACTTAAGTAATTAGGTTAGAATGATAGTTAATGTGTCAGGAGTGGGGATAACTCCTTTTAGCCTCAAAATGAGCTAAGGTTTATCTCCCTTGTAATTTGGTGATATATAATTTTTTAACATAAGAAAAAACATTGTTATTGCCAAATTTGACAAATCAAGCATTTCTAAAAAAGCATTTACGCACCTACTCTTTCTTTTTTAATTCTAGTTTTCAAATGTCCAACATTTATATAACGTATTCTTCATTATTATATTACACCAACATATCTCATCTTATATTTCTGTACAAAGATTTGTTTCACACACTCGCCTACTCAATGTTAAAAAAGGTGCACAAATATAAACAATTTAGCAAATTGATTTATTCGAAGCAATACCAATGTAATTCATGGATCAGAAACAATGATAACTGTCGACCCAGGTCTCTTTTAGTTTTCAAGTTGGTCTGGCTGGTCAGCTATGTATGTATGTATCATGCATACAGGCCCAACCAATGGAGTTAGAGAGCTAAAAATTGAAACATTTTTACTCCTTATATCTGGAAAAAACATTTTTCCTTTTTCTAATCCCCCCCCTTACATTTTTAGAAAGGGGTTCAGTTTGAAAAGTAAGTTTATGCTAAATTGTTCCATTAGTTTGTGTCTGCTTGTTTTTTAGAAAAAAGAATTTAAACTTTTCCAATGATCACTGCCCAACAAAAGGTGAGAGAAGTAATTCTTTCATTGATTACCCCCTTTGGCTTTGTTTCTAATTGATTACCCCCAACACAACATGCTGCCAAAAGACGTTAGTTGTGTGATGTTTTCTATTGAGTACCTAACCAGACCTGTTTATTCTGGTTTTATCATGGGTGAGATAATCCTGTAAGCCTTGGTTCATTTTAGGACTAACTGGACATCTGCATTTTATACATATGAACTCGGATTCTACCAGTGGTTGACATGGCAACATAGTGCTCCTTGAACTGGGTAATAATTCACCAGAAGATGATTGAAATCATGGGGGGTGTTTGGAAAGTAATGTGTTTCTATGTTTGGCAAAAATTATGTATTTTCAAAATAGAGATAAAAACAAATGCCATTCGAGTTTGATTGAATCTTATTTATCAATCTTGTAATCACCATCATTATCAATGACAGCAACCCAGTGGACGGGCAAAGTTTTCTCCATAGGCAAAATTTTGCATTTTTTTTTTTTCTGCAAAAAAGTTTGATCCCGCAGTTCCTTTCAAAAGATCACCATCCAGGGTTGTTTGCCTTCCAGGACAAAGCTTATCGAGGAAGTCACAAATTCTGTTTTAATACCTTTGAAACCATAGCTGGCATTTACAAACCTTCACTGCATCAGGAAATGTTTCTCATTGCCTTTGTAGCAGAATCATTCCTTTGAAATTCATACTTTGAGCAATTGTGAATATATTTCTTTTCAAAGTCTCTATCCTCCATGGGGTTAAACTTTACTTCTCACTATAAACGGCACTGCCATAGTTGGTTTATAATTCGTAGCAGTGAAATATGTAATTACTTTCTGAAATCGAAAATACGTAATACATATACCCTAATATTTTAGAGGGGTGAATGAAATAATGACTCTATTTGCTCAAATATTGATACTTATACTATAAGAAAACAGTTCTAAATAAGACTGGCTAATTCAGGGTCAAATTCCATTCAGACAGAAGCTTATAATTTTAAAGAATATTTCAACTTTCATGAAAACATTCTTCTTTTAACTGAAAAAGATCTTCAAATATGGCCACTGAGGGGGACTGAATGAAATAATATCTAGATATTTTTCTAGATAAATAGCACAAGAATCTAGATAATTCTAGATATGAACTGAGGCAATTTAGATATTAACCGATAACTAGTGTCCATAGCTTTCCACTTTTTCTTTCTCTCTTTATTTCTCTCTTTCTCAAAATTAACATTCCCCTGAGTAGATTTGAAAGCATGATCAAGTGATTAGAAGATGAGCTTTGTGTCAATCATTGTTATTAATTTTTTTCATTTTGAAGATTGGTGAGGATTGTTAATCTATTTCTTGTTCCTGTAAAATAAGACAACTCTTTATCAATCAAAATTCATCAAATTTAAACCAGCTTTTCAAAATTGCTCCTCTTTCTGCTGAGCTAAATCAATCTGAATCTTTATTATCAATTTTTTGCTACTGTTTATCTTAATCTTGAAATTGATGTTAATTTTCATTGCAACTAACTTCAGGCTTGGTTTCCTTTCAGCAGAGAGTAAATAAATTGGAATAACCTGAAACATTTCCTTTCTTCTGATCTGTGATCTTGATTTATTTAGCCACTGCTGAAGAGTACTCTGTCTGAGTTTAGTTGCGATAAAAAGCAACAACAGTTAAGATGAACGTAAATGGTAGCAAAAAATTATCAATGATTTACCACAGATTTCTAGTAGTGTCTCTTACTGATTAAGCTAAATTGACTAGTCTGACATATCTACAAAAATTTATACCAGAAATACACAAGAGCCTATTTCATTTTAATAAATAAATACATCTACAAAATTAACATCTCCCTACTGTGATTTGCAATCACTACCAAGTTATTGATTGCCGGCCTTACAATCTTACATATCTACCAAAATTCATCTTACAGATATGCATGGGCTTGTTTCATTCATTCTAAAAAAGAAATATATTTATACTAAAAATAATATATTTTTATAATTTTTCATATGTACGAAACAGAAGTTGCGTTATTTATCTTCAGTCAGAATAAAAGTGTGTAGTGTTTGAACCTGCTGCAGCCAGGCTTGTAATTTATGCTTTTTGAAGCAAAAAGAATTGTGTATGAAATTTTACATAAGAGAATAAAATGAAATTTAAAAAAAAACATTAGGAAATTATATCATGGGTTGGTAATTATTTAGAATAGGTAAGATTAAACAATATTTTGTAGGGAAGGTAATCAAGATAGATGCTGTGGCCATTTTTAATGGCTGGAAGTGGTTTGATTTGTATCAATGATTAAACACCGTTATTTTCGATCTAAATGAATTAAGTTGGTTGGGGCTTGGGTTGGTAGATTTGGAGTTCAGGTTTGTAGGTAGGTCTGGGGTTTTGCTGAAACTCATACTCTAAACACTAATCCTAAATTACATCCTTTCTAGTTGAATTTAATAAAACATAATTTCAAAGGTTCATAGTTCATGCTTCCATTTTTTTCTGTAAAATTGAAAAATTTTTTTTTTTAAATTTAGAAAAAATCTAGCCACTTTTAACCTCTAAATTTAGGCAGTTTATCAGTATCGTATTTTTGTTAGCTATTCTTAGCACTAAAGGGGGCAAAATCCGGTCTGTAGCCCTATTTCATCTAGCTCACCAACTTCATTGAACATGTGACATTGCATTCAAAATAACTTTTTTTTCCCTCATCTATAGGCGAGGTCATAAAAACTTGTAAGAGTAAAGTCCTAGTCTCGACCAGACTTGAGACTTGCAAGGATCACTGTGCTGACACACCAGCAGTTTATATTTTGATTTAGACTAAAAAACTTTGTTTATTGTAATTTCTGATCTGTGAATTTTAATAAATATAAAAACAAAATATATTATTGACTTCAAGTTGATTATTCTTGATTCTATATTGTTTACTTAGGATTTTCTTATTGAGATGTATATCTATATTAAAAAGTACGTACATTTTTTATCTACACATTTTTCTAGATAGTTTTTCTATTTCTTTCTTAAAGTTGGATTGATTAAGTACAAGAATTTTCCAATATTCAGATTGTATCGTCTGGTCTTTTTTATTGTCTCTGTGTTTGCATTAATTTTTCAATTTTTGATGGTATTAATGTTATCTTATATTAGTTTCTGTTTATATAAAGTTGTTTTATTTGATTTGTTCTGTTATTGGAAGTTATATTTATTGTAATTTTAGGATGTTGCCACCAATTTCTATTTATATGTGAACAATAGAAAGTGAAACAGACTTAGGAGTAAAAGCGTATGGAGACTTTGTTTATTAATTAATTCATCAATAAATGAATTGATGTGCTATACATATTTCGAGAGGGGTTCCCATTGTGGTGTGTGTATGTGTGTACTTTCCAGTGGTTAAAGAGTTTTTTGTAGGAAATTTACCATCAGATGTTTTGCTTTCAAAGCAAAAATGTAAATCAAGGAAGAGAATTCCTTTAGGGTCATCATGAAGTGTGGGTCTTTGTTCCGTCTGCGATGGAGTCTGTATTGGTCTGTTGCTGGATATAGCTGTAGCAGCAGTAGCAGGTCTTGGAGGTACCATAGGCTGTCAAGGTTACTGGTTAGTTGAGTAGTGCTGGTTTAGTATTAAACTGTGTGGGTAGGTTCTTATATATATACTAATATAATCATTAAAAATAAACTTAGGAAAAAATTCTCAACATGATATTTCAATGTTATCGCATCTCGTCAGTAGAATGACTGGCATACAGACTGCACCAATGAAGCAAGAGGGCTGAAAATCTACTCCTTGTGTCTAGAAAAACAATTTTTTACATGTGAAAATTTCCCTGTTAAAAAAAAATCCATTCTCATCTAAATCAGATAGACCCGATTTTTTTTTTTGTTATTACAAGAACAAAACATATAGTTGGTTGCAGGAAAGTGCATAAAGCACAAAATGTTGACATTCACTGAGTAATTTTCCTTTTAAATTTTATTTGTAACACATATATGATAGTGTAGTATGTTGGGAGTAATCGGAAAGAAAGAAAAAACAAATCACCTACAAAATTATGTACGAAATTCCCGATCAGCTTAGTTTGTATCTATCAGAAACTGTCAACCCGAACTGTCAACATGGGTTTCTGCAGCTTTTAAGTTGGTTTGGCTTGCTATGTATGTATCACACATTCTGGCCACACAGATGGACATAGAGGGCTGAAAATTTCAACATTTTGCCCCTCTAAATAGGTTTTTAGTGGAGTTTAATTTGCAATACCAGTTTATGCTAAATCGATCCCTTAGTTTGTGCCACACTTGTTTCCTTGAAAATCCACTTTCCCACTGATCACTGGCCAACAGAAGACAAGAACAGTAACTTATTCCAATTTTTTAATTAATCATACCCAACATGACATGTTGCCAAATGACAGTTTCTATTAAGTGAATATCTTGGCCAGAGTTTTTTGGAAGATTGTTAACATCATAAAAATAAGGGGTTCAATTACCCCCAAATCCCTTTGAGCATTGTGAGCTTTTCTCATAATGTGCAGATTTGAATCTAATTCATGACTGATTCCCCTCTATATTGCATTATTGTGCTCTTGAAATAATTGGCCAGAGACAAACTTATAATGATAATAATAATAATAATAATAATAATGGAAGTTAATTCTAAGAGAATCATGGGAAGAGAAATCTTTGTAGATGAAACTTTCATACAACATTGAAAATTATTTCTTCATGAATAAACGTGTGTTTATTTCATTTTCACCTGTTACCTCTTGGAGTGATTATACAGTTTTAGAACATGTAAGTCTGACAAAAGATTTTCCCAAAAATGTGTTTGCTCTTGTTTATTGATTTAAAGACAAATTTTTGGAGTGTCCATTTCATAATATTTTGGCTGAAAATAGGTCCTTGCATGCAAAGTTTGAAATTGCTAATATGCATCTATTTCTCACATGAAGGAAGTCTCTGCAATATTTGACCAATTAGGAATATTCAAGTTCTCATTCTACAGTAAGAGGCTTTTATTAGTGATCACTTGTTTTTCCAGTGTGTGTTTTAATGTGTCTCTTCAAGTTACTTGTATCTTAAAGGGATTTTCCACATATCTTACAGATAAATGGTGTCTCTCCAGTGTGTATCCTCATATGAACTTTAACACTGCTCCTTTGATAGAAACCTATTCCAGTTGAATGGTGTCTCTTTTGTATGAATCCCCATGTGTTGTTTCAAATTTCCATTTTGAGAAAAGCCTTTTTTACATACTTCACATTTAAAGGGTGTCTCACCAGTGTGAATTCTCAGGTGAACTTCAAGGCTACTCCTATGAGAGATGCCTTTCCCACACCTCACAGTTAAAAGGAGTCCCCAGTGTGTACTCTTATGTGTCTTTTTCAAGTTCCACTGTCAAAGAAAGCATTACTATGTATTTCACAATTAAAAGGTGACTTTTCAGTACACTTGACAATGCTGTGGTGTCTCTCCAGTATGTGTTCTCAGATATTGTTTTAAGTTATCTTTTGAAGAAAAAGGTTTATCACAAATCTGACATTTAAAGGGTATGTCTCCAGTGTGTATTCTCATGTGTTTCTCTAGGTAGGAATTGAAAAAAAATTCTTCCATACACACGTTGCAACCCAACACTCTTTTCTTATTCTTCTTAGTTCTTCAGAGTGTCAAACAATGAAATCATATAGTTGATATTTGAGCAACTGATGGTCGGGCTCCTCTTTTAAACTAGATAAAATTACAAGCAGACCTTTGAATTTCTCATGTCTCTCACACTAGTTCACTGAGTGCCCAAAGATCAAGGCATATGAAACAACTTCGCCTCGATGATATGTTTAACAAGATAACCGAGAGTAATCAGCTTCAAAGCAGTAGTCCAGCATTTACAAATCTCCAACTTCAAGCGATCAGGATGTAACTCCTTAAACACCTCAAGTCTATGACGTAACTGTCAATTGTGGAACAACCAGTAATCCTGACAGACCTCATCTTCCAGACCTTTTCCAATTAATTGTATAGTTCAGTAGGTTGCTGACTTTTCGTGCCTAGTGCCCACTTTTGCAATTTTTGTGAGAGTACAATTCATGTAACACCCACTGCTATTTTAAATGGCACCCTCTTAATGGGCTAAAAGTAGCTAGATTTGTCAAAAATGGCTAAAATTGCATAGATTCCATTTCCAGATAACTAGTCAACTCTATACACTGAAAAAGACGTGTTAAGGCTCCAAAAAGTGAATATATAACACATTTACCATATACTGAGACAGTTCTGTTCAGTACTGTGCTTGTTCACTTAATATTAATGTATTGCATTTAACCATTTAATTCATATAAGAAACTTTCAACCAAAACTGTCACCCAAACTCTCAACATAGGTTTCTTTCAGTTTTCATGTTGGTCAGGCTGGCTATGTATATATCTTGTGTACTGGCCATACCGATGGAGCTAGATGACTAAAAATTTCAACATTACTCCTTATTATGTCAACAAAAAAACAATTTTTTTGAAAATCTCTTCCCCCCAAATAGGTTTTTAGTGGGAAGTTCAATTTGCAATGTACGTTTATGCTAAATTGATCCCATAATTTATGCCATACTTGTTTTTTTGAAAATTCATACTTCTTTAGCCAACTCAAGTCAAGAGCAGTAACTTATTCATTGATCAACCCTTTTTCCAATTTTTAATTGATTATCCCTAACACAGCATGTTACCAAACGGTGTTGGTCACATTACAGTTTCTATTGAGTGACCAACCAGACTTATCATTTATATCAATGTACGTATGCAAATACTTTAAAGATATGAGAAGTGTGTAATTAGTGAATCAGAACGGTGTTTATTGAGTTATTATCTATGTGACCTCTGTTTGACCGCAAAAATGGATAATTTAATAAGGTGCTGGAATCAGGGGTACTAGAAAATTGGTGGTCAACCTGTACTATATTTTTAGACGTGTCCACACATTACTATTAGACACTTTTCAGGTAGTTGGTCTGTTTATCAGTCAGTCAATATGTCGTAGTTATGTTGAATAACAGAAATAGGAAGGAAGAAAGAAATGTAATGTCATTATAAAACACTATTCTGATCAATCCTTTTTCTACCATCTGCTAATGTTATGATAAAATATCGAAGGTCTGCATTTTTGTATTTAAAAACCGCCAAAAATGGCAAAAACCGGCCCAAAATAGCCATTTGCGATTTTTATTGAAAATAGTACTTGCAGGATATTTCCATATTGCAATATTTTGGAAGTTTGAGAATCAATTGACTCAGAGAAAGACTACTCCCTCTCCCTCCACCTCTTTCTGCTACTACAACCATGGATGGTGGATGTAGTGTTAAACATATGGTTCTTCTTATTCAGATGAAGATGTTTATGACATGAAGCAGACTTGTAAAATCCTGAGGTAATTTTAATGTTCTTTGATTAAATGCCTCAATCCTCAGAATTCCTCTTCTCAATCAATTTCATGTCAGTTGAGTCTCGAATCTTGCATTCCAGAATCTCTGTTTCTTGATCTTCTTGAAATCTGGAAATTGCGAAGAGATTTTTCGATTAATTCATTGATAGCTTTAACAGAATTGTTACACTTTGTTACAGAAATATGATAGATAATTTGGGGCTGGACAATGAGCATATAATGGGACAATAAGAGTATCAAATTTTGCAACAAGAAGAGTTGATAGGATAACAGACTGGAGGTAATCATCAAGCGGAGTGGTGTGCAAAATTTCAAGTTTTTATTATGAATGTTCAAAATTGGGCAAAATCTGGAAGGATAGATACATGTCAGAACACACGAATAATCCAAACCCAGCAACAGTGTTTAAACCGGTCTGTTGTAGGTAAGCAGTGATGAACATAATTAATGTATTTACTTTTATTTTTTTCTTTCATGAATCATCTTTATATTTGGGAGCCATTTTCAACAAAGGGTGTGTGAGGATTTGAAACTTGACAATCAGGATTGAATTTTGGGATTCTTTCCAAAGATTGCAGGTCATGCCAACTCTTTTGCAAAATCAAGTATGGTAGGACAGAAATGCCTAAATACACCTAAATTTATAAGGATAGAAAGCATGCAGAAATATTAAATAATGACAATAAATATCAAATCAAATATTAGAGATTGGAACACCATAGGATATATCAATTTTGCAAAAAATATTATGTTATTGAATTAGATGTTGAATTAAACTAAACATTACAGACAGAATTGAATTAAATTGAATATTTCAGACGAGAACACCATTGGGTGCATTTATTTATTCATATCTTTAAGAAACTGTCAACCAAAACATTCAAATAGGTTTTTCCAGTTTTTAAGTTGGTCTGGCTGGCTATGTATGTATGTATCATGCATAGAGACTACACCAATTGAGCTAGATGGCTGAAACATTGAACAGTTACTCTTTATTATGTCAAGGACAAACTTTTTTTTTTTTCAAATCCCCACCCACCTTAAATAGGTTTGTAGTGGGGGGTTCAGTTTGCAATACAAGTAAATTGATCCGTTAGTTTGAAGTCAGCAGCATTCATGTTACTCTTCCGGAAATCTTTTTGAATGAAATTTTTCAAGATACATTGAGGGAGATAACTCTAACTTTAGGATCAAACAGAAAACAACAAATTAGAATTAATGTAAAAAGTCAATAGAAATATGGAAAGAAAGAAGATTACACCTCAAATGAATAACGAGAAACATTAAAAAAGGTGCATTATTAATTGAAATACTTTGAAAATACTGTTTGTTCTTCTACAAGTTTTGACATTTGAATGATTTTTATTTTTCATTTTTTTCAGACGATCAGGACAGTATGACGAAAATACGGCTCATAAAAAGAATTACTCTTATACTTCACAAACATGTTTTCCCCCAATAAATGCAGCCGAGGATTTCGAATGTGTCGTCTGCCCTCCTGGTGTGGGGGTTGTCTAACCGTGCAAGTGCAATATGTTATCATTCTAGCTTGTTTCTGATTGGGGCAATAAGACTCGTTGCAACTGTCCCTTGTTTGTAGTCCTGGTCCCTCCGATATATGTGCATTACGGTAACTAATACAAATCAACGGTTCAAAATATTACATACGTCAATAAATATCATTCTGTATACGTATTTGTTGATATTTGAATACATTTTTTTTAACAAAATATGTATGTTGCAATAAAGACGTGTGTACATGTTGTTTACGACTAGTGACTCTCAAAACGTTTAAAATTAATCACATGAGGTTCTTCCATAAAGCAGCTTTGGTCACTCCTGAAATACGATATTACAATAAGATAGTGAAATCCTTGAACATTCTATGTTTTGAGAAATATCCGTGTATATGCATCGAGACAATTCGACAGCTTCCTGTTGTACGAAGTGCATCGGACATTGAAGTGTCAAGATTTGTTTTCGTCAGCCGTTCTCGATATGAGGGGATGCTCGATTTACGATAAAAGTTAATCCTGAAACGAATATGATTTTTGGTCGGATTATATACTACGTCACCTCGTTCTCGATCATGTGTTTATGTATTTAAAATATGGAGAGAGAGAGAGAGAGAGAGAGAGAGAGAGAGAGAGAGAGAGAGAGAGAGAGAGAGAGAGAGAGAGAGAGAGAAGGGGGATCATCGAAGTCAATTTTTTGTATTTTGTGGTTAGATTAAACCATGACAAACATTCAAGTGATTAGTGACCAAGGGCGAATAGGCACTCTTTGGTTAAGTGAGGGAAGAGGGTTTGATTTAGCTGAAACTTTACACCAATCAGAAACAGTCACTAATTTCCAATAAAAGGTCTTTTCGTCAATCGACGATTCACGGTTGATACAAATCATACTAGATGCAACTTAGAAAAATATTCTCTTCTGTCTTTCTTGACAGCAGAAATATCAATTACCCGAATTTCCCCCACTGTTTTACCCAAATACCTTATGGGGAGGAGGATAGTCTTCACCGAATAGGTAAGTAAATGATTACTACGAATTCAAAACAAATCTGACAGCATTTTGGCTACAATTGTCAATATATGTTGCCAATCCGTTTTTCAAGTTATTCCTTGATAGAACATCTGAAACAAAAGATGATTTATGAATGCATCAAATATAAAATGAAAAATATCGTCTGAATTGCAACAAAGTTGATTGGGAAATGAGAAGTGACATCAGAATTAAAAAAAAATATACTTGTGTGATATTCAAGGGAAATAAGTCGTATCGACTTTATTGTAGAGTTACGTCCCTTGACACTGATATCGGAACATGAAATAATATGTGACCTGAGTTCTTAACCGATGAGCAGTGCTTAGCTGGACACTCCTGGCAAATCTAGTAATTAAAAGAACTTCGATAAATATTACCTCCCTTTATGGCTGCAAATATCTCAAAATGGTTAAATTTTGTCATTTTTCAATTTACAGCTATCCCTATGGCTAAAAATATCATTCTATAAATTATTGTATTATTTATATAATTTGCAGATTGATATTTGTTGCTAGAAAATTAATACAAAGGCTCAAAAATGTGTAATTATACAACATAATGATTAGAAATTAGCACAGTAATGGTAATGAATAACAAATATTATCATCATGATCTATGAATAATATATTTTATATTTTAAAATAAAATTTAAATAATTGATAGACCCTTCGTATAACTTTTCGAGCGAACTCAACACTGACCAGATATCAACAGATATCACAACAATAATGAAAATAGCTAAAATGTATACATATATAACCACAATAATGAAAATCAAATATTCTGAATATTATTTTATTAATGTCATATATCTTATATCGAGAACAACAACATTAACTGCGCAGAGTTTTGGTAAAAAATATATATTTGGCACATTTTATCACTTAATGGTACTAATTTTTACAAAGAAGTAAAAAGACCATATTTTTGTGAAAAAACAAAAAAAACAAAACATTTTCATTGATTAAAAATCAAAATCAATAAGAGAATTCATGAAAGTAGAACAGAAGTAAATAGATGTATTATATGTTTATTGCTTTGAATAAATTGTTTGTTGTATAGTTTTAACCTGTTAATTTATTTTGATTTCACAACCAGAATCCAAATCGGGACCGCCTTTGCTAAATTATGTTAAAAGTTTTTAATAGAACCTTATAAAAAATTCCTGGAAACTATATGATTGGCAAATTATGTTTTGATTGGCACTTCTCCTCTTTTGATAAATTAGAGATGGGTAGATTTCTTGGTGCGCACTTTACCGATGGACAGATTTCCTGATGGGACCCTTTTCCGAGTATATAACACAAGTGCAATGCGATCTTATAATGTGACGCCATTTTTTTTAAGCAAAAATCAATAACACTGATTTCTTTCGCCATTCGTCGGTTTCCCATTTGCGTTTTCGATGATTAGCCGTCTAGTTTTGAATGATTTAATGGGGATGTTTTGCGGCGCTTAAAGCGAAAAACCGCATCATAGAAAATACGCTGTGCAGTATGAACAAAACGAGAAAAGTTTTGGAAATCATAAATGCATATTTATCAATAATACAGTGACTACCATGGATTTATGACAAAAAGGAATATAGATAAAAACACCTGGGACTGGTAATCGATTGATTTTATCGGAATGATCTTTGTGTTTTTAATAAGAAGAAAGATAGCAGAAAATTATCCACCTAAAATCATCCATGTAGACAATATAAACCCTTAGATAGTTGCAATTGATAACTTGTCTTGACTTGCGGACCGGTTCGTCGAAATGTATTTTAGTCATTGAAATCTTTTTCGAATCCATGGTACTGCTGTTCCATGGGGAAAACAACAACAAAAACAACATAAAAAAAACAAAACAAAAAATAACCGTTTTCGTTAACTACTTGTAAACTTTTTTTTTACGGCATTCATTCACTTATTTATACATTTACAACTTGGGAATGGTCAAGTGTTTGTTCATCAAAAGGTTTATGAAACAAGATTTATGATTTTTGGAGACTGATAGGGTTAGAGGTGGGGCCCATTAAAAATCATCCATGGATTCAGCGCATTCGCCCCCCGTCACCCTTAACTCCTGCGAATAACAAGGGATAACTGTACATGTATTTACACATATTTTTTCGACACTCAAAATGCTACCCCCCTCAAATTTTCACCCAGATTTTTGTATTACATTTCATGCATTATACACGAGTAGATGCAATAATTTAGGCAGCTATTGTATTCACTCATGTATAACGCAAGAAATGGTTTCATCTGGTCGGGTGATCTAATGGTTAGCACATCTACCTTTCGCGCACGGTCAACGTGTTCGATTCCTGGTCCGAGCGAAGATCTCCAGAAAACTCATCCTCAGACAAAATTTCTCTGTGCATCCAGCAGCTCATTGAGTACACTCCAAGCTGTACGAATATGGTGGTAGGTATGTATCGACGTCTTACAGTCGTGTAACGAGCAAGCCTTCATAAAAAAAAATCCCCGTCTTGGATTATGAGTAGGGGCAGCTTCCACGTCATTTAAAAACAATCCTCGCCATAGAAACTTGTTTATACGAGCAAGCGTATTTACAATGATGATGATCTGATGAAGTTTGTGAAGAAAATAATGTGAAAAATGTAATAGAAGAAATAAAGGTAAAAACTCGGGTCAAATAGCAAAATGCTTAATTGTAAGAATCACAAAGGGTATCTATCATTGAGCTACGATTATCAAGTAAAAAAATACATCAGTTTAATCCTAGATTATCAAGGGAAGTAAATCATGTTGACTTGTTTTTAGATACCTTTCGCTTAAATCTATTTTCAGATGAACCCTCGCCTCTCAATGAAGAGGCTCTGTCCGTTGGTTTCTCCTCATATTGTTTCCCAGCTGTTTGAAGTCAGATCTACTTGAAGCTTGGTAGAAGAGTGTCCCTTGATAATATGCTTTTTACTTACAAAAATCTCTCACTCATGATCATGATATCCGTCAAAAATGGCGTTTAAACTTTATGTTTTAAAATCGATTTTCTCTGCTGTTTTGAGTCAGATTTACTTCAAACTTGACAGACAGCTGTATGTTGGTAAGATGCTTCTTACCTAAAATAATCTTCTCAGGTGTTCTGGCAATGATGAGATTCGATGTTTATAGTAGTTACCTAATTGAACTTTCGGTCTTTGTTTTTTCACTTTCTTACCTGAAAGCGATTTTTGCGAACATTCTGTCACATTTGGTTCATATTAATCTATCAATTCAAACTCGATAAAAGAATGGCATTTATATATGATATATATGTAATATGTATATACGTATATACAGATTACATGTGTTCTTTAAATAATCAAATAATAAAAACGTTTTTACATAAAATTCAATCACTTCTGTAGCCTGTTGTTAATCTTTCCACAGATTTCATAGTAATTAATTGAGAACTTTTGGAGATATAAGGTGGACAGCCATGAGCATATACAAAAAACTATTTAAGAAAAAACAGTAAAAACGGGAATACCTCTCAATCGAAGAAAATTTCCTGGATCCGTCCCAAATTTCAACCAGCACCCCTCACAGACCACTCTTCTACAATATTTAATTGAGAAATCTTGAAGTCCTCCTTGTGTTAACCCTCTGGTGGTGTTGACCCGTGGGTCATCCCCTGGTTCTACGTGCAACATAACAGCTCCGTCCGAATAGTCCGTTCACCAACAAAAATATTTGTCGATTATAACAACAACTACGTTTTATTAATTGTATAACGATATTTGTCTTCAAAACTTCATTGAGCCAAAGAAAAAATTTATAAATAGTTACTCATTGCATTATACATATGCGCTCGCATGTACCCGTAAAAGATGGCGGGCTTATTTATGAATGGATCGGTACTGACGAGCAATATATATATATATATATATATATATATATATATATATATATATATATATATATATATATATATATATATATATATATATAAAAGGTACTTCATTTTTGATACGTGTTGTAATTTCAATTTTTTTCTTGTCTCAACTCAACTCAAGCTGTTAAAAGGTGTGATCAGGCATGAAGTCTCAAGACAAAGCATCATGTAAGAAATACACTAGAGATATAGTTTCGTATGAAAAAAAAACGAAACAGAAAAAATCATTTTATCAAAAACCTAACTTAATCCATAACAAAATAATCTCACACACTCACTTTCTTCTTTTATTTAGTTTCGAACATCCAAAAGACACATTTTATCACAGCCATTTAACTGTTTTTTTTTTTAAAGCTATGCTGATCTATTTCACTTTGCAGTTATAGCAAAACTCGGACAGAACGTGCAATCATACTAATTGCATATACGACATTTAAATGGATGGATGATCCGCTTGAAACTAATTCACGGGTATGCAGGTTCCCCCCTCTCTCCGAAAGTCGAGCGTTCTTCTGGAAGAGACCATCGTTTGCCAAAATGGCATGAAACGAGGAGGCTATTCCCATTAATTCACATGGGTAAAGATGTCAAGTGTCCCCGGAGACTAAAGTGACGATATCAGTACGTGCGGCTGAGTCACCGGGGGTCTTGGTGATGAGGTAGGGGTGGGAACGAGGATGCAGAAGAGTGCGCTACCACTATGATGGCTCGTTTAGGGGGGGGGGGGGGCTAAAAAACTATAAATCGAAGTCTATACAACAAACCCACATTCATTCACTACTTCCTTTGAAGATGACTGAGTAGTCGAAACCGGTCAGGGAATATTTACATTTATAAGAACAAGATAAATTAATGCTTTCTGATAAAATCGTTTCACTCTTATCTTGTCGATTAAATCATAATACACACTGATATATATATATATATATATATATATATATATATATATATCAAAGTACAAATTCAATATCCGATGTATGATGGATCTATTTCATTAAGTGCACAATACGCAAACATTTAGATTGAGTAAAGCTTTACAAATGATGAAATAATGGATTCGCTACACAAACACGTTTATGTTTCTGACCTTTTGGGCTTCTTCAGACGAACGATTCAATTTATTTGGATCCCTCCTTAGGACGTTATTGGAAAGTGTGTCTATTTTCTGGGTGCAAAACTCCACCTTATTTTATTTATATTTCTTTTCCCTTTTTTCTCGTTTATGATTGTAATATATTAGTTTATGTTATTACTACATTAAGTTCTTAATTCGTATTATCCAGAGTATTTGTTGGTTGCGTTGGATTTTTAAAAAAATTTATGTTTTAGTTCAGTTTTTGTAATATTCTTGGTGTTATGTAATCGGTTTGTGCGTTTTAATATTGTTTTAAATATTATACTAGTTGATCTATCTGTTGTTAATTTTTTGCGTTTTTTTGTTGTTGCAGTTTGATTGTTTATTTTTATCTCCTGTAGCTTGTGATCGGTTGTTATAAATCATGTTGGTTGTGTTTGAATTGTTTCAGAGGCCTTTTTATTTTGTGTGTTGATGATCCATTAGTTAAGTGTAAAGGTCTTAATTACGGGAAATACATCATATAATCTTTATCTGTTTATTCCTTTTAGGGTTCACTTTTATATGGCTTTAATTGTTTAGGTTTAATTCCCTCAACATTCTTGAGGGTTTAACTTCTGTATCTCTAGGATAATTATGAGATGATGATTGGATGATTAAATTGTGTTTACAGTGTTTGGGGGAGTACCACTACCAATGCTACCACTACTACCAATAATAATAATAATAATAATAATAATAATAATAATAATAATATGATGGCGATTGATTTGTGTATATTTATATGTAGGGTGATAATTTTTTGTTTTTTGATATAAATTTTATGCGGCGCCAATGGCTATTTCATTTTTTATGAAGTAAGTCCGTCTTCTTTGAGAAGGTGACAATTTTTGATTTTTCCTTTTGGCATAGGTGACATGAGATTTCAATATTCCGGGATTTGTGTGTCTGTTTCAATATTTTCTATTTTAATGTGGGTGTGAGATTGCTGTCTTTGAGGTCCCAGTAGTGGGAAGATAGTGATGTATTTTTTTGATTTTTCGTTTGAAAAGAATAATGTTTGGTTGGCCAATCTTTATTTATAGACTATTTTTGATATTACTATGTAATATTCCATTTCTAAGGGTTTCTCTAGAGTTGATATTTCAGCTTGATATACAATATGCAATTTGAGACATTTGTTCTGCGCTGCTATTTGCTCAATTGCTGTCTGTTTTTTTCTAGTATTATTTCTTATTACTTTGTTATTAAGCTTTTTATGATTTTTGAAAGCTGTCAATACGGCAATAGTTTAGTTTCAGTTTGTCCTAGTTAAATATTTTACTCAGTGGGTTGCTTCTTTTTTTAAAAGGCGGATTTTTCCATTCAGAAAATAGACACCCCCAATAACATCTTTAATAGAGATTCAAATAAATGGGATTATTTGCCCGAAGAAGCCCCAAAGGACAGAAACATAAATGGGTTTGGGTAGCAAATCCATGATTTCGCCATATTTAAAGCTCAACTCAATCTAAATGTTTGTGAATTGAGCACTTATGAAATAAACCCATCACACATCGGATTTTGAATTTTTTACCTTAGTTTATTCATATATATATGACCATTGGTAAGTATTATGATTTATCCGACAAAATAAGAGTGAAATGACAATATCAGAAAGCCATGCTTTGTATAAATGAATTCCTTTAATTCTGTTTAACGTTTTGCCAGACTATGTGTCTTAATGAAGAAAGTCTAGAAATCATTTGTACAAAACATGGCTTTCGCTCTCATATACATATATATAGCTAAAATATGGGTGTTCCGCGCGACATTTGTTCGTAGCTCGGGGCCCAAACGTGCAAAAACTTCTTTGGGCGTAAAATGCCGAGTGACATGTTCGTCTTGGAGCTGACAAAAATATGACTGAGACATTTCAGGTCTCGATCTGAATGAAGCATTGACCTTTGAAATAATGCTGACTTTGGCCTTTTTTTTCATGATGATGGATAAATTATATATATATATATATGTATATATATATGACATATAAAACTATTTTTTAAATGTTGATTCGCTCACAGTTATGCAACCACACACATACCAACGCATACACACAATGAAATCATGGAGACACGATCTTTCAGGTATAACACACATTGACTTTTAAATCTAACCTGTATTCAACTTTTTACCCGGTTCGTATCGAGTAAAAAATGATCATCAAAAATTTCATGGAGTTTTGTAAACGGACATCAGGGAACCAGGATAATATGTACTCAATACCGATGTGAATAAAACATTCTAAAGAATTCCAGCGTTGGTTAGTGATTCAAATTCTTTGTTATACGCTAGTTGGGTTGAGCTGTATCTATCTACCTATCGATCTATCTCAGTCTGGTTCGTATTTATCTACCGATCCCATTCTGTTCATATCTATCTATCTATCTATCTGTCTCAGTCTCTTATATATATATATATATATATATATATATATATATATATATATATATATATATATATATATATATATATATATGTCAGTCAGCCCGTCTATCTATTTCATTTTGTTCACGTGTATCAATTTTACTTTCGACCTTGTTGTACCCAATATGGTTACACATTTGACGGGGAAAAATGTTAACATTTAGTTTCTCATGTTTCTACATGAGGACTAAATGTAACTTGGGTTTGAAAAAGTGTGTATTATTATTCGAATAATTGTGGTACTAACTGGTAATAACTATGGTTCAATTTTTCGTCGGAGTATTAGCTGTCCAATCTTAATTTCCCATTGCTAGTCAGCGTTGACACGTTGACATTTCAAATATGGAAAATATCAGAGCAACTGTCGATACGAATTTGCATGTGGTCGCATTTCACACCAAAAGCAAAGTAAATCATCATCATCATCATCATCATCTTCATCATCATCATCATCTTAACGTCCGTCGTTGGGCATAGACTTTCCCCAGGATCTGCCACATTTTCCTATCGAGGGCATCGTCGAACCAGTATTTTCTAAATCAGTTTAGTTCATCTCTCCATCTTGTATTTTGCCGGCGTCGGTTTCGCATGTGATCTCTGAGGATCCATGTTGTCTGCCATTCTTGCAACATGACCAGCCCGTTGCCATTTGAGTTTTTTTTTTTAATGGATTCTATGATATCTCGGATACCTGTCTTCTCCCAGATAATCTATGCAGTCTTGTGGTCCCTCCATATGAGGTTGAGCATAATTCTTTCATGTTCATGTTGCATGGTTCCCAGTTTAGGGGTCTGTCTCTTGGTTAGGTTCCACGTTTCAGCTCCATAGATGACTATCGAGAAGATGCATTGGTTGTATATCCTTATTTTTAGGATTAATGGGATCTTTTTGTTTTTGAAGGTGGAGCTTGCTCTGCCAAAGGCTTGCCATCCTAGAGTGAAAAAATGTGAATAAAGCCCAGATTGGTGTGCATGTACCATTGAAAAAATGGTATTAGATATTTTCAGAGCTGCAGATCTCGAAAGCGAATTGAAAACCTGCCATCTTCTGCATTTAGTGAACGTGCTTCCTGCATGATGAAATTGACGTGGACTGAAGTTGAGAACAAATGTTCCGCAGAGCTCATAGAAGCTATGCTACTGGTTACCCTGAACATGATTATACCCGGCTCCGAATTCACAAAATACTTTTACAAAATGTGAGATCGGAAAATAATAACTCATTCAAATCAAATCAGAAGTATATTTTTGAATTTTATTTCATTGAATTGTTGTTCTGAATGCCTCATCTTTACTGACCTCACTGATCAAAACTACGTACGTATAGCTTGCTTTGTGAAATTAACTACACTACAGCTTATTAATATATTATTGTTCAATTTTCTTCGATTCACGAGGTACCTCAAACAATAAAACATTTTCCTTAAAAAAAGAATTTTCTTCTGATATGTTCACATCATCCCGAATTATTCAAGCGTGCTCTTGAATTTTCTTTGAAAACTAAAAAAAAATCCAGGAAAGGTAAAATTTAACCCACAAGAACCCATCGTGTCACCGGTTTAACATCAAATTTAGTTGTTCTTGAAAGTTCCTTCAACGGCTTCTAAAAATTTCACTCAAGGAGAGTACAAATTCACACCTTTTGGACATCCAGGTGTAGTCACGTGACTGTGGGTCAGTTTCAATACCCAGTATGCTTTGAATTCCCCATTATGTTCCCCTGGAAGGAAATGGGTCTGGGTTCTTATGGGTTTTAAAGCATATTTTGAGCCATCATCGGGGTCCACCAAAACACCAGGGTGCTCCGTGACCTTAACCCTCCCGTCTTATGTTTCCATTTCCCAAAGTTGGCAACCCTAGTTGCTACTCCAATACACCGAATACACCGGCCTGCTTTACAGGAAAAAAGGGCTCTAACCACCCTGTTATTTTACAATACATGGAGGAGAAGTGGATTCATGACTTTCTCAAGGGCTCGAGTGCGAAGTGATTGCCAACTTGTCCAGCCAGAGTTGAAATTCAGTTCGCTGATTCCATTCTATGTGTTGTGAAACGATGGGTTCCTTTGCGCCTCCAATTGGAATGACTTTTCCTGGGGCATAAAACCGAGACGTTGAGTGACAGATCAAAATAAGCAGGATTACACGACTGGGTTGATAGATAGATAGATAGATAGATAGATAGATAGATAGATAGATAGATGTGAAAAGACTGAGATTGATAGATAGATAGATGTGAACAGACTGGGAGAGAGAGAGGGGGAGACAGAGAGACAGAGCGAGGTCGGATTCAGGTCAAAACATCAAATTAATGTGTTAGTTCTTCTCTTCATTGGAGACTCAATCTGAGACATTAAAAATCGTAATTTTCACCAACTCTTTCCTCCATTCGAACGGTGCCATTCCTAGTTCCTGTGCTGGTAGTGATGGCGATGGAGAATTGAGTCATAGCCAAATTCTCATGTGACTGTCCACTACTATTGACCATCAATCACATGATGTCAGGTAAATGTACGTGAGACGTTTTAGTTTGAAACATACGTTCACGCATTGCGCTAACGTAAGGCGTTGTTTCTTGAAATGAATGGCTATTTCGAAAATTGTTTCATTTAATCTTACTACAGAAAGACAAAAGATGAAACAAATTAGTGGAATAAGTGTTAATTTGCTTCCGATTATTGTTTCCTTTCCTTATTGTAAACCAAGTTTACACCTTTAAACATTAAATACTAAAAAGCTTTTTTTCAAATTGTTTTTTGTGTGTGTCACTTATATCCAAGTATCTGTCAATAATGAAATTTATTCATCAATGTTTATCAAAGAAGTTTTTTCAGTGTTTTTTTTAATTATTTTTTTTTTAGCGACATCTTCATCTATTTATACTTATAAGAAAGACAATTTAGAAACTAAATTTTTGCTTGGACCAAATTATACACGACACGTGAGCAAAAAAAAACGATGATTGCGAAAAAAGAAATGGGTCCCCAGGTAGAATTCTCAAACACACATCCTTTTTCATGGGAACGCTTATGTAGCCTAGGTTTGCTCTAACCGCTTGAGCTTCCAGGACCCTTACGATGAGCATGAGTTCAAACAACATCCGTGAGTCATTCCTTTCTTCTCTGAACACTGGCCGGTTTGTTTTTGTGTTCTGTCAGTTTCAGAACTAAGTGTGTATTTCACGTATTTCTACGTATATCATTGTTTATATATATATATATATATATATATATATATATATATATATATATATATATATATATATATATATATATATATATATAGTAGAATGTGGATTCGCAACACAAACTAACTCATGTTTCCACATTCTACTATTTATTTCCAGCTCTACTCTAGAACAACTGAACTTCAAGAGAAAAAAGTTGTATGTATCGAGCACTCTATGAAATAAATCCATTACATTTCAGAAGTGGCTTTATATAATTGATATATTATTATATTATGTTATACTGCCAGCGGGAGAAAGAATTATGGTTCTCGCAAAATTTTGTATTCTGATACCATCCATAGTTTTGAGAAGGGCCATTAACATTCAAAGAAATTAGGCTCCTTGTTTGTGTTGCTATAACGATGATTCGACGGATCCATTCTACGGCCTTCTTCAGGTGTACTATCAGGATGTGATGGTAGTAAACAGAATTTATCCAATAATGATCTAAACAGAATATCCCAATGGTAACCATGCAGCAACTTTGGAATCAAAATCTTATTTCGGCATCTCGTAACGCTCTCTTCAAAACTAGACTAGACAACCACATGAAATCATACGAATGATGTAAATGACATTTCTTTCTCTAATTATTACAGACAACTCAAAGGTAAGAGAAAACACCATCAACCAAATGGGGATTAATAAGAAAAGCAACTACTTGTAAGAGCTTATACCCTAATATATATACATGCCTTATATGTCTTGAAGAAAAATTCAATATGATGACGTTTAAAAAACAAAAAACAAAAACAAATGATAGAACTATAACTCAGAAATCGGGGTAAAGTGCGGACATGGGTTGAAGTTAATAGTAGAACATTTGAGAGAAAAATTACAAAACAAACTTGGAATAAAACTGGGAATCAGCCTAAATTACATCATAATCCCCAACTTGATAATTTGATATCATATCTGACTAAATGATAAACCGACTTGAACGGAAGTTAAAATTTAAAAAAAAAGGGGGGGTACAGTTTGATTGATTGAAAGCTAGGCCCCCATCACAACAATAACAACAGGGAAAAAACAACACTGGTTTTTCCTGTTCATCCATGCGTGCAAGAAAGATAACTCAATTAAATCACCTAAACTAAAACTGACCGTTACGTTCTTGAATTCCGGGAAAGTGAAACCACTTTTTCACCGCGATAAAAGACGTGCAATAGTCGATCGACCACCCATTCGAAGATCTGCAAAGTGAAATCAAACCATCCTGTGCTATAACGGACTTTACTTCTCTGTAAATGAGATATAATATGAGTGTGCGTGTGAAGATTAATTAACCCACAAGAAATGAAGTACAAAAAATTAGCAAAATAATATTCGAAGAAATAAACCCCCCAAAAGAAATATATTGAGCTGAACCAATGGCATAACACAAAACAAGCAACATCACAGGAAAAAAGTGCGCATTCACCCGACTAGACATTGAGGACTTCCATCCGCTTATATCAGAAACTATACGAAACAAAGCCATCTTTTTCACTTCACTTTATCACCGATGTTCGACAAAAAATATTCAAGCATTGTGGAAAATCCATCCTATTTGACAAGTACATACCATGGGTAAAAAAAGACTCAAATGAAAAGTTTGACACAATGATGGGGAGCTTCGATGGAGTAGAAGTGAGGCATGCAAGTTCGTAGGAAAATATATATTAATAACCCTTGCTGAAAGAATAAACAAAAAGATACTGGTCTTTACTGGAACGAGGGACTGCAACGAACAAAAAACTTACGGAATGAGAGAGACAGGATAGAAACCTTTGAACTAATTGGGTTTAAATCGACATTAAAAAAAATAATAAAAGAAGTAGATCTCCTAGATGTAACATTCAACCTCCATAAAAAAACTTACCATGCATTTAAAAAAAAGGAAAAGATAATCCAATATACATAGACACCTCCTCCAATCTCTTACCTCCAGTTATCAGACGAATTAGCTGTATATTAGCTGCATACTGACAACTCGTCAAACGAAGCAATCTTCAATGAAGCAAGAGAAAAAATATGTAGAAGAAGTAAAAACAGTGGATTCTCAGCAACATTAACCTTCACCCCATTTAGAAAGAGAGAAAAATGACAGAAAAAGAAACGTCATTTGTTTCAAGAACAAAAACATCCAATTCCAACATTACTCTCAACATGAATATCAATCCATCATAGACAGCGAGTAGTCCAATCGAGCCATGACCTGAAAAAAAGGAATCATCCAATGACCAATGACCGAATAGAGGAAGGGAGGGGAGCAACGGAAAGCGAGTAAAAAAACGAGAAAAATACCCCATAAACAAACATAACTTCGGTTGTATGCAAAAGCATTATGAAAACGGTAAACAGTAAATACTGATTGTAATGGCACGAAATTGATCAATGAGAACATGTATGGATGGTAGTTCGGGGTAGAGAAATTGTTGGCTTGAAGTGCAGACAAGTGGGTTCATTTATTACTCTATATCAGGGGGAAAAGGTTTTTCTGATACACATAAATAGGCAAGTGGATATTCTTTTTAGTAGATAAGATTGTTTGGGGGAGGGGAACAAATTTAGATGTACTAAGTAATCTCAGGTAGTTTTCCTTTTCCATATAGTCAACTTTTCCACAACATTCTGTCGGATCTACATCCTTTCCTTTCGCACACACGTATGCGCGCGCATACGCACACACACATAAGCACACACGCACACACACACACACACACACAGATATAGATATATATACATATATATGTATATATTATAACCACTGACCATAAAGTTGAAATCCAAAACATCTCCGGGTATTATAATAAAGATTCCGTACAAACTATGCACTCCTGTTCTGTCTTGACTTGAAAAATACATCCATGACTATATCTATCTATCAATCTATCTATCTTATATATATATGTATCGAATAAGGCAACGAAATTAGTAAAGCAACTGAAATGGCATTAGGCACAACAGTAGTTGTAGTTCTAGCTATCTATCCTAGTCTGTTCGTAACTACTTATCACTCTCTCTCTCTCTCTCTCTCTCTCTCTCTCTCTCTCTCTCTCTCTATATATATATATATATATATATATATATATATATATATATATCAGTTTGTTCATATCTATCTATCGCAGTCTGTTCATATCTATCTATCTATCTATCCCAGTCTGTTCAAATCTATCTATATATCTATCCAAGTTTATTCATATCTATCTATTGATCTCAGTCTGTTCATCTCTTTCTCTCTCTCTCTCCCAGACTGTTCATATCTATCTATCTATCTATCTATCTATCTATCACACTCTATTCATATCTATCAATCAGTCTATCCATCTATTTCAGTCTGTTCATATCTATCTATCTATCTATCTATCTATCTATCTATCTATCTATCTATCTCAGTCTGTTCATATCTATCTATCCATCTATCTATCTATCTATCTATCTATCTATCTATCTATCTATCTATCTATCTATCTCAGTCTATTCATATCTATCTATCTATCAATCTATCTATCTATCTATCTATCTATCTATCGATCAATCCATCTATCTATCTATCTATCTATCTATCTATCTATCTATCTATCTATCTATCATATGAATGTTGTTGTTTGAGATAAAGACTGTTTAATCTAAAGAGATAGCTATTCGCATGTCTCCCCATCATGGGAAATTCTCCTAAATATACTTAATCACAATTTTGCACCCCATTCATTGTTATTCATCATTTCTTGTCGGCAATTCAGATGAAGAAGTGAAAACCCAAATTAATCCCTGGAGATGAAAACAATTGATCAATGGTATATACTTGTGTGTTTGTAATTCCACACACATATGCATGCATATATGCTCCTTACACACACACACACTACAGGGGCACAGGAGCCGCGGAGCATTCGTACCTTCTACGGAAAAAGAGTAAGTGTACTGAATCAAATATTTATGCATATCCTTTTTGAAAATTAAATTTTGGGGCACTATTCTAGTTTCGTGGTCTAACCTTTTGTGGCCATTAGTTCAAGATTAAAGAGTAGCATCAGTTCTCCTCAAGTCCACGAAACATTGCAATAATTTCCCGTTTTAGATTTCAAACGTTATTGTCTCTCGGATGCACAACTCCTGCCTCACACGCAGAAAGTCCTGGGTTCGAATCCCGGTATGATCAGTGTTGGAAACTTTTCAATGGGATAAATGTCTCAGTGCATTTTGGTTGGTTTGTATTCTACCAAGCGGGTGATCATATAAAGTCCTGGTCTCGTCGAGGCTTGAGACTTGCAAGGAACACTGAGCTGACGCATGCAACATGCTCAATTGGAGGTTGTCTCTTAAGAGATGGAACGCATTACCAAAGTACTTTGTGAACCCTTGGAAATCCATGGTACCCAGGTTGGGAATCACTCTCTGCTCTTTAGCCATAACCTCTCAACCTCGCAATAAAAATATATGTTTTAAAACGCCATCTTTGAAAAGTCCCATCACTCAAATAGCGTCCCTGTACACACTTGGACATCTGTAGATACTGGCATTCGCACACAAAGGTTTGCATTTATGTAACAATAAACATAGACAGAGGTAAAGCTTCGTTGTCAATCTCAATTCAAGAACATTGAATAATGAATGATTGTAAGCTATTGTGAAGGTGATGCTGTGCATGTCACCATCACATTAATCAAGCCGAAATACTACTCTATCTCGGTCTGCACTCTTACTACATTTCTAAAAAATCTAGGGCTGCCAAATATGACATTTTTCCCGATATCAGCCGATAAGAATCTGCAATAGCAAATAGTCGAAAATCAAGCCATTTATACAAAATAATTAACCGATCTAATTTTATATTATAGCTAACTTGAAACACATATATATATATTATTTTTAGCCATAAAGTTAGATGAAAGTGGGAATTATTTAGCCGATTTGGGTCATTTTTCTGAAGGTCATTCGAAGCAAATCAAACTACATAGGAAAATATTTCTTCTTAATTATGATATTTTCTTTTTTACTTAAGATGGATAAACCGAATTTTAACAGAAACTTAGGCTTTGAAAATATATTTTGGAGCCAGATATTGAATTATTTCAAACATCCACAACAGATCAACTTAGTTTAATGAAAGTAAATGTACAATTTTTATTAATTATTTGTCTTAGAGTCTTAGTATAGAAATTTTTAATTGAAAATTCGCATTAGTACCCACATCTTCGTTGATTTTTATTCAACATTTCGGACCTTGTATTTTCCTGCCTTCACAGTATTAGGTTGTTCGGAAAGTAATTATGTATTTCACTTTTAAAAATTGAAAGCAAACCAATTAAAGCAAGACCAGCGTTAAATTGAACGAGACAACGTCTAGATCAAATTCAGCATCTCATCTATCCAGCAGCGTGCAGTTTATAATGTGTAGTAATGTTTGAGCCCTTGGAGGATAAAGATTTTAAAGAGCCAAAAATACTCTGTTAAATTTTAAGAAAAAACGCAGAATTTTTTTGATGAGGATCAAAATTTGTTTTACGTTGAGCTGCGGTCGTTCATAATGAGGGTCATTACAGTATTGACAAATAATATTTAATTAAACTTCACTGGCATTTGTGTTTATACTCTTTTTAGAAATACGCAATTTTCCGAACATGGATATGCATGATTACTTTCCAAATAGACTAATATTTATTAAGAAAATTATTTGTCAAGAGTGTTTTAGTGAACCAGCGCTAGACCGAGTAGTTATAGACGCTGAATTGATCCCCGGCGAAGAAACGAATCGAATAATCATTTGGCAATAACGCTGATCAATCATACACAAACACTTGAACAGGTCATTCAACAGAAATCATAAAGTGACAAACGTTTCTTTGACAGCATGCCATATTGGGGGTGATCAGTTACAAAATTGGAGAAAGGGATGAGCAAAGAATAAGTTGCTTTGCGAACACGAAGAAAGTCCAAATTGAAAAAAAACAAAACATAACAAGTGTGTTTTTAGTGATTACTGTCTAACAAAAGGCGAGAGAAGTAACTTATTCATTGATCACCCCTTCTTCCGACGTTTTAACTGATCATCAGCAATACGACCTGCTGCCAAAAGACGTTGGTTACGTGACGATTTCTATTGAATGAATAACAGGACCTGTTTTGTTTTGTTTTGCTCTAAAAAGTTAGAAAAAGCTGAATAAAGAAAAAAAAAATTTAAGTTAAACAATCGTAGCCAGCAAAGATGGTTAAGGATTCTATCCTATTTTTGTATTTTATATGTGCATGTATTAGTTTGTTTATGTGTTCCAGCGCTCCTGCGCATACTGTTTTGTCTACCGACATGAAAATTAGCATCAGTTCTCCACTAAACTCCTTCTCAAATGTTTCTATATCTTATTTTCGGAAAAAAAAGTTTTCTCTTGTTCTATCTTTTGAGGCTTTTTTCTGATGGGTTTATTCATAACATCTACATTATCCAGAATCTAAATATTTTTTAGATTTTTTTTCTATCTAAGATGTTTCCTGTATGGAAGACCAGTGATGCCATGAATAGAATTTATTCTGGTCTTACTCATTCTTCGATGGTTTTTTTTTACATGACTTGAAAATTTGACACTACGGTTGTTCGATTATTGACAGTGATGGCAAGTTTCATAAGGTTTTCTTGAAAACTTTTGACACAACTTGGTAAAGTCGGTCTTGATTGGAAATATGCGAGTCAAAACAATTTAACAAACAATTCATTCAAAGCAATAATAATATAATGTATCTATTCACTTTTATTTTGGTGATTCATACTTTGATTTGGTTTGTACTAATTAAGTTATGTGATGTCTTTTTTTGGAAATTTGAATGAATCAATTCTGTGACTTTCTGGCTTTTCTTTACGTGAGTGTATTTGATAGTAAGGAAAAAATATTTGTATTTAAATTGAATCTAATATACTAACGTGTTTATTTCAAGAAACAACATAATACATATTGTCAGATGTATCGTATCCACAAACTGATGATGATGATGATGATGATGATGATTATTATTATCATAACAACAACAACAACAACAACAACAACACAACAACAACAACAATAATAATAATAATAATAATAATAATAATAATAATAATAATAATAATAATAATAATAATAATAATAATAATAATAATATCATCATCATCATCATCCATATACGACAGTTTCATTGTATTACAACTCTTCAGTGTGGCTTTAGTGCCACTACGTAGGTCGAAACCTTCGCTCCAGTCCTGGAGGCAGATGCTCTACCCCTGCCCTATCAGAACTAGACGACGGTCAGTGGGACCGAATTAAACGATATATTTACTTATGCATACTTCTCCATCTACCAGGGTGCTTCATTCCAGATTTGGAAGTTTATTGCTATAGTAGTTTATAGTAGACGAATGTCCTACCTAAGAGTGACTAACCCTAAAGAAGCGAGCGTTATATATATATATATATATATATATATATATATATATATATATATATATATAGTTTGTAAGAATAAAAAAAGAGTTGAAAAACAGATTTTACCCATTGTTGATGATATTTAATCACAGTGCATTACTTAATACTGTAAATAGAGCTGTTAATATATAAAAATAAAATTTGCAAAAATGTATACCCGGTGACTGTCAACAATTCGTGCCTAACGCACTCACCAGTATCCTGAATGTTTTGTTCTTGCAATTTTGAATTTCATTTGAATGAAGTATTTTTCTATCATCCAATCAGCTTTAATTGTTTTTGAAAACTTACGATTCTAACCAATGATTACTATGCATCTATGAGGACGATCCTTCATACTTACCTCCCTTTCCTCTAAGATACAAAAAATGTTGTCAGTCTTTTCCCCAGTTGAACAATTTATCTTTTCTTTTACTTTATGTTTATCGTTAGTTATTTTTTGTTCATTTAAAAAAAAAAAATTTCAATTAAACTCCGAACGTATAAAATAATCCCAAAAGATTTACATAATTTTAATCAATTATTTCCTGGTATCTGTTAATCTTTTTTCATGTAGTTTGTTGTGTGGATTTTATGTTTGGCACAGAATTTGATGTTATGATTCTGTGTGTGAATTTCTCTTGTTGGGATCATCAGTTGTTCAATGTGTTACAGTTTGGAAGATTTAAAAACAAAACACTTATTTTGGCTCTTTAGCACTGTGTATCAAATACTACATCTCCTTACACACACACCCACACACACATATATATTTGTGTGTGTGTGTGTTGATATAGATATATAATAATGACATCAATGTAAGCTCTTCAAAGACCTTCATTTTTTTTACACAGAATTAGATATTATTGTACTATGTGTGAAATATCCTAGTTGGGATATTCAGTTGTTTACGATGTAGTGTATAGCTTTATTTCATTATATTTAGAGCAGAGTCATAAAAAATCTTGTGTGTTTTTTTAATAGAGTATTTTCAGAATGTATTTATATGGGTGTTATTCTATATTACACATTACTTGATTTTTTTAAACATAGACTCTTGAACCCGGTAGGGGCCACACTCACCACTCCCTAATTTTGAGGACTTCTTCCTCACTGACCATGCCATTATATAAAAAAAAGGACATACGCCACAGATGAGAGATTTACTACCTTTTTCCAACATTAATCCATAACGGACACTCATTTCTATCTTGATAATCTCATTTAAATCGATATATACATCCAAGGTATATTTATATTTATACATAAAAAAACTAATAACTATACAAGGACTCACATGCAAATTAATTCTGGAAATCTGTCGAGATAAAATATATCTTACAAATGAAATAAGGTTTCGAAATTCTGTGAAATTTCATGAAAAGTAGTCTTAAGAGTTTTCAGTGTTGTTAACTTACCCTTTCCCTCTCTCCAACCGACACGCTACAAACGGACTCAGACACACACACATCGTCACTTACATCCATACACACACGTCCATACACACGCTCACGTCGCATCCAAACATACACTTACATCTCGACACACACATATATCCTCGCACGTACACAAACGCACCAACGCACACTCACATCCAGATACTTACATCCACATTCACGCATATATCCATGCACATACGTCTACATACAAATCCACACACTTATATCAACATACACACAGCTACACACATTCACACACCCACATACCACACACACACTTATATCTAAATACACACATACATCCACAAACTGGTGCATATTTACACGCACGCACACGCACACCAAACAAATCGAATGAGAACGAAGTGAGATATAGAATTGTCTTTGTGATGAATCGCATAAAGTAGTGGCTATGGAAAATCGTATTCATTTTCCCACTGAATAGTTAATACTTCATCGATCGTACCGTAGGAAAGCTGATACTCATCCGCTGTCTGTCGCTCTGGGGATAAGCACAATAATCTCTAGACGCATCGCTGAAGATCACGAATGCTTCTTCGTTGCAATTGATTTGGGAAGGATCAACACTAATTACTTTCACTTTGGAAGGAAACAGTCACTCAGTTGATACCGTCACGTGACCGACGTATTCTTGGCAGCATGTCCTGTTGGGGATGATCAAAATAGAAAAATTGAAATAAGGGGTGATCAATGAATATCTTACATATCTCACCTTTTGTTAGGCAGTGATCACTAAAAAAAGGTTTGAATTTAAATCAACAACAGAAATGAGCAAGCGGGCACAAACTGAGGGATCAATTTTGCGTAAATTAACTGAGCCCCCACTTCCCATCCGCTCTGAAAATGGAAACCAGAGATCTATTCACTTGCTTGAAAAAAAAAATTGGTTTAAAAAATGTACTTAGCCCATAATTTTTATTGGAAGATGTATCAAAGGGAATATACAGCAAAATTCTTTATATATATATATATATATATATATATATATATATATATATATATATATATATATATATATATTAGAATCAACTTAACATTTAAAGTTGAAAGTATCGAGCACAATATGAAATCAATCCATCATACATCAGACATCGCATTAAATAATGTTTTATTGCATACCTGATTTGTACTATCTATCTATCTATCTATCTATCAATCTATTTATCTCAGGTTTACAATCTTGGGCACCCTTTGTTGTTTATCAAACTAAGCCCATTAATTAATGCAGTGAGTTCGATCCCATCATCTGGGAGTTCCCCTATTGTAGCCTTGGGCCAGACTAAGGTAAACTTGGTGAGCATCTCTACAATCTAAGCAGAATCACACCTATTACCATCGTCCTGTATCCAGGAATTTATAATGTTATATTGAGATGCAATTCACATAGTCGGTAACGGTGCAGGTATTAGAATCGGCGACCCGTGTTCAAATACTGATCGAGGCTTTTTTTTTTTTTGACTCAACCACCCTATACAAAGTCTAGAGACCACACTAGGTATAGGATTAGAGTAATTTCATGATAAGTTTGCTCGATGTTGGTTGACCCTGGATATCATTTCCATCAAGACATCACCCCTAGGGAAGTTTGTTCCACAAAATAGAAGTTCGTGGGGATGGAAGCTGTTGGAGAGGAAATTGCAACGGATACGTGAAATGGACAGAAAATGTGGATTGGATTCACAAGAGATAGAAAATCGTGTTCCGACTGGAAAACTCTCGTATTGGTGGAACCAGATTATGGTTATGTTAATTTTGCACTGATGAAGGGCATGACATTATCTCTTCTGTCCACCTCAGCTATGGGTAAAATAGCCTGACTGATTGGGCTATTTAACCCTGGGAAGACAACCAATCTAGGAGAGAGACAACTCCGATTCAGAACAAGGGAGTGGAGCCTCCTTAAAATGACGCTCAATTTGGAATCCTCCCAGCAGCTCCTGCAGCCATACTGATGCCAGATGTATCGCCTTCTTATGATCTCTGGACTGCATCAGCGGCCAAGAGGAAGAATTCTGGAGATTGGGCATCCTGGGATGCGCTTCGGTCAGGTATGCTCGCAGGTATTTCATTGACAGGGATCTCTCATTGGAATGTATTATGAATATTTTCTAATATTTAACCAACTTGGAAGCTCCTGTCAGTTTTTTGAAGCTCATGTAATACTTTACATATGCTATTTTTCGATGATCCCCGTTCTTCTCAAGGTTTTCAAGAGCTGTTTCTCCTCTTCCGTTTTAAACCATCTTAATCAACAACTGATGGCCGTCCACTCCTTGGTTTTATTCCGAGGGACATGCCACACCCCTTAAAACTCTTAAACCAGTTTTGGGCTGTACAGTAAGATATTGTTTCATTTCTTTCTACTTCCCGGATTCCCATGAGCAGTTCCAAGGGCTTTGTTGCCCAGTTTGAAATGATAATAACTTGTTCACATTATTATAACATCTGAAACAAAGGGAATAACTAATTAGTGTTATTTAAGATGTAATATACGTGGTGATATTCTATCCATATAAAAGCCATATATAGTAATAAACTAAAAGATATAAAGGACTGGTCTATATGAAATACATCAATAGAACCAATAAAAGGGTTTTAAAAAGTGATAAGCTGTTAACATCACAACGAAGAATACGTTACAGAAAAGCTGATCGTTTAAGAAACTAAAATGAAAAAAAAAGTGAGTTTGTTCTGTGAGGAAATAAGTCATATTTTGAGAAAATAAGTTTCCTCCTATGATTTTTTGAATCCATATTACACGATATCAGTGATGTTTTTTCTACATAACATTTTGCCTCAAGACTTTATGGGCGATCATCCTATGAAACAGCTTGAGGAGTTGAAACTTTAACAAATACTTAAAATTAGAACACGTGAACTGTTGAAAATAAAATACTTATTGAATTAACTCTCTGCTCTTTTCTACCCGTTCATGAATCAACAACCCTGGCATTTTTGACGGGTAATATGCTAATAGTAATAATGATAGTAGAGTAATAGATAATGAAGAGTAATACCTCAGTTAACGCTCTACATACGTTCCTTAAAAATGCCATGCTAAACGAGACAGAATATACAGCGTCATTACATCATTGCATTTATTACTATACTCTGGATGTATCCCAATAAATCTACCCGTTAATCGTATTAATTGCACGGGTGTCTGTCACCTGGGGATAAAGACTTTAATCGAGATATATCGCTTCAATATTACCCAGGTATGCCGTGCCACCACCACTGTCACCACCTTCACCACCATCTTTATCATCATCATTAACGACAGTAGCCTTTTAACATTCGTCGGCGGACATAAATCTTCGTCTGCAAGAATCACCAGACCTCTTCCCTATGAGCGTTGTGGAGCCAGCACATTATGGACTTCGTCAAGCCGTCTGAATTTTTTTCCAGTCCCAGTTTCGCATATGATCACTGGGGATCCACATTGCGAGTCGTGAAATCCAGCGATTGTCTGATATTCTTGCAACAAGACCAGCCCATTGCCATTTGGCCTTTCTAATGGATTTTATGATATCTCTGACTCTTGTTTTTTCTCTAATATACTGCACTGTCTTGTGATGTTGAGCCTAATCTTGTCTTGTGCATTTTGCATAGTTCACAGTTTGAAGGTCATTCGTTTGGTTGCCTTCTGTATTTCAGCTCCATAGGTGACTATCTGGAGGATGCATTGCTTGAATACCCTTCTTTTTAGAACTAATAGGATATTCTTGTTTTTAGAAGTTGAGCTTACTCTACCGGAAGCTTTGCCAAACTAGAGTGATTTTTCGCTTGATTTCTTCTTTTTTTCTGAGGATTTCATAGATATTCTTCATCCCTGATAGATGAAATTATCCCTTCCCAATTGTGCTGGATACATTTTTCCAAATACACCAGCATGCACTTCGTGTCTCGAACGTGTCCAGAACGGGTATTATGTCTGTTCCGCTTCCATTGCTGAGTTGGCAATCTAACCGTTTTATCACTAAATTCTATGAGATCTGAATTCTTTTAGCGACAAATGCCAGGGGAGAGAAGAGAGAGAGAGAGAGAGAGAGAGAGAGAGAGAGAGAGAGAGAGATGATGATGATGATGATGATGATGATGATGACTACGTATATCAATTTGCTGAATCAAAAGTTTTGTTCATTGACTACTGAAAAGTTCTTGTCTAATACATTTCATTTCTACGCTTGGCGTGCCACGTAAGTCAATTATACTTAATCTCTCATTTATTATTTATTTTTGCAACTATTTACCTTCATCGTAATTGTTGTTGCTTTTTATCAGGACTAAACTCAGGCTGGGTTCCCTCCATCAGTGAGTTAATGAATTAACAACACGGATCAGAATAAAGAATAAGTTCCAGGTGAGAATCGAATTCACAACCCTCTATGACGGAGCGTGGCTCGCTCAACGCGCGATCGTTCTTACCACTACACTACTGGAACCTAGTTTCTGACGTCAGTCCATATCGAATCCTTAAACTCACTCCTTATCCACAATCTCTGCGGTGCCATGTTTGTTGTTAACTGAGGGTTCAGTTCAATCGAATTTTATTTTTATTCATTTTAGTAGATGAAGAATTATATATAATCATTATCCATTTTTGCTATTTACCTTCATCTTAATTGTTGCTTTTATCGTCACAAAACTAAGGCTGAGTCCCTTTCATCAGTGAGTCAATATATTAACAGCACGGGTCGGAATAAAGAATGTTCCAGTTGAGAATCGAACTTACGACCCTCTTTATCGAAATGTACTTCGCTTAATACGTGACTGTTCTTATCTAAGTTTTTATAGTTTAGTGGTATAATAACAATGATTCATAACACTTTATCTACTTTGATAAATGAAAAAAATATTTTACCTCTGTCAACGAAGAATCGAACGGGGTAGACGTGTTGTATAGTTTGATTGTTCGACTGGCCGCTTAATATCTTCGGAAGTACTGGATGGATTTTAATGAAATTCCCCGGTAAAGTGAGCAATGGGATAAAAAAAGGGTATGGCGGGAACTTAGGGCGGATATAACGATCTCTTTTATGGTATATTCACACGCGTTGCGTTTACTTTTGAATTTTCTGTTTGATACTGTTTTTCTTATGTTGCTTAGAAATACCGGAAGAAGATGCTGGATATTACGATTTACACCTGAAGAAGGTCTTGGAAATGAATCGATCGAAATGTGACAATATCGAAGATGGGAAAAAGAAGAGTTCAAATTATCCTGAACAATGTTTGTTTGTTAATGACTCTTCTGAAAAGTTAGAGACAATTATGTTTCACCACCAGCGATATACGCTGTTTTGGGGGTGATCAATTAGAAAGAAGGGAAAAGAGTAATCAATGAATGAATTACTTCTTTCACCTTTTGTTGGTCTGAGATCACTACAAAAAGTCTGAATTTTCAAAAGATAAGCATCAGAGACAAGTGACTACTTTAGCATAATTCTATATTGCATATTGAACCCGCCGTTTAGAATCTAATTTGGAAGGGAATGGGAAAAGAAAATCCAAAAACCAGACATTTTCCTTTCTCATTGAGAGGAGTGTGTGTGCAAAATTTAAAGTTTTTACAATGAACAGTTAAGGATGGGTGAAGTCTGGATAGAAATACTTATAGATATATACATGTACATGTTAGAACGCATGGATAACCTAAACCTAGCAACAGTGATTAAAACAGTTTGTTGTAGGTAGCAGTGATTAATATATCGCTAAATGTTACTCATAGCATTGCAGTGACTAATCGATTCGTTGCTTGAACACTAATTATGTTAATTAATTACATAAAGCATTTAAATTGAGGAAATCTCTCTGGTGAGGCCCATCTCCAAAATTAATAATTAGAGAAAATGCAACGATGTTTTTAAAGCAAAGTTTCCGGAAAATATGCGTATCTCTTTGCTTTCTTCTCGCTCTTATATAGATTGCTTCTCAGGCCTGCTTCCAAAAATCTTGATCCCTTGAGAAGGGCCGCCAAAAACAATTTATCAAACGTATTACCTTTCATAGTCTAAAACGTACCAAATCTTTCAGAAACGTACCAAATCTCTGAAAAACGTACCAAATCCATAGTACATAATGTATCAACCGATTAGTTGTATAAGTCAGTGCAGGTATACCTTGATTAGTGCGGTTAATTTGTTCCAAATATTTCTGTACTGTTCACAACGACACTGTTCAAGTGTGTCTCATTAAAATTTAATGTTTTTTTCCAGCTTATACATAGTTACATTTGCTTGTGTAGTGATACCTTAATTGTACCACATCAAAACCCACACTAAACCGACCGGTATTGTTCAAATCTTATTATAATCTAATGCGTTATTCTCTTAATGAAACTCTTTTTGAACTGATATCCATTATTACATTTGAATGCGTCACTTAGCGTAAAGAGAATAAACGATTAGAGAAATGCATGGCTGCAGGAATCGAACCTGCATCCAACAGGAAGCCGTCTTAACGCGATGCCGTTTCACCATTGAGCTGAACAGTCAGCCGGTAAGTTGGACTGCTTTATGTCCAAATTTTTTCTTGTTCATTCACTGTCCATATCTGCTCAACGCGGACGATTATATTATGCAGAAATGGATATAGAATCCGACAGAATAATCATAAATACCTTATTTTCCTTCAAACCAAACAAAAATAATGCATTTGTAATTATTCAGTTAGATTATATATCCATTTCTTTATAATATAATTACGTTTGTTTGAATTACGATACCTTAACAGTACTACATAAAAACCTGCACTAATAAAACGCACTATTCAAGGTATTCATGTGTATCACTTTCATTGAAAACTCATTAAAAATACAAAAGAAATTATTTGATCTCGAGGGAAACAGAACAAAACAAAACAAAATGGATTGTCATAAATAAAACAAGATTTATTCATTCAGATTTACGAATGAAAACATGACTTTACTCAATTGATGCAAATTGAATTACTCTATTGCGCATTATAACTGAAAAGAAAACCTTTTTAGGTCCGTGAAGTTTTATAGTAGGTGCAGCACGCCATCCACATTGTGACTTTAGAGCTGTAAGTTTAGGACCTGTAACTTTATGGTTGGGATTCAATGAATCTCCCCATTAATCGTATTCTTTACACCACATATGGGCGAACCCTGACCCACAGGCCAGATTTGGCCCACGGTCTCGGGGTAACATTTTTTGTGGTCCATAGCCAATCTACGCATTTATTTAAAATCTTATATGATTTTTCTCAAAAAGTCAATTTTATAATCTATATTATATATATCTGTATACATAAAACAAACCAAACACTTACAGAGACAGGAAACATACACCACCTAACTCCGCCTCTCATAGACCCATCTCATTTTGAACCAAATGGTACCCTCATTTACACACAAATAACGCCCATCCCACTCTTACCAAAGAGCCTAACACAGAAATCTTCACATTCTCCTCTTCAGCATTGAACATAAAAACGGCAAATTTTTCTCTATGAAACGCCGAAAAATTTTTTTCTCTGAAAAAAAATGATGGCCCCCGTCGAAATACATTGAACTACACCCGCGGAATAATGAAAAAAATTGAGATGTAACATCTATCTCTTGAGTTTTTCTCTTCATCTTATAATTGTCATTTTCATCTCTATTCTGTCGGATTGCTTAACATCCACGACACAAACATGATTTATATTTTAAAATTACTTTTGTTTCCGTTTCATAAATCAATAATATAAAAATTCTAATTCATACGTTTGTCTAAAGTAGAAATTAAGAATGCTTCCAGTAATATAGGCACTTTTAAGTGAATAAGTGGCTCAAATAAAAATGAAAAAATGTTGTCCATGTCTGCTTTACACGAACCTCTGTCACTCGAGGATTAAATCTCAAATGAAGATATATTGCTAAATGTCTCTCATAGCATTTCTATAGCTAATGAATTTTGTGCTTGAACTCTAATTAAGTCAATTAATTACATCAAGCGTATAATTAATTGAGAATGATTAATTGAGATTGTCTTTCTAGCGAGGCTCATCTCCAAAGTTGATAATTGGTAAAAACGCAACGATTTTTTAATGTAATGTTTCCAAAAATTATTCATAAGATTTACTTTCTGTATATATCTTGACCCCTTCCCTGATAATTGTATAAATAGTTTCTATGAAGTGATTCCAGAATCGAGGTCCCTTGAGCAAGATTTCCTTCGCTGAATGATTGCCAACAAGGAATCGTCTAGATCAATGTTACTAATAATATTCACTCCCTTGTAGAGCACATATCAGCACCACGCCCCGTCTAGAACATATGTGGTCCGTCTGGGAAGTGATGAGACTGTTTGCGTAAAAAAATATTTATTGTCAAGTTATCCTCTTTCAAAATAAGTCCCTTGGGAAGTACCAAACCAACAATGATGTTGTCCCCACTTCTGGTAACAGTGCAGGAAGTCTTCAACTAACACTGCCTTCAGTTGGTTTGTCACGACCTGTTGAATGTTCTCAAAAGTTCTGGATATTGTAAAAGGCTCAGATGAGGGGAGTGGATGGTGCTGAAAGAAAGACAGTCAACCGAATTTACTACCGTGACTCGAAGAAAAAAGAAAGATCATTCGTGTCTGGCCTGAGAACGCTGACTCTTGGATGCTTCATCGCGATAACACCCCTGTCACATCATATTCTCTATGGATGTTTTTTGCCCAAAAGAATATTCTTGGGGCACCACAGCCTCTACACTTCTCTGATTTGAGTCCTTGTGACTATTAACTAAACTCAAAAATCGAAACCCAAATCCCTAGTCGTCATTTGGGAAGTGTTGAGAATAAAGGAGTAACAGGTCGTGATGAACCAGGAGTAGGAACAAGGTCTCGGTCGGTATGTGGCTTCCGCAGGGACCTATTTTGTAGGAAATGAACTAAATTTGTAATTCAGTTGATAATAAACATTTTTACACAATCGGTCTCATTACTTTCTTGACAGTTAAACAACGTTGAGCCTGGTCAGTACTTTGATGGGGCACCATTTTGGAATAGCAGGTGTCGTAAGCAAGGATGGTTGTGTTACATAACTTCGGGTACTTGTCGCATCTAAGTCCATTTTACATGTCACAAGTCAATACAAGATAAACTTGTGATATAGGAAGCCCGAATGGGGAGGACCAATGAGAGACACTTGACAAATGCAAAGCTAAGGCAGGGATACCCTAAGCAGTAGCCAATGTAATATCAAAGATATATATATATATAGAGAGAGAGAGAGAAAGAGAGAGAGAGAGAGAGAGAGAGAGAAGGGGGGGGTATAGCGCTGTCTCATTAAACGGTGCATTTTTCAGAAACATAACTGACGCATGGTCCCCCGAAAGGCGCAAAGAAAAAAGATGGAATTTTTTTCTTCTTGTTAAAAACTCAAAGATTATTACGAAGATAAAATTGTTTGGTTACAAGTTTCAGACTTGTTTTTCAATACATGTCGATTTCTATCAAATGGTCGTAGAAGTTATTTTTAGAATGGCTCGCTCGATTTAATTTTTCAAAATATAACACATTCTAAAATAATATTTTGGCTGCAGTCGCCGGAAGAGTCGTCAAATTATTTCAGTGTTTATAAATTCATGATTTTTAACTGTATTTTTTATTTCCAACAAAATGAAAAGATCCTGTTTTTCGTGGCTTATAACATTCGTTTGGTTGTGTTATATTTGCATGAATGTTTTTTCAATTTCTGTTTTGCAGTTTAGATTAGTATAGCCTTCAACGGCCATGAACGAAAAATGAATTGAAAAAAAAAAACAACAAAACAAAACAAATAAAAAACAACAAGAATTGAAGAAATTCTACGAAGTACAAATAACTTTATTCTTTTTTGTTTTTAGGAGGAATTTAAAAGAAAATTCTTCCTAAAAACGTTGTTTCCAAATTTATTTTTTCAGCTCAAAATTCAAGCTCGAGTGGACATTCGAATTAACGGACATCCAGTGCGCCACTTTTTGAGAGAGGGTGTTAACGGGACTCCCATTTGGTAGAACCAGACTTTTCCATGAGGATGTCACGGGGAAATCTAGAGAGCGCCAAGTTTGTCACCTAAGACTCATACTTCGCCATTGACACATTGTCGTCTTTCTGCGCGTGTGAAAATGTGAGACAATATTTTCTGCAGTAACACTTCTTTCCAATTGTATGTTTTAGATGAGCTAGCCTCTCTAGCAGCGATTGACTGACATACTGAAGTGTGTATGTTATGTATCTTGCTCATTGGTAGCAACTTGACTGTTTTTTTTTTAAAAATAATCGAACCGAATACTTGATTTATATGTTCAAGGCACCAAGCATCCACCAGTACCGTATATGTATGCTCCGGTAAATAAGCTAGAAATATTTCAGAGCCCGTACAAAGTAACAGAGAGTGAAAGCCTTGCACGATCGATTAGTCTTTTTCTACCTAATATAAAACAAATTTATAGATATTTAGGTATTTGGGTGTTTTTTCTCTCTTATTCTTTATTCCATGAATCAAATACAGGAAAATTTTGTTCAACTTAATGAGAGTGGTCCCGATTGGAATTTCTCGAAAATTATTGTCTTTAAAAAAAAAAAAAAAAAAGGTGGAATGTAAGTATGAATAACGGAAATTCTGATTTTAAAAGCGTAATAGAAATTTGAAAAAAATTCATTATCAATATTTCTCGTTTTTGCTACAAAGTAAAAAGCTAGAATTTTTGAGTAAAGAAAGGAAAACAAAATTTTCATTAAAGATGAAAATAAAAATATGAAGAAAGCAAACCAAAATTGAATTGATACTTATCATTTATGTTATTGTTGCTTTGAATAAATTGATTGTTAAGTTGTCTTCACTCATCTATTCCCAATCGAGCCAACTTTGCTAAAGGTTTTTTCAGAAAATTTTTTCGGGTCTGTAGACTAAATCATACGGCCAGGAACACAGAAAAACACAAACATATGCACATGCACAAAATGGAATAAAACACTCCACCATCTTTGATGGCTACGGTCGTTCAATTTTCCCCGAAACTAAAATATGACCAAATTATGTTCAGACGGGCACCCCCCCCCTTGATAAATTCAAAATGGGCAGATTTCCTGATGGGCACTTTACTGATAAGTCGATATCCTGAGGGGTACTTTCCTGGACATATTTTCCACACAAGACGACGTGTAATTGGTGAAGTGTTCGAGTCGTAGTGAAGGATTTTACAGTCATACATAAGTACAAAAACAAAGGAAGCTCAGACGTATATTTGTACGTATTTACATACTTACAAGATAATTATTATTCCACCAATGAACATAAAATATCAAATATACAATTTCCCATCATTTTTTGTATATCATTGGTGGGGAGGGTACAAATTAAGCTTATTGCCTCACAAGCAGAGCCCTCCTTTATGGGTTCTTATAAACAATATCTTGTATTATAATCATATTTTTCAGACAAATGAAATCAACATTTCAATACTTGTTGAGTAGACATCGAGTACAGATGACCTTCACAGAGCAAATAATAATATCAAATTGAATATGATTCAATGACAAAGGAAATTCTCATGGCCAACGACACGGCCATTCAATTAATGTATTGTAATTTTAACTATAGACATTCAGTATCAATCAGTATATTATTGTACTATGGGCGCCGAAGTTCAGCTAGCCCACGACGTCCATGAACCCTAGGGTCAACTTTTCACTTTTTAACATTTTCTGACGAGTAAATTTTTTTTCTGGCTTAATAAATTGCAAGTCCTTTCCCCACGCCATACGTTGCCAAATAACGAGGATATTAGCCCAACGATGCGTTCACATTTCACCTACTATTACAACAAGTCTTTTACTTACATCACTCTCCCCAGATAGGCTGAGAAGATTCACGTTCAATATGAGATCAGGTAAAAAAAAAACTAACTTCCTAACGAAAGGATTGTCGGATCAGATTGTTTTGTTCCTCGATATCAAATGACGCTATCAGAGAATTTTTAAAAAATTTTCTGATCGATGTAATTTCAAGTGGCCATAAAGTCAGTGTCCAGTTCCACATCATAAAATGACCCTTCCCTCTTCAAAAACAACAGGCGGATCCTACCCTATTTAGTTTTTTCAGAGCACGATGAAGATGACTGGGTAATATGCAGAAAATCGATTTCGACCATTTAGGGCGGACCGACCGACCAACAAACCCTCTTATAGAAATGTATATGGGCGCATAAAAAAGTGTCTATAATTGGAAAGTTCTTCTCACCTGGCAAAAAAAATTCTATGGTGTGATGAATAACAGTTCAGATGGCATTAGTACCACGTCGCTCCTATGATGGGAAAACTGGCAGAAAGTCCATGTCCCACAATGATCTCCAAGACATTAAATAAGTGAAGTTTATTTTATTCACAATTTTGGTCCACATCTCAATATCAATTTTCACAACAAATAAAATAAATAAAATGATACTTATGTCGTAATGACATGTCAAATGTGTATATACCTCACGCTGATTAAACTCTCCTAATAACTTCTTCAGACAGATCCCCAAATGCCCTTCTGATTTTTCCACGCGCTCTAAAACAATCTAAATTATTTTCTGAACCTTTGACATCAGCGCTATTCTCGTACGTGACTTGCTAATTTATTCAATTAAATGTTAACTCCAATTGCTTACTGAATTTAGTTTATAAAAGCTGCTTCACAAAAAGACTTCCAGTACGAGAAATAAATGACATCACTTCCAGTTCTGAGTCTTTTTTTTTGTCATAAGTTGCGACTGGAACCTACACTGAGAAACTTATAATATGTAGGACCCGAACATCAACTAATTGACTCAAGGTTACCCCCCACGTCCCAAACAAAGATAATTGAAGAAAATCTTCAAAGTAATAATGATTTTATTATTTTTCCTTTTTCTATTAGAACATTTATTTATTTTTTACATAAACGTCATCTTCAATTTTATTTTCACCCCCAAAATCCAAACTCGAGTGGACATTCGAACGGACAAGCAGCTCGATTACAAGTTGGGTGGTGTCAAAGGGACCCCCATTTAATAAAACCGGACATTTCTGTCATTGTGAATACATAAGGACGTCATAGGGTAATCTAGAGAGCGCAAAATTTGCCACCTCAAGTCCAACACTTTGCCGATGACACATCGTCTAGCGAATGTGTGAATATGCAAGTCAGTTGTTTTCTGCAGTCGACTCGTAACATTACAAGAAGAAGGAGAAACTCTGTGCAAAAACTGCGACAATGTTTATACAATTTTAATGGCATTTGGCAACATTTGTCTCTTCAATAAAACTAGTTGTTCCGAATTAACCTTTTAAGTTAAACCACGTCAAAACGTACGAAACAAAAATGGACAATAGTTCCGAGGGAATTCATGAATCAACACCATCCAATGTTTTGCTTTGAAAATCAAGTCTTTGACAATAAAAACCCTTGAGTACACACCGTATTAATAACCATTTGTACGACAGCAACCTGTCCCTCAAACCTTGATTTCAAGGTACTGCCTCAAGAAATGACAATTTTCTCGGCCTGCCAAAACAAAAAACGCACTAAATTTAACCAGAAACGCGCTAAATAGAGAACACTGGCAATATCCTCCAATTTTGAAATTCGGAAACAGCCACCCTCACCTTTTGTTTTTTTTTGTGGAAATTCAGAGGTCTCCAGAACCCAGGTAAGGAACACTGGGATAGAGTGTTCTCCATGTTGGAAGTTTGGATTAGCGTTGAATCTGGAATTAATTATCATCAAGATATGTTAGGTTCCGTTGGAATAGAAATTATATGCACTAACAAACTAAAAGCTTCACTATGCACCCCTTGGAGAAATATTTTTTTTACACTGACTTAGTCATAAATGGGAGAAATGCATGTACACAATCGTCCATTTTGAATTTCAAAATGGCCACCCCTAATGTTCATAGAAAAAACTTGCAACAATCTTTTTCTCAATATAGATGGTTTCAGAACCCGGTCTTTTAACCTGGTTGCAAAGGTTCTACCCTATATATGTAAAAATGATCAAGACTTTTTTGAAAATCAAAATCAAAATCACGATAGCAGAAAAATATCTAAATAATCTCTATCTTGAAAGAATGGAGGTTTAAAAGTTATTTATAAAAACGATACATATAGCAGCAGCTTCTGGTACCATTTTGTGTTTGTTAGTTCATGAGAAAGCAAAATCTTGTGACTATTTCATGATAACTGTGCAGTCAGCGGAGATAACATTTTCATTCTACCCAGTATAATTCAAACAACTGGAAAATTGTTTCCCCAAGAGCTACATCGACTGGCTTTTAACATGTTAAAGTGTATAAAATTTCATTTCCAACGGTACCAAACATTGTCTAAAATATGATAAATACTTCCAGGTTCAATCTTTTTTGGAGCTACTTTGCTTACACTAAATGGGACACTGAATTACACATGTGTGGAAATGTGAGTCAATAGTTTTCTGCGGTGCATTAATCGCATGAGAAACATTTCGTTTTAACGCCATTTTTTGTCCAAACCTTGAGTTGACTTAGTTTTTTAAGTTCGGAAAAAAAGCAGTTTAACTTTCAATGAAAATGAAAATAAGGTGCTGCATTAATGAAAAAGTAACCCCTGTTATGATTACTGCATGAACGAAAGATTTACAAGATATTAACGACAAAAAGGATCTTCCTATCATAAGTGACTAACTTTCATTTTTTAAGTACATTGAAGCTACTAAGGTGAACAGACTGATCAACCATACTTTCATTTACATATATTGATTTATACAAGACTTGAGTCTGCCCGTACCTTGAATAGTGTGCACAACCTGGTCACCATATTTGGAGAAGGATAAAAAAATCTTTTAGAAAAAGTCCAGTGACCAATAACTAAGTTAGTACCAGGATTGAAAAGTTATGAAGATAGGTTGAATGAGTTAAGGTTTATATTGTTAAACAAGAGCGGGGAGACTTGAGAGAAATATTTAAGATTATGCGTGGCATAAAATTAGCAGAACCAAAAGAGAATACCAGGGGTTGAGAGTTCATACTTATATGATGGAAGTGAATAAGAGTAGATTGAATATCAGAAAATTCTTATTTAGCAACAGAATGGTAAGATTAAAGAATAGATTACCGTTGAATGTAGCAAGTATAATCATCAGTCTCTTAACGTCTGTCGTTGGACATAGACCTTCCCCAGGATTCGCTACACTTCTCTATCGTGGGTGTCGCGGAGCAACTGCTATCTGAACTGTTTAGCATGTCTCTTCATCTAGTTATCTGTCGGCCTCGGTTGCGCATGTGGTCTCGGGGGATGTCTGCCATTCTTGCAACATGGCCAGCCCATTGCCATTCGAGTTTTTCTAATGAATCCTATGATGTCTCGGACACCTATCATCTCCAGGATATATTGTGCTATTTTGTGGTCTCTCCGTGTGAGATTCGGCATAATTCTTTCATGTGCATGTTGCATGGTTCTCAGTTTGGGGGTCTGTCTCTTTGTTAGGTTCCATGTTTCAGCTCCACAAGTGACTATCGGGAGGATACATTGGTTGTATACTCTTCTTTTTAGGATTGATCGGATCTTCCTGTTTTTTAAGGTTGAGCTTGCTCTGCCAAAGGCTTGCCATCCTAGGAAGATTCTTCGTTTGATTTTTTCTTCTTTTGAGGGTCTCGTGGAGATTCGTTGTCCTAAGTAGATGTGGTTGTCTATTTTGTCCAGACGTCAGACTGTTGCAACATAAATGCAGTCACAGCAGCTCCTCCATCAGGCATAAAGACTCAGAGCCCTTTCAGCTCAAAAAGGGGTAAGATAAGGTGATAACAGCTCACTCAAACTCTTCACAGCCTGCCTCGAGATGATCTTCAGAAGACTAGACTGGTAGAATAAAGAAATCAAAATAAACGGTGAATATCTGAACAGCCTCGGGTTTGCAGACGACATTACCCTTGTCGCAAGGAACCAACACGACTCCCAACTAATGCTATATGAACTAAATGAAGAAAGCAAGAAAGTGAACACATGAACTTCAGCAAGACAAAGATCATGTGCAACAACCACGTCGGAAATAAGGACACAACGATCAGCAAATGTAAATCAGTTTTAAAAAAATTGTGATGTTTATTACACTACCTCTAATGTAAATGTCCATGACTGAGATATTGTGTAAGTATGATTATTTGATGGGTGCTTATATATACAAATTGTATACTTTTCTATGCACTATGATAAATGTTAAGTTTTTATCCTTACCAAATTCAGGGGAGTGAAAATTAGCATTACCCTGCCTTGAATTGGAATAAAAACCAACTGATTGGTAGTCGTATCTCTTATCGACTGACAAGTCTTATGTTTCTGGAAAAAATTGTCTCACAGATACTCAAGGGCTAATTTAATTCTAATGTATAGATACATTTATACTAATATACATGGTTATAGATTGCGTTATATCATATTGAAACTCTTTTTAGGAATGATTTACCGCTATTACGCGCAGGATGTATCATTTGGCCTTGACAACGTAAATAGAATAAACAATCAAAGAAAATGGGTCTACTGCACGTAGATAATAACGAGACATCATTGCAAATAAGGGTTTCAGTATAATATAACGCAATTTATAATCCTTCTGTCGGATCATATCTCCATTTCTTGATAGTACTATACTTAAGGTATGAGTTTGGTAGTTTTTGGCTCTATTTCGCTTGAATTACAGTTTTACAATTATTTACGTCTGTCCGTCTGTCTGTCTGTCCATACGATATCTCCATAAGGTCTGGGTGAATTTCAATGAAAATTTGCGGAGGTGATGGGGAAAGGGAGTGAATTCAAACGTTTAATTCTTATTATGTCAACAAATTTCCCAACCTTAAGTCAAGTCTGAATTTAAAAACAGAAAACAATTGTGAGTGCTGCTGGGACTAAAGTAAGGGACTAATCTAGCATAAACTTATATTACAAACTGGATACTTACCTATTCAGGGGGAAGGGATGAAGGAAAAACGTTTTTCAGACTTAATACGATAAAATTTCCAGCCCTGTGTCTCCATTGGTGCAACTTGGACGCGTGGTATACACATGACCAGACAACAAGAAAGTCACGCAATCTTGAGGATGTCAAATTGGGTACCAAACTGCTGATTCATTAATGCAGCCTGTGTATGCAATACATAGCCAGACAGACAGACCAACTTGGTCACGCAATAGAAACCGACGTATTTCAGCAGCATGTCGAGTTGGGATGATCAATTAAAGAATTGGAAAAAAAGTTGAGCAATGAATAAGTTACTCCTCTTGTCTTTTGTTGGGTCACTAAAATGTCTCAAAAACAAGCATGACCGCAGCCAAACACAGACGAGGGACCAATTTAGCGTAAGCGTACATCGCAAATCAAACCCAGCCCAAAGAAAAAATCTATTTGCAGGGAGGGGTGAAAGAATTAAAAAAAAAAGAAGATTTTGTAGACATGATAAGAAGTAGTTTAAATTTTCAAACCTCTAGCTTCAATGGTACAGCCTGTATACTCGATTGATACATACATAACCAGCCAGCCAGACCAACTAAAAAACTGAAGAAATCTACGTTGACAGTTTTGGTGACAGTTTTGCTTGACAGTTTCCAAATCTATGGATTGCTTTTTTTTCTTGATGAATCAACTGTAGAAAAAAAATGTTATCTCGTATTTTTCACACATGTGCAGGAAGACGTGTCATTGGCGAAGTGTTGGATTCGAGGTGGCTGAATTTGTGTTCACTTCACACTTATGCCCTTGGGAAAGGCGTGAATCCATCTCCTCTAACATCAACAACTTTTGGGAGGTGTCAATGGACCCCCATTTAAAAAAACCGGTCATTTATCTCATAGTGAATCAAAAAGATAGTCCCAGGGAAATATAAAGAGCGCCAAATCTGCCACCTCCAACCAAATTGCCATAAGACAAGAAAACATGAAACAAAAACCATGAGTTCAATGGTGCGTTCACCGTCTTTACATCATTACTATTTAATGGTAATAACCTCAACTACTAATACTACAATTACTTCGTTCAGAATCCATTTGAAATCGGAAATCACAGATATGGACGCAGAAAGCGTCTTATTAAGATAGGTGGACATACTTAAAAAAATAATTCAAAGAATTTCTGTAGTATAACATTATTGTAAAAATGAAAGAAATCGCCGTAAGATTAAAAAACACGATCAAAAAATTAAGTAGAAAAAAAGACAGGTCGAACAGAAATCAATAGTGAAATAATGATAGTAAGACTCGTCATCTCAGTCAATAACTGAATAACCACAGCGTTGAATTTTGAAGTCAAGTGAAAAAAAATCCTCCGAAGAAATGAATATGGGCAGAATAAGTCTGTAAGAACCGAGACGGGGAACCTTGTGAAGTGTGGAGCCCTGATGGGGACAACTGGAGCCGTATTCAGCGTAAGGGGAAAATATAAGACAGAGAGAGAGGGGGGGTTATAAATGAAGTGGTCTTCTATAATGCCATGATCACTAAAAAAAGTCTGAATTTTCAAAACAAGCACGGACACAATAAGGGATCGATTTAGCATGAACTTACATTGCAAACCAAGCCTTCACTGAAGATCTATTGTGGGTTGTGTTGTGTGTGAAAGAGAATAACAACAAAAATGTTGTTCTAGACATAAAAAAGAGTAAATGTTGAAAATTTCAGCCCTTTAGCTCTACTGGAGCGGCTTGTACTCGCAATACATACATGAATTGCCAGCCAACCAGACAGATCAACTTGGAAACTGAAGAAACCTGTGGTCACAGTTTTGGTAACAGCTTTGGTTCGTGGTTTATACGAGAGTGAAGGTGAGAGAGAGAGGACAGAATAAAGAGAGAGTGGAAAAGGAAGAAAGAGAGAAAGAGAAAGAGAGAGAGAGAGGGGGGATAGATAAAGAGTAAGAAGAGGAGAAAGGAAGGAAGAAAGAGGGGGACATGAAGAGAGCAAGCGAGCGAGCGAGAGAGAGAGAGAGAGGGGGAAGGTAGGCAGCGATAGGGAGAGAATTAATGAAAAAAATATATGGAATGTTCTGTTCTTGAATTGTCGTGAAGGGACAAGAGAAAAAATATAGTCTCTCATTTTCACACATGTGCAGGGGGAAATGATGATTATGTGTCAATGGCAAAGTGTTGGGTTTGAGGTGGCAGATTTGGCGCTCTCTAGATTTCCCTGTGACTTCCCCCTGGATCCACTACGACAGATCTGTCCGGTTTTATCAAATGGGGGTTCCGTTGACACCCCCCCCCTCTCAGAAAGTTGCGTGCGAGCTGGCTGTCCGTGCAAACGTCCACTCGAATTTGGATTTGGGGGAGAACATCGAAATTGAAGGCGACGTTTTTGCACAAAGAAAAAAAAAACTTTCTTTTTCTGATAGAAATAAAGAAAAAGAAAAAAACGATTTAAAAAAAATTAATGCTCCTGCACGTGCGTACACACACACATACACACACACACAGATGCACTCTAATACACACGCACTGAGGAATGCACATGCACCTACATGAAAACAGATTAGTGCATACGAACATGTACATACATTTATACGCGTACACATATATTCGTTGATTTTCATGCTTTCATATCTTCAATATCTTTTCTTCTAAAAAAAGGAAAGGAAAAAATGATTTTTTTTATTGAAAATGAATTCTCACGCATGTGCACGTGCACACAGATACTCTACAACACACACACACACACTCGGAGAGATGTACACACATACGAAGATAGAGGGGTGCGCTCGCACAATAATATGTGTGCGTGCGAACACACACACGCACGCACGCATACATACAAGTATGAATTCACACAAACACACACACACACACATATATATATATGTGTATATGTGTGTGCGTGTGAATCTACATTCATGCTTGCATACGAGCAAAAACAAATACAAGGACATTGTTTGGAAAACGAGGTCCTTGGGTGGATTCGAACCATTAATCTCTTGATTACTAAATATGCACACAAACCAACTGTACCTCAGAGACGTAATCTAATTTTGGATATAAATCATTTGTTCCTGCTTTTCGAAATAGTTCTCATTTCCAATACAAAAACTCTTGTTATATTTTTACAGAATGGAATATCCTTGTATTCTTTTGGAAAAAAAAACATTCGATTGAGGGGCCACAAGGCTTCAAGAATTTATCAAAATTCAATATCAATAGACCGAATATAAGGTACTTGGCGCATCCCAGGGCATAGACCCACTAAAACAAACTATAGAATTAAAACAATTTATGGAGATACACAAATTAAAGTTATTATTTTAGAATTATTTTCTTGATATGTTAATATGTTTTCAATGTAATTCAATATAACGATTTATCGCTTGCAAAAACAAACTATAATGAGATCAAATGATTTAAAACTAAGTATTCAAATATCATTTTTTTTATTTCGCAGCTGTTGATTTTATAGCTGAGTGAGTTCGTGATCATTATTTATTTAGGACAAGAACCATAATTTCAATGCTGCACCCAGCACCTGTGGTAGGAGGTTCAATTTTTTCCGGAAGGCCTCTAGTGGAGTATTGATGCCAATTTTCAAGTCCGTAGATAAAACGACATGGCCAAGAGCGCTGGAACACACGCACATATGAAATGTAAAAAAAAAAAAAAAAAAAGATAGGACCCTTCGCCATTTTCATCTGCGGTTGTTCAATAGTCTCCTATCGGTCTCAAATTGTGTGCAATTTAAAATTTCAAGTCTACTCAATTGTGTCAATTTTAAAAAAATTAGCCACTTTTAACCATACACAATAACCGATTTAAAAAACTTGAAAATGGGCATCAGTACTCCCCTACATCCCTTCTAAACTTTTTTGGCTGTTTGGGGGCCTCATTCTGACGGATTTATCACTGGCATCTAATTCTGAAAGATCCAGAAGTTTATAGACATTTCTTTACTATAGATGTTTTCTAGGGGAAATAACACCTCGATTCTCAAGAATCTGGATACTTCTAGACGTTTTTTGTTTACTCTATTTTAGATGTTTTCCCCTGGAAAACACCAGTGATGTCATAAAAAGAATTTATTCTGATCATATTTATTCTTCGACGGAATTCATTTTTACATGACTCTTTAATTATTGACCGTAATGGCGAGTTCACTTCTTATTTACGTTTGAAGAATAAATTCTGTTTGAAATGACAAACAAAAAGTATTTAATCAATTTTTCCTATATCAATCTCAACAGTATATCCTTTTTAGTGTTACAAATGTAAAAAAAAATATTTATTCTTTCCTTGTTGATAATTGTAAGCCCAGCCTTAAACCGTAACCCTAAATTATATCCTTTGTAATTTGATGTAATAAAAATACAGTTCTCATCTTGAAACAGTTTTAAATGTTCAAGATTTTTGCTTTCATTTGTTGCGTAAAAAAATAGCAGCAGCAGCAAAGAAAGGTCTAGCAATTTTTAGCCATTTACACAGGTCGATTGAAAAATTGATGATTCAAGAATGGCCAGCCCTGATGTGTTGTTGTAATGGCTGCCAAAAAAAAAAAAAAAATTGAAATGATATGTTTGCATTGTTACCAATTCATTATGTTATTCATATCTCAATAAGAAGCTTTTCAATCGGCCGGTCGGTCCCATTTATGTTAACCCACAGATCATATACTCTGATCAATATACGACGTATCAAGTGTTTTTTTTTTACAGTGTTGCTAAGTATTGATTGTTATTATTAGCTAAAATTGTCTGTAAAAATGTCCCCAAATCAGCTAAACTTTTCAGTTTCCACCGAGCTATAGAGCTGAAAATATGACATATACTCATTTAAAGCCAACTTATCAAATAAAATAACCATACACTAAGATTCCAGGTCAAATTATTGATAAAAATTGCCCACTCACTTTATTTTAAACTTGATAATCGTTTTTTTCAATAGCTAGATTTTTTGGTGAACTTTTCAATTTCCAGCTAACTTTATAGCTAAAAATGTTAAATATACTCATATAAAGCCCACCTGTCAAATAAAATAACCGTACACTAAGACCCCAGAATAAATTGTTGATAAAAATTATACACTAGCATTCATTTAAATTAACTAATTTTTTTTTAAATAATTGCTAGATTTTCGGGTGAACCATCCTCCTCCTCCTGCTTCAACTACAACAACGAGAAAGGCTACGACTACTTCTTTAAGAATCTCTTAGAAATCAGAAATCGCAGACATAGAAGCAGGGTGGGTTGATGCATTGTTGAACTTCTGGTTCCTGTTTTTAAAAAAGAATAATGTGAATGCATATTGTTTCAAATGTTGGATAGGAGATTTTTTTCTCAGCAGAGGTGTTACTTCTAAGTGGAAGAGTCCATTGTTGTAGACAGAGATACAGAAAAAATAACACAGTCTATAATATAAAGAGGAGATATTTTAACATGAAATTTCATAATCTTTGATATACAATGGTCAATTAAGATGAAAAGATATGTATTCAGCTGCTTCAGTGTGTATGTTTTTTCATCTTCCCACGCGATATCTCTGAAAATACCAATCAGATTTCAATGAAAGTTTGGGGTGGATCCAGGAATCTTTTTCTGGTTGACTGATATTTTCCATTTCTTTCCAAATACATTTATGCATTCACCCACTATACAACCAAATCTTATCAATTTCTATGAAATTCTGTAGAGTGGTGGACAATAGGATAATTTTTGAGCGGAACCATGCAAAATTATTCCCCCTACGTTGTAGTTATGTCTCCAAATCATGTATTATCGGCAAATTTCATGTTTATCTACACTCCATGTCCAGGAGTTCTCAATGAATTCCAATGATATTATGTTGAAGAAGGGACAATTGATTATGGAAGAACAGATTGAATTTTGTGCTGGATCCATACACAGTTATCTCCGTCCCTAACAATGGCATCGATAGAGATAGGCTCTGTCTGAGTCCTTTCTAGTTGAGAGATATTTTTCCTTTTTTTTTTCAATTACATTTTTATTTACGCTGATGACATTCCATAATATATCTACAAAAGTTCTTAATGAATTTCTATGAAATTCTATGGAGAGGTAGACAAAAAGCTTCGGGAGAACCGATTAAACATTCATTTATACATCATAATACACAGTGATTCCTTCTATGTCGTACGTATTTGTCCAAACCACGACCCCCCCCATTTTCATGTTTCTCCCCACAATATCCCCAGAAGGTCTCCTTGAATTTCAATGATATCTTATGAGAGGGTGGACAATAGGCTATGAAAGAATTGATTGAATTTGGGGCGGATTCATGCACAATTACACCACCTGATATTGGCGTTAACAGAGGCATGCGTTCTCTGTGTGCTTTCTAGTTTTAAATAAAGTGTTTAGGGCCGACTTTTTCTCGATAACAATAACCGTTTGATAACACTATCCGTGCTCATGATAAACGACTTCCTCTGTATTCAGGGAAAGACATGAAATAATTAGTTTTGATTTAATGTCACTGTAGTGAAAAGCGGAGGAGGGGGGGTGTCGGGATATTTTTGTAGTTGTTGTTTCTGGATCAAACTCAGGCCACCCCGATTTGCACGGGCGTGACTCCCCACCATCTGTCGCTGTTAGTGGGAGACAGGCAGAACGTGTGGAGGGAAAATGCTATGTTTTACTTTCATCACTCGAAAGTTTTCCTTCCTTCTTTCTTTCCTTTTTTTCTTTATTTCTTTTTCGTTTCTTTCCCCGTCAAAATCTTCCTTTCTTTTTTCCTTTTTTTCTCTTTTTCTCTTTCTTCCATCCTTCCATCCCACCTTCCTTCCTTTGTTCGTTTCTTTCATTCTATTTGTATTTTCTTCCTTTCATTCGTACTTTTGTTCTCTCTTTCTCTCTTTACTTCTATCAACTTCTATTCTCTTTCTATCTTTCCCTTTCGGTAATTTATATCTATCTATCTATCTATCTATCTATCTATCTATCTATCTATCTATCTATCTATCTATCTCACACTCGTTCATATGTATGTATGTATGTATGTATGTATGTATGTATCTATCTATCTATCTATCTATCTATCTATCTATCTCATTCTTATTCATATCTATCTCCGTCTGTTCATATCTATCTATCTATCTATCTATCTATCTCAGTCTCTTCATATCTATCTATCTATCTATCTATCTATCTATCTATCTATCTATCTATCTATCTATCTATCTATCTCCGTCTGTTCATATCTATCTATCTATCTATCTATCTATCTCAGTCTCTTCATATCTATCTATCTATCTATCTATCTATCTATCTATCTATCTATCTATCTATCTATCTATCTATCTATCTCCGTCTGTTCATATCTATCTATCTATCTATCTATCTATCTATCTATCTATCTATCTATCTATCTCCGTCTGTTCATATCTATCTCCGTCTGTTCATATCTATCTATTCATCTCCGTATGTTTATATCTATCTATCTATCTATCTATCTATCTATCTATCTATCTATCTATCTATCTATGTTTCATCGTTTCTTTATCTGGTTCTTTTTTCCTCTTTCTTCCTTCCTTTCCTGATGATCTACCACCATCTGTCACTGTGAGAAGGCTTGCGTAGAAGACAAGATTTCAAGCCATGAACAGTGATCGTCTTGAATTCACAAGGTGCGAGAGTGCATATTCCGAGGGGAGAAGTCCGAACGTGTGAAATTATTTCGCTTCCTTCCACACACCCAACATATCCCTTACTTCCCGTCCATTCATGTCCAAATGTTTCCATCCTACTCCTAACCCCAACCCTGACCCCGCCCCTGACCTAATGTTTATGTTATTTTCTTCCCCCAATCATTTCAGATCTTGTCATTGGTGTGAAAACGAGGCTCCATTACAGAGAGATTTCCGATTTTACTAACTCATACAAACCTATCACATAATTACCTCTGTATTGTATAGACAATCCTTGGGATAACAAATTTTCTCAGATTTCTTGAACAAACCGTTTTGAATCAGCAATTTTGAATGGATGAAAGTGGCTACATTCTACATAAATACGTCTGATAACCTGCCCGGTAAAAATCGAAAGAAGTTATATATTCATTGATTTTTTTTCATTTCTTTCATTGATCACCCCTTCAAAAACCAGCGTGCAGTCGTAAGTATTAACGTTTCTGTATTTCCTATGTTCCGCCTCTGGTCTCTGCTGTATCAACACAGCGTTGGCAATCACTGGATTAACGCATTTCCTGGATATTATGAATGGCCATTCTGAATCGGCTATTTTTAATGGCCGAAAGTGGCAAGGTCAAAATATGGCTGAAATTGGATATTCCTTTCCTGGTAACATTGGATGTTAAAAAAAAACTCCTACAAAAGCCACCAAAAGCGACGAATATACAACGTATAGATGCGATGTCAAGGTTTACAAATAAGGTCATTCTGGATGTAAAAAAATCTTGACGTTAAATGGCGTTTTTCTCAATCTAAAGTTGCCGTTGTTATATTCATCTATCTATCTATCTATCTATATATATATATGTATGTATCATTGTGTTATCCACAGACTGTTACCTCACTTAAAGAGAGGTCAACCCTGAATAGAGAAGCATTAATTATTGTGTCATCCACAGACAGCTGTTTCGATGTATTACATCTCTTCAGTGTGGCTATAAACTTTCCATTATCTCATCCAGTACCGCGAGGCCGAATTGAGACCTTCACTTCAGACCCTGAGGCCGATAGCTTACCTCTGGACTACGGAACCGGGAAGTTAGTAAAACTGAATTTAAGTGATATATCTATTTACACAGAAATTCCTCATACACCAGAGTGCTCTATTCCTACGGAAGAGTATTGCATACGCTTACGATGGATGAGTTACCTCCCTATACCAGTAAAAATGACGCAATTATGTGTGGATCTTAATCTTCATTATTATGTTATAATAACCTATCCCGTTTTATTACAAACTCTATAATTGTTTTGTTTTTTTAGCTATGGTAATTTATTTCACAGGAATCAATCCATTATAACTTTGAGATTATGACAGGACTCAGCCATGACACACAACACAATAATTATGCGATTAAACACACTAATATGCATAGATGACTTTTATACGGACAAAGTTATATACCTTATATATTTATATGTTTGTATAATTATACTATTCTGAGCCTTTGTATGAGTTTTTGGAACGTATATAATATTTTTAGCAATACATTTATTCAGAATTGTAATCCAGACATGTTTACCTACTCAAAATAGTTCTCCAAGAATTCCAAGAAAATACGCCATTACAATGTTGCCCAGTTTGTAGTAACCCATGTCTTTCCACCTGTCTTCCTATCTGTTCACACGATGTCTCCAAAAGTTCACACTGAATTTCAATGAGATTTTGTAAAAGGGTGTGGAAAGAGTGATTGAATTGGGGGGAATTATTCACAATTATCTACTCTTCATACTAACTTCATATCCAGAACACACAATAACTCAAAATGTTTTTTCTATCTGTCCATACGATATCCTATGAAGTTCAAAATAAATAACAGTGGAATTTTGTGGATGGGGCGGTCATGGGGTAAGGGAAAAGTGATTGATTTTGGGGTGGATCCAGGAATTTGTTTCTGATTGAGATATATTTTTTTTCAATTTTTTGATGCACTTTTACATTCGCTACTGTCTGTCCACACGATATCTCCAAAAGTTCTCAACGATTTCAATTAGATTCTATGTACGAGTGGACGATGGAGTAAGGAAAAAGTGATTCAACTTTTAGAGCGGATCCCAAAATGTGTACGGCGCCCTCTAAATGCTTTGCAGTTATCCATCTAACTATATGCACCAAGATTACCCAACAAATTACCATTGTACGAAGTTGATAATCGCCAAATATATTATCAGCATGCTCGGCATTGTAGTATTAAGTTTCAAGTTGTTTAGCTCAGCAGTTCTCAAGGAATCTAATGCACCGTTATTACTCAACAACTGGTCATTGCACGAAGTTGACATTCGCTAAATATATTGGTCAGCATACCAGGCATTGTCGTGTCGAGTTTGAAGTTGTTTGGCTCCGTGGTTTTCCAGACTTCTAATGCACTGCGATTACTCAACAACTGGCCACTATATAAAATTAACATTTTCTGAAATATTACGCAGCAAACAAAGCAGTAAAGTGATGAGTTTGAAGCCGTAATTTCGTACAAAAATGGAAAATCAGTACATGACTCTTATGTCAAGATGCTCCACACACTCCATGAAGTCTGGTCCTTTCCAAACATGCAGCTTTGGAATGGGCACTACCCTAGTTTTGACGATTAGGAAGCTCAGTTTAGTCTGGCACAAGGTCCAGATTGTGGAGCTCCTAAAGAGCATCGATCTCAATATAACAACAATGGTCTAGCGCAACCTTTCTCGATCTTTTTAGAGGGATGAACCCTTGAAATTCAAAGTCTGTTTTAAACAGTAATAACTAGCAAAGTGCTGTTTCGATTAGTACAGGTTTTGAGGATGTACGATTAAGGTGTCGCTGTTCGAATTAATGCAAGTGATTATAGACTGAAAACAAAAACACACTAAATTATTGAATAGTGTAGTTTTGAACTGTATGGAAATTTTCGAACGAATTAACTGCAGTAATCAACGTATACCTTTAGTACTCAAAAATAGATAATAATTAAAATCTGTAATTTGACGATGTGGAAGTGAAAGATTTGAGAACAAGTGTGTATCATTGATAGGCTTCATTCCATGGTTGACCAATTCTCATTCACACCCTAGGCAACTTCTCACTTTCCTCCAAACAACCAACACCAAAAATTGATATATAACTTTTTCTTCAATTCAGTACTGCACCTAGACATGGGAACAACTTCATTTTTAGCTACATTTTTCTGCATCACAAGTGTTTTTGAAGACGCCGAAGCAAGTTCAGCGAAATGCATCAAGTCCATGTTTATGATAATAACACTTGTTCTAAAATCTTTCACTTCCCCATTGTCAAATTACTGCCACAATTTTTGTCGAATTACTTCACATCTACTCAACAAGCATAATTAAAATCTCTGATGTTATGTCCTTATTCTATTGATACATAGACTGTCGATTTAAACATGGAGCTTGATATTAGAAATCACTCAATTCAAACATATCGTCATCTAAACACCCAAGTACAATCTGAATACGATCTGCGTGTGTGTATGTACTGTGATTACCCAATAAATGACCATTGTGCACTGAGCAGACAGGGTAATGCAGTGCCAAGCATTTGTTTATTCAATTTAATTCTGAAATTACGCCAGAAAGTAAGGGTTTGGTTTTCCATTGCATTATAGTTACATAGTAAATTGAACTCTCTAAGTGGAACCCAAGAAAACGAAGATAAAACATATAAATAATATTGTTTCTATAAGTAAAACAACCCTTTTTTTCACTTCTCTTATTCGTCTTATTAGTGTCACTTTGACTTTGACTTATTCAACATTATTACTTTCATGTGCATCAAAACGGGAAAGTTTTCAATGAAAATAAATTTATAATAATGTTTTTCAGGCCATGGAGAGTGTGAAATATCACTTGAAATTATATCTATGTTAGTGTTCAATAAGTGTTTTTAATGTAAATTGTATACGGAGATGATTTTGAAACAGTGGCGGAAACCAAGGCCAGGTTTTACAATATAGTTGCTGCGTGAATAGAACCACACCCTCACGTAAAACCCAACGAAAAACTTTTTCGTCTAATGAAAAAAAGTATTTTGAGGTATATAAAAAAATACGTGTCCTATCTTGATTTTGTGGGAATCGGCCAAAAATTACGCCTGGTAGGCTTATGTACATCCAGAGTTTTGGTACCACTGATAGATGAAAACGAAAAATGAAATAACTGAGGAATTTTTACCATGCACCTCGCGTTTGATAAATCAAGACATGCACAGATAGAGATGCCAAAAGATGCGTAATACAATGATAGATAAATAGATAACATTAAATATTATAGATCTTTATCCAAATCTAGATATACAATGTCTAAATTGGGAACACTGAAGCGAAGTAACCAAAATACTTCGAAGCCGTAGTTTTGTATGACGTACCGAAAATTATTTTACCTGACAATTATGGCACACCATAAAATCTGGTCCCTCCGCCAAAATGTATCTTAGGAATAGGCCCTGCCCTAATTGAAATAAAGGAATAGGACCTGCCCTAAGTGAAATAAAGGAATAGGCCCTGTCCTAAGTGAAATAAAGGAATATGCCCTGCCCTAATTGAAATAAAGGAATATGCCCTGCCCTAATTGAAATAAAGGAATGGGCCCTGCCCTAAGTGAAATAAAGGAATAGGCCCTGCCCTAAGTGAAATAAAGGAATAGGCCCTGCCCTAAGTGAAATAAAGGAATAGGCCCTGCCCTAATTGAAATAAAGGAATGGGCCCTGCCCTAATTGAAATAAAGGAATAGGCCCTGCCCTAATTGAAATAAAGGAATAGGCCCTGTCCTAAGTGAAATAAAGGAATATGCCCTGCCCTAATTGAAATAAAGGAATATGCCCTGCCCTAATTGAAATAAAGGAATGGGCCCTGCCCTAAGTGAAATAAAGGAATAGGCCCTGCCCTAAGTGAAATAAAGGAATAGGCCCTGCCCTAAGTGAAATAAAGGAATAGGCCCTGCCCTAAGTGAAATAAAGGAGTAGGCCCTGCCCTAAGTGAAATAAAGGAATAGGCCCTGCCCTAAGTGAAATAAAGGAATAAAGCCCTGCCCTAGGTGAAATAAAGGAATAAAGCCCTGCCCTAGGTGAAGTTAAGGAATGGGCCCAGCTCTAAGTTGAATAAAATATCCATATGTATAGTGCAAAATTATGCCCCAAATCAATGATTGAAATCTAAAAAAGGTTTTTGAATATTTAAAAATTCAGCTCTTAAAATATAAGATACTCAAAAAGATTTTTCATTGTATATCTATGATACCAATGGTGAAAAAACCCCGAATAAACAAAAAAAATCTTATCACGCCATTTACAGAAATGAAAATATTCATAATTGATAGGATTTGTTAAATCTTGCACGGGGCCACAAAAATATGAGCTCACTGCTGCACAAAATACCCTCTTTCTCATTTGAAATGCTTATTGGCAGTTTTATATATGCTTTCCATTGTTGAAGTTACATCAGTACGACGTTTACTCTGTTGGCCCCGTGATTCGCGATGTGTACTCACGTCTTTCTCGAATTACGTCATGTTACCGAATATGGAAGAAATGACTTTCTCAAGTTATACCAAACGTTGCTGAATATATTACACATTACCAGATTAACAATGTAGCATACAAAGCCCAGGTTTTCAAGGCTCTGCACCAAATGTTTGCAAGCTACCAATTCCTATTCAGTGATTCTGCATTTATTATTGTGCTCTACTGTCTTCAACTTTTATGAATCACTGGGTGTTTAAGATTAGCCAATTGTGGCCTAGTAACACCTTTCGTAGGGGTTAATATTTCAACGTGCTATTTAAAAGAACTTCATACTTGAAAAAGTGAGGGAACGGAGAAATGAGAAAGAAAAATAAGACAGGGAAAAAAAGAAGTTAAAGGAGATGGAGAAAAATATGAAAAGATGAAAGACAAGAAGAAGAAGAAGAAGAAGAAGAAGAAGAAGAAGAAGAAGAAGAAGAAGAAGAAGAAGAAGAAGAAGAAGAAGAAGAAGAAGAAGAAGAAACCCAAACTAATAATCAGGAATTCCTGTCTTTAGGGGCACCTGTTGTACTCTTTATATCTTTGACAGAACCAACACCTGTCTGTCAGAATAACAGGAACCAACACAGAACCCACTAACCCTAAACCTAATCCCAGACACACGGAACCCCCTTTTCAGGCACCAGCTGACAAGTTCTGTCAAGATATCCTCCCAAATTAGCATATCTCCTTGCAAATACCCGTCGCCATTTCCATCACTAGAAATCGGAGCAACACAGTCTTCCTGATAATATATTCTTGACGGAACCTCTATTTCAGACACCAGCTGACAAGTTATGCCAAGCTCTTTCAAATTAGTAAATCTCCTTGTAAATGGCACTCACCTCTCCATAACTGACAATTGGGGCTACATAATCTTCAAGGGAAAAAGTATAAGTTCGTACCAAATTGACCTTACGGCCAAATCATGTTGGATACACAGGTTATTGTGCGATCACCGAAGTTAAGCATCATCGAACCTGATCAGAGTCTAGATTGGATAATCTTGAGAATACCGGGTATCGTAGGAGAATATTGTAGTGAGTGACGCCACTTCGGGTTCATGTCACCTCCAAAGTCTATACCTCATATCGCACGCTGATAAAAAAAAAAAGTAATATGCAGAGCCCGTAGCCAGCGTAAGGGCAAAAGCCAGCTTGTGCCAAATAGAGGAGATGAGTGAAGCGTATCGCCGGAAGTCGAAAGCGCGTTCCGGAATTCTTTCCTGTCGTCAATCCGAAATGGGACTGTCTTCATTTTCATCTCTCTCTCACATTTCGGCGGACCACTCCCAACTCCTCTCAACCCCTTCCACTGCTGGGTTGGATGCCTGGCAACCTTTACCCACTTTCACCCCACTAACCACACTGAAAATCTTTCTTCTTCTTCTTCTTCTTCTTCTTCTTCTTCTTCTTCTTCTTCTTCTTCTTCTTCTTCTTCTTCTTCTTCTTCTTCTTCTTCTTTGTTTTTAATGTCTTTTTTCCTTCCCTTCTTCTTCCTTTCCTCCTTCTTTTCTTTCTCTCTTTCTTTTTTCCTTCTTTTTTCGCTTTCCTTCTTTTCTTCTTCCTTCCCACTTCCTTTGTTTACTTTCTTTTTTCTTTTAGTCTTCCTTCATTTCTTCTTTCCTTCCATCCTTTCTAAGTACATTTTTCCACCTTCCTTTTCTGTATTTCTTACCCCCTTTCTTTCTTTTATCCTTCCTTCGTTCCTCTTTCTTTCCTTATTTTTCATTCCCTTTTTCTTTTTCTTTCTATCTTTTTTGCACTTTCGCCCTTCCATCCTACATTTGTTTAAATACCCCAAACATTTTTGTTAATCTATTTCCTCATCGAATATCTATTTCGCTCCACTGTCTGTCCGTCTGTCTGTGCCCCCCCCCTCTCTCTCTCTCTCTCTCTCTCTCTCTCTCTCTATATATATATATATATATATATATATATATATATATATATATTCCTTTGCCACCTTCTCCTGCGTCTTATCTGCTGATAATTTCCGACATCTGGTCTATGAGAACCGATAATTGTCACTTGATTTTATCAGCCACATGGCAACATCATTCATTCGCTTTTCCGGTTAGATTCAGGGTTGCCAGATAGTTTGAGACGTTTTTGGCCGAAAATACTCATAGAAAGTGGCCCAAAATGGCCAGATACCATAACTGTCATCGATGCAAGTCGAATCACCGTAGCCCTACAAATGGCCCACCAGCCCAACCAGCCAAATGGACAACAGATTCTTCTCTCTTTGCTCGTGTGTGTGTGTGCACGTTCGTTCATGTGCCTGTCAGAGTCTCCGGCTCACCTTGTCACATTTGGGGGGCTAAAACCAAGAACATTCGTTAAAGTCTGAGAGTCCGTAATTCTGAGTGTTAAACAGGTAATATCTTAATTAAAAAAAATATATTTTTTTTTCAGAAATAGAAATGATCCCGTACATATATATAAAGTCTAGAAAGCTTAACAGCTTCAAACACTACACACATTATGAAACTTATTCAAAAATCTTTTGTTTCACTTCAGACCCCCCCCATATCATTTAATACAATATCTCTCTCTCTCTCTCTCTCTCTCTCTCTATATATATATATATATATATATATATATATATGTGTGTGTGTGTGTGTGTGTGTATGATTATAAGTACCCAAAATTACATGTAATCTGTACAAGGCATTGGCAACTGTTTTGACCTCGCAGGCCACAAGTTATTTTTCATCTTTATTCGGGCCTCACATTCACGTCGAAAATGTTGATCGTATTATAAAAAAACTGTACTTAAAATCTATTCAAGATGAACAAATGAATTGCAATTATTATATTTTCGATTTGTGCAGCGAAAACTATAGAAAGTATTTACATATATGTATGTATAAAAATGTATTTAGTAATTTTAAATTATAAAATTGACTTTCTTAGAAAGGATTTCAAATAAGTGCCCGTGTCGGTCACAGGCCACAAAAAATGTTGCCGTATGACAGATTTGGCCAATAGTAGCCAATATGTGATCTATATAGTGATAATGGAAAGAGCCGAGGTGAAAATCAAGTTCTTCAGAGATAAAAATGAGCCTTTATTTTCGTGACATGTTTCGCTTTCAAAAAAAAAGTTCTCAATCAAGCACTGAGAAAAAGATGAAACCACACAAACCAACATACACATACAACATGGCCAGCCATACAGCAAGACTGATTTAGAGAACTGAAGAAACCTTTTATGACAATTTGGGTGGACTGCTTCTTATTGTTCAGCATTTGCTGACTTATGGTGCCGTATAATAATCCTTGTACACTACGGGCGCTGGGATTCGGAAAAGGTTGTGATCCGCTTCGATTAGTAGATTGTTTGTTCATTTATTAGAAACCATCAACCAAAACTGCCACTAAAACTGTCAAAAAAGGTTTCTTTAGTCTTTAGGGTGGTCTGGCTCTGTAGTAACACGCGTACAGGCCGCTTTAATGGTGCTAGAGGGCTGAACGTTTCAACATCACTCTCCACTGTTTCTGAAAAAAAAGTTTTTTTCCGTTTGGCTTTTTGTGTAGTAATGAAAGTTTATGCAAAAGTGATCAGTAACTTTGTGCCCAGCCGCGTTCTCATTTGTTTTGTTTTTTTGCATTCGGCCAATTTAGTGATGCAAAAAAAGTTAGATAAGTAACTCACTCATCAATCATCCCCTTTTCCAATCTTTCGATTGATCACACCCAACATGGCATGCAGCCAAAAGATGTGGGTCACGTGATAGTTCCTATTGAGTGACTAACCAGACCTGTTTATTTATTTTTAGTCGAGTTTTGTTTTTCGGGAAGGTTCGAGATATTGGGTGATTTATGGAGTGGCGAGAGAGAAAGAAAGAGGGAGAGAGAGAGAAGATAGAGAAAGAAGGAGATACGGTGAGATACGGAGACAGAGAGAGGGAAATACGAAAAGACAGAGCGGGAAATGGTTGAATGGGTCAGGGTCAGAGTCAGGGTTGGCTAAATGGAGGTGTGGTTGATGATGCGTCGCCTCGGGTGTCTGTCGCCGTCAACTTTTGGGATTTTCAAAAGTTTCATGTCCTTTTTATGGTAAAACCAAATTCTCCACAAACACTTAGTTGTCTTGAAGAGAGAGATAAAGAGAGATAGATAGATAGATAGAGAGAGAGAGAGAGAGAGATAGAGAGAAGTGGGAGAGACAAAGACAGAGAGAAAGAGAGAGACGGGGAGACAGAGATAGAAAGTGGGATAGTGCATGTGTCAGTGTGAGCGTATGCATATACACGTGTGTCTATTTTTGTATGTGTCTGTGCGTGTTTGGAGTTTGTATATGAATAGGTTTCTGTGTGTGTGAGTGTATATCAGCATGTTTATAAGTGCGTATATGAGAATGCGTGCGCATATATGTATATTAGCGTATGTGTATTTTCCCGTGTGTGAGTGATTGTAAGTGCATGTGTGTGTAGGTATCTTTATGTGTGTTTATCATTCGGTATGTGTGTGTGTGAATGAAGGTGAGTGCTTGTGTTTGAGTGCATGTGAATGTGGGTACGTGTGTTGGTGCATATATGTGTGTTTGTGTATATGTGTGTCAGAATCTCGCCGGATTGTCGTCGATGGCCGTCAAATTTCAAAAGAAACCCCCTTAGTCGGGCGAAGGGGGCACCTATAGCTGAGGAATAGATTTCTCCTTTTTATTTGTATTGTTTGTTTGTTTGTTTTTTCTCACTTTCTTCCTGCTCCCCCTTCCTCCATTTCTGACTGTCCCTCTCTGACCTTTCCTTTCTCTCTTTCTTTCTTTCTTTCTTTCTTTCTTTCAATTTAACAGTGCCTCCCTGATTTCCTTCCTCCCTTTTTTCTTTTCTTCCCTCTATCCTCTCTCCCTTCAATCGCTCCTCCCTTCTTTTCTTCTTTCCTCTTCTGCCCCCTTTTCTTCCTCCTATTCTTTTTCGTTTCCTCTTTTCTTTCTTCTCTCCTTTCCCGCCTCCCCCCATCTTTCCTCTCTACCTCCCTTGATCCTTTCCTTCCTTTATCCCCTCCTCTCCCTTCTTTTTCTCTTTCTCCTTCCTTTTCGCTCCTCTTCATTACCTCTTTCTCTACTATTCTTTTTCCATACCTCCCGTTCTTTATCCCCCATCCTTCCTCCTCTCTCTCCCCCTCCCCTTCCTGACCCTTGACCCCTCGGTAGGAGATTCCCCCAAAACTCCAGCTTGTCAACAGAATCGTATATTAGAATCCAGCTTGCCGCCACTGAAGACCATCATTGTCACTTGAAAACAGTGGGGCGTGGAAGGGTGTTTGATTAGCCGGGGGAGTGGCGAAGAAGAAACGTACGACGTATCCTCACCCCGAGTCTATTCTTCTTCTCGTGTTGTTATTATTTGTTTATTTTATTATATTTTGTTTACGCGTTCGTATTGTTTTGCTAGGAGGAGGTTATCCAAATTCCTCTCTGTCGATGCCCCTGTTTCCGATTATTACCCCCCCCGCCCTCTGGTTCTGCAAAGAACAACCCATTCCTTTTGTCCTCTTTCACCCCAAATCTTGTCTTTCAATACTAGGCCCGTCCCGTGATCTCGATACTATGACAGTCCGAGGAACCCTCCAACCTCCTACAAAAGAAATATTACGGTGAGCATAGGCGTTCGAGCCAGGGGGAGGGAGGCAAGGAGAGAGAGAGAGGGAGAAAGAAAGAGAGAGAGAGAAAGAGAGAGAGAGAGAGAGAGAGAGAGAGAGAGGGAGAGAGAGAGAGAGAGAGAGAGAGAGAGAGAGAGAGGGTCCCCACACCTCAAATTCGGGAAAAACAAGTGTTAAATTCCAGCAAATAAGCATAATTCGGACAAAATCAAGTCATATTTTGTGCAAATCAAAATCTTTGCGCGCTCTTGACTAATGAGTTCCCAAAGGCTTATGCTAACGTACCGTTATTTTAAGCGTTTAGTTTTTTGACAGTAATTGATTACCTTCAATAATAAGTAACTTTGGTAATACTTGCACGTACGTATGTAAACTGGCTACCGTAACTAATATTTCAGCTACAAATGTTATGGTGGCTTAAATCATAATATTGTTAATATAATCTATAAATTGATATTTGTTGCTTCTCAATTCTTCTTCTTCTCTCGGAAAATCATACGATGGTTCCTAGAAATGTTTTTGAGTTTTTAGTCATTGTTTATGAGAATAAAATTCGAACATCCTGAGACTCCATCCAATGTTTTTTTCTAACGTACTTAGCATTTTAGCAATAAAGTTATCTGGGAATGAAAAATAGGGAAAATATAGCAATTTTCAGCCCCCAAGGGAGGCAACTTCTTTTAATACTTACAGCAGTCAAAAATATACATCCGTGGGTGCTTGGTTTACTGCAACTTTTAACCTTGACAAATCATTTTAATTTTAAATGGATGACATTTATTTGAAAACCTCTATATGGCACGGGTCTACGTACAATAATAATGTTAGGCTCATTGTCCTCTTCAATAATCTATATTTCAAATTCATGGTAATAATTTGGATTTTAAAGTGCAGACCGCCACCCATTACCTGAATGACACCCCAGGGTCATGGAGCACAGTTTCGAAATCACTGATCCAGTAGATTGTTCGGTTGGCTCTTGCAAGGCTCCATCATGGTATCTCTACAGCAAGGTGATGTAGATGTATGGGGGGTCTTTTTTTTTCTTTTTTCATTTTCACTTTTTCATGCAAATGGTTTCGCTATCCAACAATTATTTGTTAAAAGAAAAGAAAGGGAGAAAAAAAATCCCAAAAATGTTGAATGGTAAGGATAATTTATCTTTGCCAACGAAATTGAAAAGAAGTATACGTTAGGTCTCCTGGTGTGTTGGTTGATTTACCCCGGTCACTCACTTGTTTGTTCGTCTGTCCGTCCATCTGTCCGCATGATATCTCCGAAAGAATTGGATGAATTTTAATGAAATTTTGTGGAAGAGTGGGCAATTGGTAAGAATTCGGGGCGGATCCACGATAGTTTTCCTGATTGAGTGATATTTTCCAATTACATCACTGTATACATTCAGCCCTATCTCCGAAAGTTTGCAATGAATTACTATTAAAATTCTGTAGGAGGGTGGACAACAGGCTACGAAAAAATTACTAAATTTTGAAGCAGATCCTGCGATAGTTCTCCAGAATCATATTTCTTTGATAAATCTGTCAGCATAAGGCCCCTAAAAAGTAAAAATAGCCCCCCATCCTTTTTTTTAGAGGGGATCTAGTTGAGTAAATGTATGACCAGAAGCACTGGAACTTACAAATAAGCAAGCGAACACACACACACGCGCGCACACACTTGAAAAAAAAGGATAGAATCTTTTGTCCGGTGGGGGGGATGGGTTGTCATGGGCCCTCGATAAGGATAGAGGCCTTCACCATCTTTGATAACTGCAATAGTTCAAAACCTTTCGCCATATTTGATGTTGTTCAGTTAACTATGAGTAGTTGAAACTAAAACTAAACAACCTAGCCATTTTAACCATAAAGGAAGGTCACTGTTTTCAATATTTTTCACGTCTTTTCAATTTCTGATTAACAAGGCTAACAAAAAAAAAATCTGTATAAGAATGAATGGCATTAATCAGAAAGGCCGAATATAAAATTTCCCCAAAACAGATTTCAGTCCCCAGCACCCTTATCCAACCCTCGTTTCTTCTCACTTGTGACGACTGTCCGTCGAGGGTTGATGATGAAAAAAATTATACGAAATGAGATTCCAGGGAAGGACCGCCCGGGGGAATTAATGTAGATATCTTGACGAGGACCTGTTGAAAACCGACCCATCGCCTAACACAATAAATTAAATAGATATTCGAGAATCAGTTTTCCAAATACACAAACATGTATTTGGAGCCTTGTAGGAGTCCAGTACGATTATTACGTCTCTCCCGCTTCCGTCACTGAGAAACCAATCTAGAGGTTTTATCATTAGATTTTGTGAGTCTGAATCTTATTAGCAACTTGTGAAAGGAAAGGGGGGTAATGAGTGCGTATATAAGATTCTGTTGATAGTATACGGTAATAATGACACAGGTAAAAAACGCACAAGCCGGAAGTAGTAAAAAATGGCACATCTAAAATAGTTTTCTAAAGAAAAATATCAACTGAAAATCATGAATTATCATTGTTCGGACCCAATTGAATCAAATTTTTACTGTTCTTAAAGAGATTTATTTTCAAACTCGATATAAAATTGAGCATTACGGTTTACATCGATGATACAGCCTCAATTTAGTCATTTTGGAGCTAAATCTTGTTCTTTTTAAATACAATTAAATTGATAATTTCAATCGTGTTTTGACTTTTAAAAGGATTTCTAAGAGTTATTTGAGGAAAGAATTTTCAGTAATAGTAAATAAAGTTCTTTGGTGATATTTATCGTTTCAGTCTTTTACAATTAGTTTCATGGTGTGACCAAGTCCAACTAACACTTCAATGGGATCTTTTCTTTATTTGTGCAATCGGGAAATTGCCAAATCACGATCGCTCATTTTAAATAAACATTTTATTTCAATTGTGCCATTCTTTCAATAAACAAAATATAAATTGGGTTCAATTACTTCTGTATATTATTTTCAGTTAGTACTTACTTATTTTTGATAAACTATTCATTTTAGTTGTGCCATTTTTGTAAAAAATACGGTATAAATTTGGGATTTTGGAACATTGATAGCCAACTTGTCAGTTGATAGTCCACAATTGATAGTAAGCGATACATTGACATTTCATCGCGAACAATTGATAGCTGGCCAGTTCCTAGCCGGGGAACCTTTTAACGCTAATTTGATGTCGCTAAATTAAAGAAATTTTCGAAGTGGAGTGATTGTTTGAGGATTTGGTGTCGCTAAACTGAAGAAGCCAAGTTAAATATAACAGAAGATTCCAAGTAGAAGAAATACGAACAAGACTGGTCCTGTGAATTAAAACATAATTTAATCATGAACAAAAGAACATAGAAATCCAATGAGAGAGGAATCAATGTTAAGATACAGTACAAAATTTTACTTGGTTAGATTAAGACATGACAAAACTTTTATTGATCGTTTCAAAATCCTGTATGAGAAGGCAAAATTCTTTTTTTTTTTTACATCTAACTTTATGCTTAATTCTTGCGATCAAAACTAAAATTGCAACTTCAAAGAAAAGATATTCATATTATTTTGTAAAACCTGTTAAAAGAGCGTTGAAAAGTGCGCAGACCTTCTTAACATGTTTTTAGCTAGCTCATCGCAAAGGGAGGGGGAGGCTGGCACTTCCTGGATATCACATTGACCCCCCCGATGAATGTGATGGGAAACTATTGTGAGCTAATTTCTACAACATAAATCATTTTTACGGCGGATATGTAGCGCTCGAAAATGTTTCACCTTTCACGTCATACATTCGGCCAGGGTCATTTTTGTGTGTTTTCGGCCACTTTTTATATCTTTTCTGTGTTTTTGGAGTTTTTTAGTTATTTTAAAAATGATTTAGTAGTCTTTTTGAAAAAGTCGTTCAATTTTTAAAATGTTTTTCTTGATAAAAAATTTAGCCGAATTTTTGTCTACACTAAAGCATATTTCCATCGATTCTAATGTAGGCTTTTGGCTGTTAAATGAATCCGAATATTTCCCAAATTGAGCAAAATTTTTCAAGAATTAAACATTTTCTTAAAAACCTACCCCCAAAAAGTTATTGTCGAGTGTTATAGCAAAAATAATGTGCTACATTTTGCATTCAAACAATGATATCTGGTCCAAGGCCACTTATTTCATCTCGGATATTAATTAATCTTTGGCTTGTTGACTCAGTTTAAGCTTCGAATTACCCAGAAGAAAAAGATCTGGCGCTGTCAAATCCGAACTTATCTAATAATGGCACGGTAAAGATGACACAGGTACAAATGGCACAGGTAGTGATGGCACAGGTAATAATGACACAGCTAAAAAGGACACAAATGGTAAACAGGAAAAAATGGCACAACTAAAATTAATAGTTTATCAAAAATAGATATTAACTGAAAATCGAGTATTAAGATAGTTCAAACGTTTTTGAATCATATTTATGGTATCTGGCGAGTTATTCACCAATTTATTAATTGTTGGCCAACAAAAAGAGAGCTATGGTTAATTGATAGTCAGCCATTCACCGCCGTTACAAATGGCTAGATGTCTCCGAACTTGTGTCGCTAAACAGGAATCAATTTGAAGTTCCTCAAAAGGGCACAGGATAAAAATTCCCTTATCGACTGACGTTCGATGCTTAGTCTTATCGACTTTGTCAACTCCTTTAGATCGTTTGTGCGACGCTGTTTAGAGGATTTTTTATCAAGATAAGTAATATTCATATTCAATTCATAGAGATAATATGAATAATACGTTTCGTAAAATAAGTGATATCTTGATAAGATTAGAACTATTTTGAAAAAAAGCCAGCTATTTTCATTTTATCAGTTTACTTCTAAATATTTTAGAATTGTTTCTTTTAATTATTCTGCATAAAAAAATTCATTAGAACGCGACATTATACTCATTAGAATTCTAGGGTTGGTTAATCCCCCTCCCTGCCGTCAAAATCGAGAGATGGCCAGAGCCCCCGTAGCCCTCGCCTTTCACCTTTTGTCTGCTTAACCAGTGGATGCTGTCATTTTTGGTGACCGCCCATAAATCACAGGCCTATCACGAAAAGTAACCGACCATAAAAATCACTGACCGAAAACGTTTTTAAAACAATAAAATGTATTTCATGTTTCAATTGAAATGTTTCAATCTAATTTGTAACAATAAAGCAGTGGAGAGTTTTTCTCGGTAAATCAGAATAAATCAAGGTTGTTCAGTGATTTATCTATTTCGTCTTATTCGATATGAAGTTGAATACTCATTGTAACCCCCAACTCGTTTGCTTCATTCAAATGTTTCTAACTCCATTTAAAAAAAACACTTCATTCGTTTAAATTGAATAAATTAGAATATCTTTTCAGGGCAACTGATACAAAATATATTGAACTCGTGCGGATTCAATATATATTGTATGAATTCCTCACTTGATTAATAATTCTTATTTTAATTGCTATAAAAGAGTCACTTTATCATTATTGTGAACCCGACCCTCCTATAACCTAGGGTCAAGTAATTAGTTTGCTGAAACATCAATTGTTCATCTTTTTTGTGATCGTCACAAAAAATATTTAATTTTTCTCGTGAAAATTCTAAAAGATCGATTGAAAGTGTTGTCCTCCTATAAGAGGATAGATCCAGAATATGTCAGGGTAGTTGAATCAAAATGAATGAAACACCATGCAGAAAGATGATTCACTCTATCTACAAAATCAGCAGAAATTAGCCTTGATCACAATCATTAAAAGGTAATGTGAGGCGTTCACCATGCGTCGTAGAAGAAGCAGAAAGGGGAGGAAGAGAAGCAAGTAGTCTTCTTCTGAATTAATTGATATTGATGCTTGTAAAATATTATGATATAGCGATATGGAAGTATTCTGCAAGTCTTATTTTCAATAAAAATCGTCAATGGCCATTTTGGTGTATTTTTAGCCATATTTGGATTTTATTCGAACCTCAGATATTCTAATACGACATCATTAGCAGCTGGTAAGAAAAATGATCGGAAGAGATGTTTCACCTTTTCATGACGTCATACCTTTTAATGACATCATACCTATTCATGGCAGCACACCTCTCCCTTCTGTTTTATCTCCGTGACTTAACATAACAGGGGCCGACCGACCGACAGACCAACCTACTGATCGACCGATCAAAAAGCGTGATATAGAGATGTGTTAAATAAGAATTTGTGAAGTTGAAAAGGGCAGGCATTTGAAAGAAACAATTTCCCTTGTTTACATATTTTATTTATCAAAAATGTTTGAAAAAACCCCAGTAAAATGGAGTTAAATGTTTTAAAACCCCATAGCGGTTTTTGCATCGCTATATGTTATATCCCCCCGCTCCAGAAAAATCTGATTCGAACAGCCAAGCCCCATTCCTGACCCACCCTTGTTTTCCCCACTTGTGGCGACTGTTCGTCGAGGGTGGATGATAAACTAATACGAAATGAGATTCCTGGGACGGACCCCCTGGGGGTATTTAACGTGGATATCTCGGTGAGGACCCGTTGAAAACCAACCCATCGCTTAACACGGTAAATTAAAAAGATATTCAAGAATCTGTTATCATTGTTGGATCTTTTGTGTGTAAGTAGGACCTGTTATGATGAAGAGCTCCCGATGTTCCCTCAGTGTATTCTCATGCGCTCAGCATGGTCATTAATCAATTATACGATGACAATATCTTCAGAGTCTGACTGTCTTGGACACTTCCTGGACGTGTCTAGACTTCGGAACTAAATCTTTGGGTTTTATTTAATAAATTCTGGTGACAATGGAAATTGGATGGACGGAACCATGGCTGCCAGAATGAATTTATCAAACATACCAATTCTACAGGCTAAAACGTATCAATTTTACAGCCTTAAACGTACCAGTTTTACAGCCTTAAACGTAACTGATCTTTGGAAACGTACCAAACCCAAAGTACATAATTAAACATGAAATAAACATACATGTAAATTTCTTCTCTGTTTGTGCCTTGAACTCATTGATTAATTTACCGTCCAATTATGACATAACATTAATGATTTTTTCCCTCAGAACTCTTGAGAATTTATGTTTGATCACACATTGTAACAGCTTGTTTTGAGTTGAGACCTTTAAAAACTTAAAATTAGGACACTTGAATCATCAAAAATAAGTTACCTAATGAAGTAGCTTCAGGCAACTTAGTACCGATCCATACATGAATTACCCTGTTATTTTTGACAGTTTATATATATATATATATATATATATATATATATATATATATATATATATATATATATATATATATATATACTTAGGTAATAATGGCATAGTAAAAACGGCATAGGTAAGAAGGACACGTGGAAAAATAGGAAAGATGGCAAAACTAAAATGAAAAAAAAAGTTTATTAGAAATGAATATTAACTGAAAATAACATTGTTCAGACGTTAATGAATCAAATTTATATTGTTTATTGAAATAATAGCACAACTGAAGTAAATAGTTTATTGAAAATATGCGATTGTGATTTGGCAATTACACGATTTCAAAATTAAAATATATAAGCTGATCTCCAACAAAGACTGGAGAACTAATGCAAAGAAAACACTGAATGAAGGAAAGATCTCATTCAAATGTTACGGGGACTTGGTCACAAAATAAAATTCCAAGAACTAATATAAGACAATGAAAATGATGAAATATCATCACAGAACATAAGCAGTACTGGAAATTCTTTCAGTAAATAGAATAAACTTTTATAAATCCTTTTTTTTTAAAGTTATGTTTTTGTTTTAAATATGACTTCAAAGCTCAATCAAAATTATTAATTTAATTTTTCTGTTTGAAAGGAATTAAATCGAGATCCAAAATGGCCAAATTGGCCAAATTGGCATCACAGCGGTTCTATCGATGTAAACGGTATTGCTCAATTTATACCGTGTTTGAAAATATATCAATAAAAGATAATTAAATTCGATTCACTTATGCCTGAACAATGTTAATTCATAATTTTCAGTTGATATTTATCTTTTATAAACGAATAAAGTTGTGCCTTTTTTTCACTATTTTTCACTCGTGTGCTTTTTACCTGTGCCATTATAAACTCTTGTTTTAAAAGTTGTGTTTCTATTTTGCAAACGACCACAAGTTACGATCGAAGTAACTAAATAATGTCCGAAGGTTTCATTTTAATTTCGATATTACGTTAAAAAAGGATCTAGCTCTAAAATGGCCAAATTGGCATCACAGCGATTCTATCGATGTGAACGGTATTGTTCAACCTTATACCGTGTTTGAAAATATATCGATAAGAAACAGTATAAATTTGGTTCAATTATGTATGAATGATGTTAATGCATGGTTTCCAGTTTGAATCTGCTCATCACAAATTTATCGGGGGGGGGGGGACTGCCCATCAAACATAATTTGACCGACTAGGAAAATTCATAATATCTAATCACATTAATAAAAGATATTCGTTTTTTTTTTCCCGCACGTTTCACACGTCTCGAATTTCTTTCTGAAAATACAACTTGCTGATATAAACTGCAGGTTTATACATGAGTTGTTATCATCAAATGATGATGAATTATCAGAGGGGGTTTCGTTTTAAAAGATTTCGATCTGTTACGTCCATAAATTTCCATATATAGAACAACCGTAGCCATCAAAGATGGTGATGGGCTGAACAAACGTAACCACCAAAGATGGCGAAAGGTTCCACCCTGTTTTTCATATGAGCAGGTGTTCACTTATGTGTTTGTTTGTGTGGTCTAGCACTCCTGGCCACACCGTTTTGTCCACTGACGTGAAAATTGGCATTAGTTGTCTTCTAAAACAACAAATACTTTTCAAAGTTTTTCTCAAAAAAACTTTTTTGAACCTTTAGGTGCCTTATCCTGACGTCTAGATTTTCCAAAATCTAGACATATCTAGATGTTTTTAAATATTTCAGAAGTTTTCTGGTGGAAAACGCCTGTGATTTAATGATTAAAATCCATTCCGACAATATTTATTTTTCGATGGAATCATTTTATGTAAATTCAAATTTCAACGTTATTGTTGTGCAATTATAGATTGTGATGACGAGTTAATACTTTCATTTTGTTCTGCTACGAATTTGCTTCTTGATTTTCTCTTTATTTAAGCTGAAAGTAAAAAAAAACGAAACTACGCGTCGTTATTATTTTATGAAAGTAAAAAGCCGAAATTTTTGTGTAAAAAATTCATTAATTCAAAATGGAGAGAAATTAGAGAATTCATGAAATGGAAATAAAAGAAAATAGATACATTCTAGTATTATTGCCATAAATAGTTTTACCCTGCTCATTTCTTCTCATTTAACACTCAATTTCAATAGGGCCTCTCTCTCTTTCTCTCTCTCTCTCTCTCTCTCTCTCTCTCTCTCTCTCTCTCTCTCTATATATATATATATATATATATATATATATATATATATATATATATTGAAATGAGCAATAAAAAAACTGAAAAGAAATAAGCAAGGTAGAACTATGAATGAAATGAAATCATTTTTTTAAACTCACGCCTCTCTGTGCATCTCTCATATATATATATATATATATATATATATATATATATATATATATATATATATATATATATATATGGCAGTCGTTCGTCGAAAGGAAATTGTAGAAGGGTAAAATTATCGCGTCTATTAGAATCCTGGGGCGGGCAAGAAATGTCGGGGCCTCAAATTCCGGAGATAAGACCACGCACTTGTTTTTATCAATTTGGAAAGGGTCCTCGGCTCTAATGGAAAACATTTTACCCCACCAGACTTGTCATCAGTCCGAGACAAGGACATACATTTATCATCCAATTTCAGAGCGTCGGAAGCGTGCACTACTCGACAGTATTATACTAATAAGTCGCATGTCACGATTACGTCCGTTACGGATTCATTGGTCGAAAGAAAAAAAAGAGAGATTCTTAGAATGTAAAATGTGGTATACGGACAAAACCCCCTCAGGACATAAATTCGATATTATTTTAATAAATTCGAATGAATTTATCATAATTTCATCATTTTCGATATGTCACAGGAAGGATAGAATTAATTTTTTTGTAGTAATAGATAAAGTAAGCCGAAAAGATACCTTGCTTTTCACTTGCTTCTTTCTTGCAGGCTGCAAAAATTTCTTGTGGGACAATAAATTGAAAAAACAAGATTGTAACCTTTAATTGGATTTTTTAAACACTTGACGAAACAATATTATCTTTTCATTTATTGTATTCTTATGATAAAACAAAAATTCAAATCTTTATTTTGAAGTACGGACAAAATGGCGGGTTTCGTTGGATTCAGTAGAGTTTTTGTAATGGGCCCGTAAAATACACACTTATGATCTTTTCCCCTCAAAGTCTAGAACTAACTTTGACTAACCACGCATTCACAGCACCGATATATCTACAAAAAAGATGCTTAAAAACAATGATCGAGTTGGCTAATCTACAAACTTTCCATTTCTAGCAACTACAATGAATTTTTAAAGAAATATTCTTCAATCATCTCTATACATTTAAATAATATAGTTATGCGTACAAATGATTACAACGGGTAATATTGCATTATTTAGGCATGGAACCAGTAACTCAGGTCCTATATCAAGTTGGGTACCATAATTATTCGTGTATAACACGCACACCTAATTATGGGCAATGAAATCCAAATAAAGTTTCTCTCGTGTATAAAACGCACTGACTTTTTCAGAATTTTTAGCTTCTAGATTTTTGATTAAGATTTCATCCGGTTCGTATCGAGTAAAAATAAGATTTCTTATGATATAGGTAATGTTTTGAAACACTGAATTGACGCTTTATTTATTCACTCTCAAATATGGCCACGTACTTCGTGGGGAAAAGGGGGGGGATAACATTCAGTTACCGTGTACAACACGCACCCCTAAGTTATTGGTCGTAAAATCTGGAGAATAAGTAAGTATTATGCAGGAATGATTACATCCAAATAGCGACTTGCAGGAGGTAAACTGCTGAACTAAAATGTGAAGGTAGTTGATAAGAGGGTAGGAAAGGAAGTTAGGTAGTTTACTTAGAGAATATATATATATATATATATATATATATATATATATATATATATATATATATATATATATATATATGTATGAGCGATGTTCTTTCCATTGATATATATATATATATATATATATATATATATATGAGCGATGTTCTTACCATTGAGCTAAACAGTCGCCGGTTATGCAGAGGCCAGATAACGGCTTTCGACCCAAATTCTCATCTCATTTCTTTCAACGCGACAGTTATGTATTAAGAAATGGACATATTTGGTCCGACGGAATGAATTATAAATTGCGTTATACCATGTAGAAACTCATTTTAAATGATCTCCCGTAGTTGCTCGGTTAATATATCACTCAATTTATATATAGAGAGAGGGGGGCGGAATATGTAAGTTGATAAAAGGGTAGGAATGGAGAGGATAGAAAAAAAAGGTAGTTTAATAAGAGGATTGGAATAGTGAGGGTGTACAAGAAAGTTAGGTAGCTTACTGAGGCGGCAAGGAAAATCTCACATATGAAATAATCCATGTTTGTAAAAGATTCATGGACAGAAAGGATAAGGGAGAGAATTAGAAGACACAGGCAAAAGACGAGAGAGGAACAGAGGCATAAGATAATGGTTAATCTTAGTTGTCAACACTCGGGGAATTTCCACTAGTTTAGTATCAGGTTGGTGTAAAATGATAGCAGTTTTGTAATCTCAAACTTCGACGCTTAATTCGGAATAAACTGGTAATCAATTATGTTCATGGACTATAATATTTCAAAGCGTGATTTTCGCTCTATCTATTCAAGCTGAGATTTTTTCCACTCTATATTCTGGTTCATTTGAGGCTATCAAATCAAAGATGAGAAAAAAGCAAATTCGAGCAATTTTGTTTACGAGTCCAGAATGGAACGTGAAACAGCGGAAACTGCTCGCAATACCAACCACAGGACCGTCAACTAATATATAGTTCAACATTGGTTCCATAAATTTCGAAACGGAAACGAGAGACTCTGAGGTGAGGAAGGTCGTAGACATCCTCCTATGACCAAAAGCATCCAATAAAAGTCCATTATCGAGGTTGACTTTCACAAAACAACTAAAGAGGTTGCAGAGGAACTAAACGTTGACCTTTCAACAGTTGTGTGACATTTGCATCAAATTGGAAGAGAAAAAAGACTGAGTATGAGCTGGACAGAAATCAAGAGGTTCACCGTTACGAATTCTGCTCTGTGCTTTTGAGCAATTAAACTGATCCATTTCTTGATTGCATCTGACGAAAATGGGTTCCGTACAACAATTGACGGCGTCCCTGGCATTGGCTGGACAGAGGTGAAGTATTAAGCGAAGTTCATTTTGGTATTGATTCATTTCTGTTATACCATGGAAGCAATATATTCGTCGTAGTCATGTGACTTTGTGCCCGGTTACGTTTTGTAGGTGGCACAGCATGTGACTTTAGTTCCGTGACTTCTGGGCTGGTGACTTTATGGCCAGTATTCAGTTGACTATTCTATCTTTCTTATGTTTTAATCTCAACGAAGGTCGACGTAGTTCCGTTAGAATGCTGTCATCGACCCAAGTTGTTCGACCGTGTTATTCTCCGACCGATCGCAGTTGTTTAGACTTTCGCACCTTGTGTCGATGAAAAAAACCCACGGAAGCGGTTAACAAAAAATGAGACTGTTTAATCGAAAACGCTCGTTTTTGTCTCATTTTACAACTAGAAGAGATGTTAATAGAGACCCCTCGAGATAATGACAGAGATACGACAGGCCCATCGCCGGGGGCGGGGGCTGTTCTCTCTAGGAATTCACTTGTACCAACCCGATGAATGTGTTGTGAATAATATTACATTAAGTAGCATTAGTTGAAAGTGTCAACATTGTTGTAGGAATATTTTAATGGAATTTGTACTAATCAAGTAATCTAATTTAGTATTTTCTGTTAAATTTATCCAATTCTATTTCGTACTGTACGTCACAGGAAGAATAAAATTAATGATAATTTATTCAATAAATTAATCTAGTTGATGAATAAAATAAGCCGAAAAGATATCACTTTCGTGGTTAGTTAAATATTCAATTGAATTCAAATCCAAACATAGGATCTAATATAATTAATCAATCATCTTTCAAGATTTTGAAAGCTTTTGGTATGTTCACTTGGTTATTAGTTACACAAACAAATTACAAATTATCAGTTTAAAATTTTACATAATGAATACAAATTGCGCACATTTATTTATCAATATCTACATGAAATATCTGTAACAGAATATATAATGATAAAAACAAATGCATAAATGTTGTTTATGTCTTGCAGCTCTCTAACAGCAGAAGTTTATCGTGTGTAGCTCTGACAGGATACGGATAAAAACCCGCCAGACAAAACCCCCAGGACAAAATCCCAACCGGACAATATTTGATCGAAGTTTCCAACAATTTTCTTACAAATACGAAAAATAAGTATTACTTTTGATCGAAATAAGAATTATTTTCGACAATATGTTTCAATTCTTTATATTAAAAATTACGCATTTAGAGATTTTGTATAAATTTTCGGCTCACCTATACGCAAAAATTAACATATTTACTCATCTTAATTGTAAAAAATTATCCAAAAATATTACTTAAAAATGTCCACATACCAATGAAAGGGAACCCGCGGATAAGGGTACCGTTGTGAAGGAAACCGCAGATAAAGGGGTGTCTGGAAGAGAAACCGCAGAAACAGGAGAACGCAGGAAGAGAAAGCAGAAATTATGAAAGCTTGGCTACGCTAGGGTCAAACTTACTTGCTTCATTGAAATCTAGAAGATAGACAAAACAGAATTTATTTCTCCTTACAATGATATTCCATACCTACGTATCTCATTTCAACTCCTTTTGTTTGGGTACTTCACTGTCATTCGTGCATGACGTCACTGATTTTGGTCTGATCGTTGCCATTGTTGTTTCATTCAAAAACGAAGTCACGTAAGATAAAAAAAAACCACCGCACAATTTTTATCTATAACCTCATGCTTGAGAATACTGATGACGTAATTTTAAATCTATCACGACAATTGATTGAAACAGAAGAATAAATGATTGTTCTCGACTGACAAAAAAGAGAACGCATCACTGAAAGGGAAAGCACAGATATTTTTCCATCATGAGAATTAATTAAAAAGAAGAATGAATGACGTCAGTCAACATGGGACAGACAAAGTGATTTATAGAGATGTTGGACACAAACCTCAAAATCTATATTCAGTTGTACACGCTAGAAATAGGAATTTATTAAAAATACTGATGCAACCAAGTCAACATGGCCAAAATTAAAATGTGGCCACAACAAAAAGTTCATGGCAATTAGCTTTTTAAAAGGCTAGATTTGACAAATTTGACCACAAAATGGCCAAAACGGCCGGGCTGTAGTAATCAGTCAGTCTAGCTTCATCGACGACGAACAGTAACAGCAGGAGGTGGTTATAACCTCATCTTCAGCTCTACTTACAGAATTAGCGATAAGCTCCGTTCAGTGTGGAAAACTGGCCAGATAGAGTGACGCCAATTTCATACTTGGCAATGGAACACCCTTCCTTTCGGTCTGAAGGCCCGGGGGGCGTCAATCATGGCCAGTGTTCGGGGTCTGATAGGGGGAGTGAGGTTCCAGGGCGTCAATCAAGGCCAGTGTTCAGGGACTGTATCATAATTAGCTATTGGATGCTGAATCTTACAACTACTATCAGGATGAGGCCTGTTGGGGGTGTTAAATGAGATGGATGTCTGGAGCCAGAGATTATAGTCAAACCCTCGAAGAAGTCGCCAGTCGGTGAATTCTTCAAGTTTATAGGGAAAAGAAGAAATACACACACACACACACATACATACACACACAGACACATCTCTGTCCCTGTCTCTGTCTCTCTGTCTCGGTCTCTGTCTCTCTCTCTCTCTCTCTCTCTCTCTCTCTCTCTATATATATATATATATATATAAATATATATATAAATATATATATATATATATATATATATATATATATATATGTGTGTACATGCTCAAAATCTGAATGAGGAAATACCCAACACATGTTTCTTGGCTCAACCAATTGTCAAGAGTATTGAGCCCTGTTTATCATAATTTATGTAAATGATTAAACCAACTGATCTATTTGTTTATAAACGAATCTTTCCAAAATTGATTTAAAAGAAATTAGTACTTTTGATATTAATTATTCATATTTTTCTTAGTTTTTCGTACAAAAAACGTTCCAAAGTATATATATATATAAAAACGTTCCAAAGTATATATATATATATATATATATAATGTGTACTTTAGAGAGTGAGACAGACTCGGGAGTGAAGTTTTTGGTGGTAAGGTTTATTAATCCTTATATGTCAATAGTCCATACATGTTTCGGGATTTCTCCCATCATCAGTGGTGCGTGTTGTGTGAGTGTGAATTAAAATGTACCATATATATATATATATATATATATATATATATATATATATATATATATATATATATATATTGTGTTATATTATATAGAAACTTGAAATGATATCCCGTCTTTGCACAGCTAATACATCATTCAATTTAGACAACGTAAATAGGGCTGCTGCTGGAATCTAACCTGCCACCAATAGGTTACCGCTTCAGCGTAGCGATGCACTTACAATTGTGCTGAACAGCCCTCCGTTGGTAGGTTCGATTCCTGCAACAACCCCATTTTCTTTGATTGTTCATTCTATTTACGTTGTTTCGATTGAATGACATATTAACTGTGTAACGACCGTAAATCATTTCAGATAAGTTTCTATATAATATAACGCAATTAAGAATTCATTCTGTCGAAGCAAATAATATCCTCATAATTTCTTATATATATATATATATATATATATATATATATATATATATATATATATATATATATATATATATATTAAATCAGGACTGCAATATAGTATGATATCCTATGTGTGATGGGTTTATTTCATGAAGTGCTCGATACATTCAACATTAAACATCAAGTTGATTTCGAGTAGAGCTTAAACTATGATGAAGTAAAAGATTTGCTACACAAACACGTTTATATTTCTGCCCTGTTTGGGCTTCTTCGGCAGAATAATCTTTCACTTGAAGAAAGTGTTAAAAACCGTTTGAAATGAACACCGAATCGTGAAATCTTGAGAAAAGTAGTAAAAATCGGTTGACACACGACAGAACCGTCGGAGTTGGCAGGTCCATTATATATATATATATATATATATATATATATATATATATATATATATATATAAAAACAGCTTTCAATAGTTTTCTTGGAAATCCACTCTGATAGCAGCGATCACTAGAAACCCGAGATCTCATCTGATGAGGACCGTAACGGCCAGATATACTGAGTGGATTTGGAATGAGATTATTGGAAACTTATAACAAATATGTAGGGAAAAATATCTGATAATTTTGAAAGAACACTTTATTTCACTTTAATTACATGAACTTGTGATTGTGAAAAAATAGCTGTTTCATATCTTTGTTTTGTTTAAATAAACTTTTGATGAAATTAAAACTACGCATTTATTTTTATGGAAAAATTAAAATTTTGCTGATTCGACGTAACACACACACACACACACACACACACTCACGTATATATATATATGATATTGAGGAATCTATATATGATCCGACAGAATGATTATAAATTGCGTTACATCATATTGAAGATATTTGAAATGATTCCCCTTTATTATACGATGAATGTATCATTTAGCAAATACAATGTAAATAGAGTTAACAAATCCTACTGTAGGAATCGAACCTATAGACGATGGGGTAGCCGCTTCAACGTAGTTTGGCTCCTACCATTGAGCTAAACAGCCGCCAGTAACGCAAAGGCCCTAATAACCGTTTCAAATCCAGTTATTATTATAGCCTTTTGTCTGCTTGTCTATTCGTGCCTCTTCTCCGATAAAACTACAAGGCGGATTGAACTAGTATTTGGCATAGAAACTCAATAATAATCGACTTCAAATATAGGCTGACCCTCGAGGTCATCCGATGTCAACGAAGGTCATTCTCTGGCCAATTTTCAGTTCTATACATCATAAAAAAATTATTCTTTATACCAGGATTTTCGTCATCCATTCCTTTACAGATTCGTTCAAATATTTCGAGCAATAAAACTAATTCTCAACATTTATTTTGTGCATGTTGAGTTGTAGTAATACAGCCGTTGTCAAATTATTTTCTTCCCCTTACGCTGTTCAAACTTAACAGAAGCCATGTTCAGCTATCACCCCATCGTTCCCTCTTTTTTCAAAAATATGAGCTGATTAGATGATTCAAAATCAGTTTTCATAAACACGAAATTCTATCAGAACATATTTACGAAGGAATCAACCTCCAGCCAAGAAGAAAAAAAATCCGGCTTCACAACAGAAGTAAGCGATGTACTTCATGGGCGTACTTTTGTACAATGGACGGAAAATTACTGTATAGTTCCGATCTATTGTGGTATCGTAAATAAAAGCAATTCACATCAAACGTTCTTGCTTTAAAAAAAAATGACACTTTCACATGAATAACCAACTTTTAACTTGAAAGCACCAAGTATTTCATCAGAAAATTATTTTTTTGGTTATAAGATTTCAGAGGTCCGGTAACCCTGGGATATAGACGAAGACCCCACCGGAATGATGCTTTTTAAAAACTTTGTATGACTTTTCGGACAATTCAAAGCAAAGATTAACAAATATCACTTATTCTAGTTGTAAAAAATGAACCAAGACTTACTTATTTCATTTAAAAGTATTATTTTTTTTTACTTTAAATTAAAAAAAAAATGCTCACCACATCTTTGATATATGGTTCGAAATAGAAATAAAATCACAACAAAAACTTATTCATTCAAATTTACCCTCGAAATACTAAATGAAATTATTTAGAAATTCAGTTGAAATATCCTTACTTGATTGTTGACATTCTCGACTGATACTTTTTGACTGGTTATGATTTTTATTCCCTTCTATCCTTCGAGACTTCCTTTCGGATGTTCCCTTCTGCTCGTACAAGGGAGATAACTTGCTTGATCAAATTGAGATAAATTTCTTTCATTTTTATTTGATGAAGTATTATAAATCAATATTATTGATTCTTATGACTACTTTTTACCTTTCAACTTAATTTTTAGTTGCTTGTTGATTTTTTTAACGAGTCAATAAAAGTCACAATAAAACAGCTTTCCTCCAGAACCACTTTCCTTCCATGAGGGAATAAGAAGTGTGACCCTCTTCTGACTGAATCGGAAGCTAGATAGCTCGTTTCTATTTATCATACGACTTTCATTTAACATTTTAAGCATGTGTAGGTGCCCAGTAATAGTGGCTCGGGTAATAATGCACAGGAAAAAAAGGAAGCGAGTTGAAAAATAGAAAAATAAAAAGCCAAACTAAATAGATATTTTATTAGAACCAAATATTAACTGAAAATCATCTATTTACATATTTCAGACGTAACTCAATCAAATTTAGACTGTTACATTGTTATTTGTTTTATGCTGTTACGCCTGAAATTGTTAATAGATGATTTTCAGTTAGTATTTGTTTCTGATAAACTATCAAAAAAAATATTTGTTGCATTTTAAGATAGGATGTCGAACACTTAAAAAAAAAATAATGTTAGCTATTAAAAACTATAAATTGATTTTGTTTTATCTTTTAACGAGAGGAAATTTCCTTCATTGTGGGTTTATCTAGTTTGGACGTCTTTTTTTATGTTCAGTAGAGTTGGAGATTTTGTCCGAAAAGACTCACTCGTTTATTTTCTGTCAGCACCACGATCACTTTGGTACTTTTTGGTAATCGATATAGAATATCATTTGATTTCATGTGTTCTTATATTCAAGGATTTCTTTTCCGAGACAGCCAGTATATATATGTATATATATATATATATATATATATTAAATTGAGTTATATTATATAGAGACTTATTTGAAATGATCTATCACTACACGGTTGATATATCATTTAGTTTAGACAACGTAAATAGAATAAACAATTAAAGAAAATGAGGCTACTGGAATCGAACCTGTTACCGGCAGGGTAGTCACTTTAATGTAGCAATGCTCTTACCATTGAGCTAAACCGCCGCCAGTAAGCCTCCGATTGGGTCGAAAGCTTTTATTTGGGCCTTGGCATAACAGTAATGCAAAGGCACAAATAACAGCTTTCAACCCAGACTTGGTCATTTGCATCACAGGCTCAATGGTAAGAGCATTGCTATGTTGAGGCAGCTAGTGGCAGGTTCGATTCTTGCTGCATCCCCTTGGTCTTTAATTGTTTATTTTATTTACGTTGTCTAAATTGAATGATATATCAACCGTGTAACGACGGGAGATTATTTCAAATAAGTTTTTGAATGATATAATGCAATTCATAATTCATTCCGTCGGACAAACTCTGTCCTTTTAATACACGCACACACATTTACATATATATGTATAGTAAAATGGGGATTTTCTAAACAAACACGTTCATGTTTCTGTCCAATCTGGGCTTCTTCGGGCGTTATATTGCATCCCTGATCTCTCTCTCTCTCTCTCTCCCTCTCTCTCTCTCTCTCTCTCTATATATATATAGAGAGAGAGAGAGATAGATAGATAGATAGATAGATAGATAGATATGTGTGTGTGTATGTGTTAGACAAATGATAATATACATAGGAATATTTCTGTTTCCTCTGTATACCTTCCTAAGAATGCATCGCTGTATGGGATCATTATAACATAGCATAAATAGGGATTGTGCCAGAAATCATGTTAAAAGAGTCAAAACAAGATGGATGGATTGGTGCTGTGTATCTCATCTGGCAGCAACTTTCCGGTGTTGAAGAAACGTCACTTGGTGTCAATGTATATCGCAAAATGATAAATTACTGGCTATATATTTATTCTCATAGATATAGCACATTAACCAAGGGTTGCAGTGTACAGTTATCCTGCCTTCCATTTATACTTGCATCGGAAATTCAGCATAACTGAATTTATTTCGAAAGATAATTAAATTGAATAAAGGTGCGCTATGATTTAAAAAAAAGGAAAAACTCAAATGAAACTATATTCATTTCGTGGAAAATAAGAGAGAAAACGAAGCCAAAATGAAACGAAAATCGATGTTATTTTTTCTATTGTTTTTGCAAGAGAGTAAAAAATGTTTGTGCAAAAAAAAAAATTAATTCATGAAGAATGAAGATCCATGATAGAGAGACAAAAAATAGATACATTGTATTATTATTGCTTTGAATAAATTGTTTTTAAAATTGTATTGCCTTGCTTATTTCTTTTCAACTTTTTGATGATTAAGATAAGAGAATTCATAGAAGAAAAACAACAGTAGGTTATGTTTATAATGGCACTTTCTCTCCCTCGATAAATTCGAGACCAGTGTGTGAAAACTAATTTTCATCGATTAAAAATGAAAAGAAATAAGAGAATTCGTGAAAGAAAAACATTCCATTACCATTACCTTGAATAAATTGTTTTATCTTATTTTTTTTTCATTTCAGACTTAGAATTCAATTCGGGACCGCCGTGGCTGAGTTGTGCAAAAAGTATTTTTTTATGATATCTCATGAAATGAGGCACTTGTTCTCCCTGGATAAATCCGATGCGGTCAGTGCGCGAGAGAAAAATCCCAGAATGAATATTTATTAATTTAGAATGGAAAGAAATAAGAGAATGACAGGCAAATTGTTTTAATCAGCAGTTTTTCTCCCTTCATAAATTCGTGACGGGCAGATCTCCAGATGGGCACTTCTCCGGGGTCCTATCTCTTGAAGGGCAGATTTCCTGATGCGAACCTTTTCCAGGATCCATCTATATCAAAACTATTCCCTGATATACATATAAAATGCCACATTCTCTACTTATATTGAACACAACATTTTCTACATCCCGCAACTATCCGAGCATTTCTGTTGTTTTCGCCAATTTTTTCAAGAAAATCTTCAACCTCCAGGGAAATCCTACACGGATGAAACGCAGGTAAGAAATTACATTTTGATGAACATATTCAAATGTAATAATTGGTTGCAAGTCTTTTTCCTTTCCACATTGTCTCTTCTACTTCAACTTTCCACAACATTCTGTCGGATCAACATCCATTCTCACTTCTCTTTCTCTCGTTCACACACACACACACACACGCACGCACTCCCCCCCCATATATGTATATATATCGAAAGAGAGAGAGAGAGAGAGAGAGAGAGAGAGAGAGAGAGAGAGAGAGAGAGAGCAGTATACTAGAAAATAGAGAGAGGAATATTATTAATGTATTGAGACCTTTCTATTTTAATTTAATGAAAATAATTCAATTTAAAAACTCAACTGCTCTACTTTGTCAAAAGGTTATCAAAATTATTCAAAAATAAAGAAGTATTTTTCCAATACTCAATGGATCTAGGGGAAGGTTTTATATGAAGTATTCAAAAGTGAAGGGAAATCTACGATAAAAATAATTTTTTTTTAACTTTAAGAATCATAGTTACGTAAAAAAGATAACATTTATTCGAATACTGATTTCATTTACAGATCAAGGATGCCAATTTTCAATTTTTCCGATTCTGGAAAGCTCTCTCAAATTCGAGAATGAAAACAAAAACATCTCACTTGACAACACTGGACTTCACTACACCCACTTCTAGAATTTTTAAAAATTTTCATCTTGTGATGAGGCGGGGGGCTTATTCTAACGAGTTGTTCACGTGATTACTCCACTAGAACCCTTTCTAAAATTATTGGGAGTAAAGGCTTTTTTGACCTGTTGGGCTTTAAACTGACGGTTGTATTAATGACATCTAGATTCTGGAGTACCTGGATTTTTCTAGATGTTTTTAAAAAAACTTTATTTTTGACTTTTTACCGTGGAAAACAGTGATATGATGAAAGAATTATTCTAACCATATCTATTTCTCGACTGAATATTTTTTTTACATGTCACTAAAAACAATATAAAAATCAGTTTATAGATAGCCACGATGCAGGGGAGGCGGCAGCGGAAAAATTTCCTGGGTTCTTCCTAAAATATAATGAATTCTTCTTAAGCCCTTGGCCCATCCTACCACAAAACATCATTGAAAATTGAAAAAAAAGTCTTCTCCCCTTTAAGGTGTCAATAATGAAAGGAAACTTTTCTTCTGAGGGATCTGAGGTGGAGGG